>CM067350.1:61291464-61383964 GCA_034190875.2 Urechis unicinctus
CTCGTGCGGTCTCTACAGTCTACGAACATTCCGAACTTTATCACTTTGCCACCACCCCAAGGTCTAGATCATTCATCTCAACAGTGAGGTGGCTTTTTTTTCCTTTCTTTAACAAAGCTATATATTCCAACTAGTGATCCGTGAGTTCCCGCGGGCGATATCACATGGAGCCCGCGCCGCATCACGGTGAATTTAACCAAATTACTGGTTCGCAACCCGGTATGAGCAACAGGTTTGTGCCAAGCGCATTCTGTTACATAATGTAGGCGATCCGCAATAAATGTTTTGTGATGCACCTTTTTTCGAGAAAATAGCTGTTGATGATATACAAGGACCCCAGACGTATTGATTGTGTACCATTTATCAGAAAAAATTATATATTTTTAAATGTTTTTTTATCTAATGTGATTAGTTTCAGTACGCGTACACAAAGACACAACCCTAACTTCTACAGATGCCAATATGATAATTGCTGTCAGCTGTCTGGATGTGATAGTACCTCATACTGATAGAGAACTATGTCTTGTCCGTGCTCACAGGCTCATAACAAGCATTTTATAACGAGTAAGGGGTGAACTCTGATACAAAACTGAGATAAGACTAGCTCATTTACGGACTGGTGTACAACAACTGTAACTGTTTTCCGAGCACACCTGAAACTGTTTCCTTCCCGTCTTTTATAATGATTTTCACATTTCCTTTCTTGACCCATACCGTTTGTCATAATGCAGTCGTATCATAACGTTCGTGAAGACATATACACCTGGAGTCACCACGTGAAATGACGTTAAGTGACGCGTGACCTGATTTGAATACGAATTGGCCCCGAGTATTCCTTAACAAACGGCGACTACTGTTAGAGTACAATTTTTGCTATGTTCATCCAGTGAAAGCTATCATTGTGATGCATCGCCGATGCTTGTGAAAAGAGCTGTTGAACTCCAGTGTTCAAATATAAATGGATTTTGATCCAGAACCCTATCAGCTAAACATGTAGATGGAATCATGGTCCGTATAATGTCGTTTGCCTCAGTAACTTATTGAACAGAATATCATTATGGTGACATTCATATTTGCACGACAAATGACGAGCCACTACGTCACACGGGACATTATGACCTTTGGTATCAAGGTGTGATTTGCTACTAGTGTTCATCATAACGCTCCGAGACTATTGGGCATCGAAAAGATACGAGCTTTTTGTTTAAATACCCTAAGAGTGCTTTCTTCAAAACAGTTTGTTCCATTAGCTTTTATTCTTTCACATAGTATCCGATACATTATGAGTTATGGGGCTGAGGCTCTAAATAAAACCAAGAATCCAAAATCAGCGATTGTGATGATGATAATGAATAGAAAAAAGAAGAATCGGTCCAGAACCTTTGTCAACGCTACCCATTGAATCGTGTCTGAATCTTTCACTACCAGCATCTTCTCAGGGTCTCCCTCGTCATCTGTGACCAGTGAATCACCCGACTGGATCTTATTTGAAGAAGTCTTGTATTGAGTGTCCAACACTATATGTGTATGTGCGTTAGCGTTGTTAGAGTTCTCATTCCCCGACCTGGATGTTTGGCGAGAACTCTCAGTACTTGATCCTGTTTTTTTAATCATCCTCTCGTTTTCATAGTCGAACAGTTTGAAGTGACAAAACACTGGTGCCAGACATCGCATGACGCATGAGCGCACACATCCTTTAGGCTCGCTGAAGCGATCACTCTGTAAGTGACCGAGTAGAATGATGATGAAGAGTGCAAATGACGTCAGTGCCAGGCAGCAAAGGATGAACAACACTGAAACAGACTGTTCCGATTAGCACCACTCACGGACATGGATCAACCAAAAAGTTTATAGATAGTAGGGGGCTCATTCTGTTTGACTTATGCGCTTACACCGATCACGGACATACCCTTGGTCCAATCAAAGAGCTTATAGCAGCGATAACAGGGCTCACTCTATCTGGCATTTACGCTGAGAATTACCAGCACGCCCAGGTGGAGTCACCATAAAATCGACAATAGCTCATTGGACTGTTGTTTGTTTCGAAGAAATAAAATATCGTATTGGCTTATTTTCCGTGTGGTTTTGAGGAGGACGTTATAGCAAGCAGAGTGCTTCACACGGGTGTTATATTCACGTATTTTGTCGGAAGTGAGACCTCTTAACGTAGCTTTAAGCTATTTGGGTCAATTGATGAAAACGAGATATGTAGTACGTTATGACAAATTACTTTAACTGACATAACGTATATCGCTTGCCATATTTCTGATGAAGGCCGTTATATCTCATCAGTTTGCGCATTGACTTACCAGTTAACACAAACGTGTACCGTATACAAGTGCCTATTTCTTGGTTAAGTTTGATAGGCGTTCATATACACGTAAACTGACCAGCTAGCACAAACACCACTGAAACATACAAACCTCAGGCCCGTAGCCAGGGGGGGGGGGGGGGGGGGGGGGGGGGGGGGGGGGGGGTTCGAGGGGTTCGAACGAACCGCCCACTTTGCCCAGAAAGGTCCGCCTTACTCTAGCGCATTTGTGTATATATAAATATATCGTGTGTCGATGGTGACTTTAATTATGGTCTTATAGCCGCATCAGTATGAGCCAGGAAAAAGGTTATTGGGGGAAAAGAACCCCCCGACTAAAAATCCTGGCTACGGGCCTGAACCTGATGGCCAACGATATTTCGATATTCAGTGACATATGAATAAATGAATCACAGATTGGGTCAAGCGAATCAGATTCGATGACAAATGATGGCACCCGCCGATTCATCATCAAAACGTGAACAACCCATCGCCTTGCTACATTTATTTGAGAAGAGAGAAGCTATCTTAGATAGTTTTTAGGGTATATCGTGAATTGAGTAGCAATTTTACTTATGAAGCTACCATTTATAACTCCCCATCTGAATGATGCTCGCTTATAACTGCATAATTTCAAAGTACATTATGGCAGCTATGCATGCTATCTTTCTTCATACATCTTAAGTGCACCGCTGGAGCATATCCTTGTTCTCTTTCACTGTAACCACTGTTTGTCTCTTAATCGACTAAAGAGCAGGTGGATAAGGTGTAATCTTACGTATAAGTGGCACGGACTGTCCTCCAGGAGGCAGAGTCTCGCCCAAAACGAGAAGATAGACGGTGAAGGCGAGAAGCAGGGTAACACTGAGACTGACGCGGTCGCCGGACTCGGTGGGCAGTAGGAATGTGAATGGAGTTAGGACAGAGATGAGGATACACGGCCCGAAGATGTTGAGGATGTAGAAGGAGAGGTCGCCTGCGTACGGAGATGGAGAACTCAGCAGCGCACAGTAGCACCGTGTCACCAAGCTCCTTTTCCGGTACAATCAGCACCTGAAGTAGGTCAACAAGATTGATTCAGCAAAAAGGTTCTGTTATCGATGGGAGTACTGTGAGTGTCTGTTGGACTGTGTGGGTATATTACATATACTCAGTGCTGTTATATGAGCTTTAGGTGTCCTGCTGTTTGTTTAGATAAGCAGTGCAGATCATGTTGGATAAGAAATGAGTGGAGGCTATAGGAGCGCTGTAGGCCAAGAGGAACTATGATATACGAGACTTGGGTCATTTATATGTAGTACTTAACACGCTAGATCAACTTTCCATAGGTACATGTTATTCTGTGCATTTGACAATTAATGTGATGTGAACTATGAGTTTATGTTTAAACAATTATATCTGTAAGATATTGAACAACAATTAAAGGTCAGCAGTTTGTTAGATTCATAAACAAGAAATGTTATGTGTAAAATGTTAATGTTGAATAACATTTTTATTCCCTTTGAGATAATATCTACAACAGATTTTGAGATGAGTTAACATTAAAACTATATGTGGTCCCTACCTCCGCTTTCGTATCGACGATTTTAAACTCTCTGTTCGAGGAAAAGAATGTCTCATTGTCGACGTGCGCCTCTGGCACATGGTACATAATCTCGCTGACAGAAGAAACCCACGAACCAAAGGACATTGTGCACACTTGGAGGTCAAATGGGAAGTAGGTCATATCAAGTTCACAGAGGGAGGTCATCCTTCCTGCTGTGCTCCAGACAACACCGCCATTGGCGTAAAGAGTTGCTGGAAAGCTGGGCGCAAACAGGTCGACGTCTGCGTATAACGCATCAGCACTGTAACATATATAAAGTGTAATTATACCCGATACCAACGGAATTAAGATTTACAATATGCTAAACCTACAGCGGAGAACAGGTAGCCAATTGTTTCTCTCGGATTGCAATTATCAAAATTACAAATGAATAAATGCAACATATTATGGCATAATACAAGTTGACAAACGAGCTTAGCTACGATAAAAGGGCTCATGGCTTATATAGTATTTACTGCAAGTCCATCGTTATGTGGCGCTACATACAATAAACAAAAGCACATCGGCCTGTTGTTTATGTTATAGTGACGACGACATCTAGTTGGTCGCGGCGGCCACGCCGAAAATTTCGATGTTGTTTTAAGATAGATGTTATGACAAACAGCAACAAGTGAACACAAGTGACGTGTTAATAGATTTAGGCGGGCGTGGGCCCTCTTAGCATTGCTACAAGCTTCTTGAGTAGAGTACTGAAATGCCAAGCAATAGGCATATTCCTCTTCGGGGGGCTATTTCATTAGATAACAAGCTTGATCAGCTATGCCTCGCATGCCCGACTCGACCTGCAGCCGACTTTTTCAGATTGATTATAACAAGACTTAAACTTTACAAGATTTTGTTCATGTGTTTGTTTGAGAGATCTTGCTTATTCAAAAATGCAACCTGTCTAGAAAGAGAATATCCGGCAACCAGAGTCGGTCGGCAGCTACGTTGAGTCGAGTTATGCCTCCATGATCTGCGGGATCCCACGATAGAAACTCATCCTTCCATTCCTTTTTCACACAGTTGATAACTACACAGTCAATGACTTTGCACCTCAATCATCGCACTATAAGCACGTTTTAAACGTTGTTACATCACTTATGATTACGACTTCATAAAACACACGAACACAAAATACATACATACATATATATAGAGATATAGAGATATATATATCATAAACACACACGATACATATATATATATATACATATATATATATATATATATATATATATATATATATATATATATATATATATATATATATATATATATATATATATATATATATATATATATATATATATATATATATATATATCAGGGGCGTAGCCAGGCTGGAAGGAATGTTACGCACAGACGGGGGAGATATCTACAGTTCCAGACAGTAAAGTCTCACCCCCCTTAGCTTTTGACTTTGATACCATTTTTGGCCATATTTATATTTTCACTTTTCCAATTGATGTTACGCACGTGCGTAAGTGCGTATCGCTGGCTACGCCCCTGTATATATATATATATATAAACGTTGTAACATCACTTATGATTACGACTTCATAAAACACACGAACACAAACACACATACATATATATATATAAATATATATAATATATATATATATATATATATATATATATATAGAGATATATATATATATATATATATATATATATATAATATATATATATATATATATATATATATATATATATATATATATATATATATATATATATATACATATACCCGAACGCGACGTGACAACCTGAGGTCGATAAATTAAGCGAAATATTGTACCAAAAGAAATAATGTACCTACCAGGTCAACTTGTGCAAACACGGATAAGAGCTGTGTCTTGGACTCCTGAAAATTTACCATATTTCGCATGCTTATTAAGAATAGGACTAGAGTTTAACAGCTGGTAATTTCTCTTCAGTAGAAACTTGGTGCACAGACTCACCAGACTTTCTATGTTGTACAACCTCAAATTGATGTTGACTACTATAGGCTGGCTGACCTGTGTACTAGGTCGTGTCGTGCGATCATAGCCGCTGTTAAAGAGCACAGACGTCAGACGACTGGCTGGTGTCTCCACTCGCGCGCAGTTGCTTATACCTGTAGGAATTACCAAGCTCATCACGCTTCTAAGTGGATCGTCTTGCAATTTTGTGATCAGATGTCATATGCCAAAAGATAATCTGGTTAAACTATGAGTTTAAACTAAATCGCTAGAATTGTATAACCTTCCCTTTTTACCTGCCATTAGTAGGCCTATGATCCCAGCTAGCGCTCCAGACATGGCGTCTACTGTTTTCCCGAGTAACCTGAAGAACACACCACGCTCTTCCACTTAACATGCGCTTAACATAGCATTAAACACTGGCATTCTGCCATCCAACTTGTGTCAACACCGACAAACTTTTATCGTGGAATAATTACAACGTACTTCCATTCTTATATGAAACATTGATAATGTTAATTTATGCCAGTTCAGGGTGGACCGAAATGACATCCTTAATGGTTAATTCTGCTTAATGCTTTTAGAATCATAAATTTAACTTTCAACGAGTCGGGCGCTAATCACATAAAGAGCACCAAAGCCAAGTGACCCTTAAGCAATCTTTGTACTAAGTACCCCTTACAATGGAAATTCACACTGAACCTTAGAACCTTAAACTGCAAAAAAGCAATGCAGCGCAGGTGAAATCAGATCATTGTCCGGGAAATTCTGATTCTTGTTCTGGGTTAATCAATGCACGCGATCTTTCAATTGCGTGGGGTTTAACCGCCCGGCCACAAAACTGGTATTGTTTCTAGAGGCTTACAGCGCATGTATCATTGCCCAAACACGCATGTTAATTTTTTCATTGCTGCAAGGCCGGTTGTTTAGTCTTTTCGCGGAATTAATCAGCTCTTTCGCATTCTCGTGGATCAACAGGCGTGACGAGACGTTGATGAGATAGCATGTCCGGCAGCTATATATGAGCAATACATTTACCATACCACGCCAAACAACTCTTGTTTTTGATGTTTGCTTAGGCAAATAGGTGCTAATGATGCATTTCACCAAAATACTGCTGTGAAAGTAACTTCTTTGGCTGATCCCTTACTACTGTTGAATATAATGTACGTAACGTCGAGTTCAAACAGTGACCCCGGCGTTTCCGTTGCTGATTTTTTGCGATTAATAGAAACTAAATAATATACCTGGTAGACGCTCTCAATCATTCAAAAGTGATCCTAGGATAATAGAATTGCGCATGCGTAGTTGCACGACCCGCTTTATGCGCAGTTGATATTCTCGGAGACCAAATCAATCCAGTCATTGCTGATTGCCATAATAGCCAGTGAATATATATATACATTGGACATTTAAAGGAAATACGAACTGAAGCCAATATTGATCAAGGAAATATAACAAAATATGGCTATACGAATTGGTCTATCGGTTAATCGATCCATCACCGCACTATTTATTATACCATATATTTTGAGAAAATTTGAGATAAGATAATCAATACATGGAATAAATCATGAACCGACCTGCCTCAATCAGATGGCGTACGATAGCTAACCTGCGAATAACATCGACATACCTGCCTGACAATATTCCAGCCATGTCTTCCTCTAACTATCCAAACCTCGACATACCTGCCTGACAATAGTCCACCCATGTCTTCCTCTAACTATTCAAACCTCGACATACCTGTCTGACAATATTCCACCGATGTCTCCCTCTAACTATCCAACAACCTCGAGCCTGGGATGACGAACTATTGTTCGTCGTGATATCGGTATGAATGCTGTCTTCTTTGCTCCACCACAGACAACTCGCGCGCATGGCCGAGCCTCTATGTTTTATGTCATGTTTCGGTTGAAGGCTTTAAGCGTGTCTTGCTTTCGTTGGCTGGTGGTTATAATACAGAGTGGTGTGTGAGCGGAAAGCATATTGACATTCTTCCAGAGAGGAAGCCACTCTTCACAACTCGTCTTTGATATGTCGGTCACGGGCTCGACTTGCAACAAGTGACGTTTTTGTTTGACTTGGATTATTTTCTCAGAAGCTTAAGAATAAGTGGTATTCCTAAAATCTCAAATTTGAATATTACCCAATTGAACTTCTCTGAAAGTGGGAGCACAAACTGGATCACTGCAGACCAGCATCAGGGTGGGGTTTGACATCGGGAACCGAGCGCCTGTACCGTTTAATATATGCGGAAGTAAATAAGTAAATCGAATTAACTAAGTAGCTATCTATATATAACAAGAAGATATGATACCAATAGAGTCACGTGGACGGCAGCATAGACCGCCAGACCGGTCACTCAGGCACACTCCTTCCGGGTCAGCTGACGCCAGACCTTCACAATACACCTATATACTATATTAATTACTACGTGATTCTGTACATGACGTCATGAGCAAGACAGACTGTGCTAGATGCGGAGAGAAATCGTGACAAAGCTCATGTACACGTTGCAGGAGCGTTATGAAACGCCCGAGTCAGATCCAGGATACTGAGTAACATATAATAGAATAGTGCTAAACCAAGGTTATTTTTTCAGTGTCTTTCTCGGTGCATTTTGCTGGGGGTAACGCTGTTTATTCTGTCATTCTGGTGTTACAAGCTGACCTGGAAATCAGTATACAAAACGTCATTACTTTGAGTCGCATCTTTAAACTTTTAATCATCGTCCTAATTCTACGATCATAACCGATTAAGATAACCTCGTATACTTCTTGTTTGCTGATTGTGGATATAGTTCAAACGTCGGATCGTAATATCCCATGTATATATAATCTCTTTTAATCTTCCATAAAATATATAAGACGGCCGTTCCTCTTACATCTCTTTAATCGACCACATCACCAGCCCCTATCCCTGTGCCACTTCCACCCACATCCAACACACCAACTAACCATTGGGTGGATCGTGATATGATTAAAGAGCTTATAGATACATGTCATGTTACGCCACAATAACATCAACTAAAGCACATAGGACTGTTCTCCTGTTGAAGTAATGGAGTCATCTTATTGGTCGATGGACGTGCCTCCAATTTTGTGTGTAGTTTTATAAAGTGGTTCCGGCCTCATATTGGTCACATAAAGTTTTCAGTTTTCGGACGCTAGGGTCACCGTGAATAGATCCGTGGCCATAGTCGTTGTCGGCAGTTACGCATGCGTACTCGATGGTTTCGTTTTTGCGAAATGTGGTCATGGATACATCGACTTAAATTAGGTTATGATGATGTTATCTATGACCCATCCTGACTGACCAGGCTAACGGCGACAGGCCCGCCCTTGATTGAAAATGTCAGGAACTTAGCAGTCGAGTTGAGGCTTCGGAAAGGAAGCCGTGAAGTTATCGTTCAATCTCCAGTGAGCGTCGGAGCAATACATTCGCTGTAATGTGACGACGATTACAATCAATGCACCTTCTCTCGTTTTACAAAAATGGGTACTTGATAGCTCATAATTTTAACAGGCGAAGACTAGAAGGAATTTACATGTTGTAACCTCAGCTAAAGTATACAAAGTGGTAGGGGTTTAGTTATAGGGCGAGCGGAATTATATCAATTAGCTGATTGTGCAAATGAAAGATATTTTGTTTACTGAATATAATAGAGATATATATATATATATATATATATATATATATATATATATATATATATATATATAGATTAGATATATATATATATATATATATATATATATATATATATATATATATATATATATATATATATATATATATATATATATATATATATATATATATATATATATATATATATATATATATATATATATATATACCTAACCTCACCCATCCACAACAACACCCGAACACCGCCAAACTTCATTCACGTCATTCATCCATCACCCCCAAACAGCCACACCTCACCTCACCCCCCTCAACCACCACAACAAACAGCCATATATCACACCACCCGCCCCACACCACACCAAACAGTCACACCTCACACCTCACATCACCCCTCACACCCACCACCAACCAAACAGTCACAAACAGTCCACCTCACCACACACACCAACCATAACAATCCACCACCATACCAAACTGTCACACCTCACCACACCACATAACATCCACCACCATACAAATCCACCACCATACCAAACAGTCACCACCACACCACCACACCACCAACCATAACAATCCACCACACACACCAAACAGTCACACCACTCACCACCACCAAAACACCCACACCTCACCACACCACCAAGCACAAAACACCTCACCACACCATAACAATCCACCACCCACCAACACCACCTACCACCACCACAACCATAACAATCCACCACCAAACAGTCACACCTCACCACACCAACCATAACACCATACCAAACACCACCACACCACCACCACACCAAACCAACCACCACCACCAACCAATCACCACACCACATAACAATCCACCATACCAAACAGTCACACCTCAAACCACCACCACCACCATAACAATCCACCACCATACCAAACACACACCTCACCACACCACCATAACAACCACCACACCACCAACAAACAATCCACACCCACACCCACAACCACACCAACCAAACAAGCCACCACCATACCAACAGTCACACCTCACCACACCAACCATAACAATCCACCACCATACCAAACAGTCACACCTCACCACACCAACCATAACAATCCACCACCATACCAAACAGTCACACCTCACCACACCAACCATAACAATCCACCACCACACCAAACAGCCACACCTCACCACACCAACCATAACAATCCACACCAATACCAAATGACCCTACCTCGTCCTACTACCGGTTAAGGCCCTGGTTACAAAACGTGATACTTAAACCGCATTACGTTTCTTACCCAATTGACGCAGCACATTATGTCAAATGACGTCATACGGTGTATTGATGGTAAAGCAGTCGCTAAATTATTCGTCCATTGAATAAGTTCCAGTTAAAGATGTCTCGTGCGACAACGAGGAGCGTGGTACTAGCAAAGAGTTTATAGCCTCGCTAAGAGAGCTCACCCTAGGCTTCCGCCCGAGGAAATATGTGAAGACGCCACCTATTAGCCGAAGCGTTATTGTCATAGCATCTCTTAAAACCACGTGGAATGCTCTTTTTACTTTGGATCTGTAGTCGCCTCGACCAATCAGATGACTCCATATCTTTAACTGCCTTGTCTCAAAAGCGCTGTGAGCTGCGTCTCAAAAGCGCTTAAGATTACTCAAGTGTATATAAATTCTGTAGTCTGCGTCCCAGACTCTAGGGGTTGCGCTACGCTTCTCGAAGGCGAGACTATTGAATATCAGTAACATGTAAACAGTGCCCGCAGCCATCAGGCTAGGGGACCTTGACTATCAACTCTGGTTGATTACACAATCTCCTCAGATATTTTCACCATCATTTGCTGACCTTTGCTAACGCGACAGTAAAGTAATACCTCATGTCAATGACCGGTTAATATATCGGTGGTGTATATAAACTCGCGAGGGTTGGTGTCAGTTGATCAATCACCTTGGCTGTCAAACGACAACTTGAACTTTTCTCTGAGGCGAGCAAACGCGTTAGTCTGAAGAGCGATACAGCCGTGGAACAAATTGAGATGGAGCCAGTGAAACCGCTATACACTCGCTACTATGCGCAATATTCGATAGCGGTTTGGTGTAAAGATGTGGTATTTATGAAAAACAATTTCATGAAATGTCACATAGATTGGAGGATGAACTGTTTATCGGGCTGTGGATATGAAATGGCTGCTGTCACAGAAACTTTGAAACGGATAGAAGCGGGAGACGAGAGTCAGGTTGAGGTATCAATTGGCACAGATGTGACGTTGAATGTACAATACCCGGTCCCTATGGTGCTGATCAAGAAGGGTCACGTGACAATGTGATTGGACGCGTGGCATATGTTTTTAGAAGGGTGGGATGTATTAAAACAGCTTTACAGAACCCACGAGGAGAGAGCGAAATTGATGGTGGTGTGTCGCTTAATAGAAACCCTAATAACCGAAAAAACGCAAAGGATGCCAGATAGACCACCCGAGTCAGCAACAGCATGATTTCTGTTTGATGGGTAGGGCGGACGCCTTCGAACGTGTTGATGAACTGTATTTGACAAGATTCTGGGAATTGAATATAGCTTTAATTGACCCCTGCCCCTCGTGGTTGGAATGAAGCAAATGGTTATGTGTAGACTATATGAAATATTGGTTAGATTCGGTGAAATCAGATATTGAAATACGTGTAATTAACAGATTGTATAATAAATGAATGAAATGTACGACGGTGGGATGTAAAGAGTTAGAATTTGGTTGTTGTCATATATGACTTTGATAGCGTGAGAGTGACATCCACATGACGGATGTGTATAGCAGGTGGTCTGTTTTAAAAGAAAAGGTAACAGATGCATGCAAAACTTACTCAAGAACTAAGAGACAATAAAATCTATAGCCAAATTATTATAAATCAACAGCGCTTGATTTCGACACGGCTCTTAGTAAGGCGATCGAAGCTAGAGAGTGTTTAATGGATCGTCAGTTAATCATGTTCGTGTCTGAAGGTGAGGTGGAATAAAGTAATTATGAATATCGGTTAAAAACAAGTTTACTGTCAGTAAAGGTAGAACGTTTAAAGCGACGACATGGATACTTGTGTAGAATGTGACGAATGTCAGAGAGTCGCTGAGACTCAACAACCATTTAGACCCAAGTCACATGCTCAGGGTGAACAAAGAACCCTGAGGCTAAGGCGTTGTCTTCTGTGTCAATACGGGTTTGTTACGTATGCGATTTTGACCCAACACTTGAAATATCACTGTAAATATAAGTTCCACATTCACAATCGAAAATTAAGAAAAACAGCAGACACAGCAAAGCAGAGAAAAGTTGCCCCTGACATGATCAGAAAACTTAACGTCCACGCTAGAAGAACCCCACATTCCCGGTGTGTGTGCGATACCATGTAATTTACCGGGTCTGAAATGAATTCGTCACGTTTAGTCTCGGCTGCTTTATGTCAGTCAAACCCTATGTGACCACACTTCCTCTAGAACAGCTCTGATGTGTTTACTCCGTGCGGTAGGCATCAGTGTCCAAATTGCTGGTGAAGTATTTGTATCGAAAAAACCCCGAAACGTATATAGTATATTTTCCGATCAATGGGGCTCTTGTTGTCGACAGCGTTTTCAGTAGTCGTACACAGACGAACAAGCTTCGTTGGAACACGGAATCAATGACATGTGGTTGCTCGCTTTTCTTCTCATACAGCTCTGGTGGTGTGACCGGTGTAGGTCTAGAATTTATATGATACATAATTATATGATTATAATGTAGTTTGTATTAGGGTACCCTGCCATTTGAATTCTTCCAAGCATACAAGGAACTGTATAACCGATTGTCCGGTAGATCGTTTCTCTATGGAGTTCTTTGACTTGATCAAGGACACACCTCCACTAATGAATTAGGGTTGTTTATTCAACCTTTATTGGACTCAAGGACAAACACTTGAACCTCGGTTGTATAACAACATAACCTGGACTATCGGGTTCAACGCAATGTGGGATCAAATACATACACGCTTCAAGGTAATCAAACCTTCATATGAATGACATTTATACGATTAGAAGGGCACTTCCTGGTCACACTGTTTGCTAAAAACCTATGCTTGTCTAAAAACACATTGGTTTACACACATGTAAAGGCACTGGTTATTGCATACACCGTTAGCAGATCACTCTATCAATCCATACATCCCCATTAAACATCACCCAATTTAACTATATATTCGTATTTTATAGGTATTTCCATCATACATCCATCATTCACAAACTACCCCGTGACTCCATTATTAATAGATCACTCTATTAAACCATATATGCTTCAAAGACACAACTTTAATCACTCTATTCATCATTAGCAAGTAAAACAGTTCATTCTTCATGTACAGGTAATTCCAATAAATCATGCATAAATCAAGACAAATATAATTCCATTTAACAATTCACTATTCATTATGAGGTCATTCTTTTTAGCCATTCGATATCAGGTCATTCAACAATTCCCTATTCATTATCATGTTATTCTATTAAGCCATTCATTATCAATGACACCAAATTTTATACAAGCAAGTATCTGTCGCACGGGCCAATCAAATTGATATCCTCGTCACATGACGCCACCCTGGAACCGCAATATAATCACATAACATCCGGGAAACCTGTGTTCTCAGACATCATAAGACCAATTAACCAACCTCATTCCTCCATTCATTACCCCATATCATCTACCCCACCCCGCATAACAACCATTCACTACCCCATATCATCCACCCCACCCCACATAACATTAATTTTCAATCCCACATCACCAACCCCACCTCATATTCATTCCCCAACCCAACATCACAGCCTATCCCGACCCGACATCATCTACCCTAATTACAAAATAACTATTTTCCCACCCAACTGCAGTCATCTAAAAACAGCCCTATACCATCCAACGCTCACCTCAGAAAACATCCATACATCATCCCATATCATCTCATCCCTCAAAACAATCATTCTTCACTCGACGTCACCCCACTCATTCAAATACATCCATACCCCAACCCAAATCACCCTTTCACCATAAGAAACGATGTTGCACCATCCTCCATTGCACCTCCTTGTCTGAAGAAAAATACAATACCCCATCCAATATAACCCCCCAACCCAAAAGAAAATAAAACCATGTTCCATCCAGCATCACCCCTCCCACCCACATCCTCAATCTTCCCCTAAAAAAATCCCCTACTCTTTAAAACAACAGTACCCCAACACAACACACACCTACCACCCTAAAAACATACATGACTCACGCCATATCATCCCTCCCACCATATCATCAAAGTCACTCCATATCTAACATAACATCAACAAATCGACATATAAAACAACCATACATTAAATCACAAATCCGACACAACACCAAACAGCCACACCTCATCTCTTCAATCTAACGCACACACAAACGCATACACGCAAACACACACACACACACACACACACACACACACACACACACACACACACACACACACACACACACACACACACACACACACACACACACACACACACACACACACACACACACACACACATATATATATATATATATATATATATATATATATATATATATATATATATATATATATATATATATATATATATATATATATATATATATATATATATATATATATATGTATAATGAGAGAGACTAAATGCGAGATCAAAAAAGTGAGAGAGAGATAGCAAGAGAAAAAAAAGAGAGAGAGAGGGAGAAAGAGAGAGAAAGAGAGGGAGAAAGGTTAGTCTCGGTTAGATCGGTGCCTCTTAAGCAGGTGTGTCCCCCCTACTCCTAACCGCTTGCTATTCGGGTCCCCGTGACCGATAGACAATCCAGTTTGACGTCACCTTAGAGGATTCCTATGGAGAACGTTATGATTCATGCCAGACCATGCCTTAGCGACGGTGTATGGGCAGAATTCATAATGTTTAACGAGGGTAGTTGGAATCATAACGTTTTGCTAGTCACACGATGGCGATGTGAACGCCGAATCTTACCAACTAATGCTGGCTCCGAGGTACTTTGATGTTGGTTGTCATGCCTTATACAATTATTACTTATCTTTATTTTTTAACTGTTGATTATACAGTGACAATGATCTATGTTTAATGATGTGTGATTGCATCAGGGTCATTGGTGAGTCGTCGATTTGGACGAGCTGGAATATCCCCATAGAGCCCGTCCACCAGTCCACGCGACTCCCTGGCCGAATACGAGGAATTAGCCAAGCCAGTATAAACAGCTCATTTAAAGACAAACAGCGACGCAGCACGCTGGCCGCTCGTCTGCAATCAAAGTAAATACTGTTCTGTTTGATAACGCTTTTTATGACGCATGGTGTTTTATTAGCGTCATATTACTTTAACGTTGGTGAATGAAGTTACGACCAGCTTCGCCTCCTCCAGAAACAAGGTCCCAGTCCATGTCGATGTTATACCTTCTCTTAAATGATACGCGAGGTTTGTAGGAATAATGCCAACTAGAAGGGTGGCATACATTTTGCACGGTCGATTGGAGCATCATTCACAAATTTCTGCCTCGCGCTATCGCTTTTCCCACGATCTTATAAAATTTTGGTTTATTTGTTGGCTATGGGAAACTCACAAATTGCCATTGGGTGAAAAATCATAACGACGTTTTTATTTCCCGCGTATGCTTGTGCCAGCGCAGGTTAACGTCGTGCAAACTATCATTATCGCGATAATGGTGACGTGAAAGGAAAGCGCTGCGGTGTAAACTGTTGTCACGTCGCGGTGATATAATCACAGATTCAACGAGTGACATCATGGTGTTCTGATGGAGTAACATCATAACGTTCACAAAAACCAATAAACTACGTTATGATAATCAGTTGGTCATAACGCGATGGACGCGGTAAGGGTGTGGATGGACGGGAAATTTTCAAATCATGGCTAAGACCCTGGATTGCATAATTATTGTTGACATTCTAACATGTCTGCAACTTAAATGTATTTGTACTATTCAAATTTCACATAATTAGTCTATATACTTTATCCACAATACATATTGGGTGTCAATCGTGAATCAAGTAGCATGAATGAGCACACTCACAGACAAATCAGCTATCTTATTAAATTATTGACTTGGCAGCTTCTGCTTGTGATAGCTATGAAGGCTTCGTGCCGAAAAGACACGACACAAGAGAGTTATCTTGGACCTGCCCTGTATTGATCAACTCTGAAAGCGACACACGACAATGATCCGCCCACGTGGCTAACTTGATTCAGCAGTTTTATGACGCGGAAGCAGTCGGACGGTGTGTGGATAGATACTCGCCGTGTGCAATGGCCGCCTTCAGCTGTTTTGTGTATATTGTCCTGTTGGTGTGCTCACGAGTCCAGGTCAGTTCTGCAAAAACAATAACGAAAATATCGGGTGCGTTACGATCAATACAATCAAAAGCTTCTGCCGAATAGCGTTTATCTCAGGCGAGTTAGCTTCACTACACCATACACTTCAACCGAACAGTGAATAGCAATCTACTCAGGCGAGTAACCAGCTAATAATTGAGATTGTTTCCGTTTGGCCGTCACTTATTGCCTTTAAAAGCAATACTTACACAAATGGCATTCGTATTGATCTTCTGCTAATCATTGAGTCGGGCTATTATGGAAGATACCCAGGAAAAGATCGGTAGTGCATAGTGCTTTCCTTGCTAAATGTACTATCATTGAACAAATTTGGTGACATGTGTAAAGCATTTTTAACTACTCTTTGGAAAAGGCCGACTGAGTTTCCTGAAGCCTGCCACAACAGCTGATTGCGCTGATCACTTCTCGGTGAGGCCAAAATGTCACATGCCGATGCACGTGACGCACGACCCCCGCCCCGCCCCCACGGGGATCGTCTCCACGCAGTCCGCGATCATCTTGACGTGCCAACACTGGCACTCGAGTTAGGACAATATGATTTCCCTACACTAGCATTATGATATATAATAGTATTATATTATATCATAATGCAAGGGAAATGACAAATCATGATGTCCGAACACGAGTGTCTGTGCGTACCAACGTATGCGATACAACATGTACCGGATATGCATGTCCGCTTGACAGGCGAGATTGATTTGTGCAGGCTCTATAGAGGAGATATAGGGCGGAGTGGGGGCGGATCAGGTTGAGTTTTGGATGAGATACGCTTGCTGCTACCATTAACACATGACTACTGACCAGCGACCTATTATGTTGTGTGCTGTAATCTAGTTTTCATCGATTTGGCTTTTGAAAACCGGATAGCCCCACCCCCCACCCCTCCCTCACCCGATAATGGTGCAAGTCGATCTATGCGAGCTAAGCATTTTCAAAGTGGAAAGTGACTTAGCTGAAAGTGGTAGGGGGCGTTGGTGTATTTGATGAAGTCGCAGTGCGGGGGACCGGTCTGATACGTGGCGTTCGTTAGCACTGTCACGATGATGGTAGGGACAATCCATGAGTTCAAACGGTTTGAATTCATGACGACTCGGCACGGAGGCACCGCGCGTCGTACCCGGAGATTGACTGGGGCGAGAAGTGTACGATGTTAATACGATAGAAAGTTCTAAGAGTATGGATGGCAATTTTAAGCCAGATCCTTACGATAGCGGCTCGAGTTTGTAGTTACGAGAAATTACGAATAAGTACCAGTTAGCACGATGATACTACAATATCGTTATGAGATCAGGAGATCGTTTTACTAACTGCTCGTATATTGACGAGCGTTTTGTGATGTGAGCGATTGATTGAAACATTGATATTTCTATGTTGGTAGATATACGAGGGAAGTGAGTATACGAACAAAAATTATGAGCGTTTTGAGGTGCGAGTTTTTATTGAAACGCAACTACTAAAAGCCCCTACCGAGCATTTTATTGCTCGCACGAGCTGTTAGTGAAACGATCCCCTGTATGATAATGCATGAGTATATCAAGAAATTACTAGTGTAGTGTGTGGAATTACGATACAAAACGATATTGCTCCCATATATCTATGAGTCATTATACGAGTCAAGATGATTATTTGTATATAGGCGGGTGCAAACATCTTACACTCGTCCATCTCTTTTAAAAAAATAGCCAAATATTCACCACCATGCTCAAAAAGCTACGTACTGGACCCGCATCTGACTGTAAGTAGTATCACGAAACACCCGTACACACATTACACCGTAGTATTTCGTATTAAAACGAGTCAAGACGAGTATATGTGATGAACCACAAGTGTCTGTCACGATAGCTTTACGAGAATTTATCTCGTGACGAAAGTTTTTAGTTCACAAAGGTAAGCCTTAACGATAGCCCAAGTGTTATCAAGAGAAATTACGACTTAGTCTTCGAGTTGTTACTCGTTTAAACTTCTTGGTCATAAGCTCCGTTATGATCACTACCATGTTCTGTCCGTTATGAAAATACTTTTCTTTCGACCCGCTGGCCGTGCAGGTAACGTCAGCTATTGATGTGGATTTGAGTGGATGTGGGGTTACGAAGGGCTGCTTCAGAGATCCACCTGACTGTACGCAGCACACCTGTAATCAACTCCTAACCTGGCAAAACGACAGTGGCGTTGTCCACTTTGAATTAGCAACGAAACTTTCTCCCGAGCTAATTCCAAAAGCATGGGTAGCGGTTGGATTTTCTAGCGACAGCTCTATGGTGAGTAAAGCTAAGTCGATAGTGAGCCTCGATTCAAACTCAACGACAAGTTTAACTGCTTTATCATCGGTTTATAGAATGACTATCAAATGTGATGAACGGATTTTCTTCTCTTTGACATCGAAGCATTTCGCTATTTTGAAGGAATAAAACATTAATTGCTGATTGCGAGTGCAGGACAAAACGCCCGTGGTTGCATGTATCGTCAATGCCAGCGACAATGGGACTATATTTATGGAAGCCTCTTACAATAAACCAGACCACAACAACGAGCCCCTCAAACAGGTTGGAATTTAGTTACTTCAATTCGCTTTCTCTCCCTCTCCCTCTCTCCCTTTCTGTGACTCTTCAAGTCTGTCCCGCCCTGTATGATATGGCCCACCACCATTAAAGAGACAACCACACACGACTCTTATATCTATCGTACCCCATATATCGTCTTCAAGGATGCAGCGTTATCTTATATATATAAAATATATGATGGTGTATGTGGGTATGTATCCGTATCAAACACTCTCTATATCTATACTCACTATATATATCGCCTGATATATCTTTTGTTGTCGTCTCTTCTCTATCGTATATATCTGTATCAGAGGGTAAGCCAGAAATTTCAAAGTGGGTGTTGAAGTTTCCAACACTGCCTACGAGATCGCAAACCGACTTTAAATCACGCCGCATCAAAACTCACTCAACTGCGTGAAAACATTGGGTCACATGACGCTCTCGACCAATGATATTTCGTTTCATAATGAAGTACATATAGCATTATGACCGCACAGGATAATGTTTTTCGGTACGACACTTAAAAAAAATAAAATAAAACCAAAACAACGCGCCGTCGTTTGGGACGTCGCTATGAAAAAACGATCGTCGTCTTTTGAAATTGGCCGTCGTAATGGCGGCTCGACGGCTGTCTGGCTAAGTAGTCTATCTGTATTCAGTATCTGCCTCTCCCTCTCTCTCTGTATATGATATAAATACACACACACACACACACACACACACACACACACACACACACACACACACACACACACACACACACACATATATATATATATAAAGAGAGAGAGAGAGAGAGAGAGAGAGATATTTATTTACGTATATACATATGCATAAATATATATGAATATATATATATATATATATATATATATTATATTATATATATATATATTTATGTATATTATATATAGAGTGAGATACATGCTATATGTGTGTATACTTCTGTCATTAGTGTAACACAACAGTACTTGTAAGCATGAATGAAGTGGGCGATAGAGGTGTGAGAGAGCATGTTTTTGCACCTCGACTTCTCTAATAATACATGCTTACTACGTGACTTCAACACCATGTGTTCTACTGAGTCACACTAATAACCGTTGTCGATAGCCGGAGTCATCTGTATCTTCATCCAAATAGGAGGGCTCGTTAAGGTAGGTGATGCCTGTTACCTGTCATTAGTTAATGTCATCCACTCAAACATACTACGAAACACCTCTATGCGTCAAGAGGTCAAGAGGTTACCGCCTCCTCTACCAACTCGCTTTCTTCCCCCAGTAAAATGGCGGTAATCCGCGTCATATAGGGATGTGCAGTTGTGAAAGCAATTCCCCTATGGTTAAATATTCATAAGAATGTACGCAGGTAAGACAAGACTAAAAAGAATGGCTGTGACGAGCCGGTTGATTCGTGGAGTTTGTAATTGATTTATGTTCTTCTCTGCCTTCGGTTTCTTCTAATGATGGTGTTTCAGAGAGGTTAACCCCCTCAATCCACGCGCATTTTTAATACGATAACTCCTTTGTTTATGGCATATGGGGAAATCTTCAGTTATGTACTCATGATATTATACTTGCTGTGTTTAAACATCTGCACAGGTGTTAGACAGTATCTTATTCTCACCCATCGATTACTATTTGCTCTTCTCGGCCATCTTCTACTGTGTCATCACTCCCACCCATCTACGACGGTGTCAGTTTTCCCACCTACCTATGACAATACCGCCATTCCTTCTCACCTATGTCAGTATCGTAATTCTCACCTATCGTAATAGCTCTGCACCTCCTCGTGTATGACCATCATGAATAACTTTCGTTGCATCCCCAGCGCCGTCGTTTGGGGACTGTTATGTATAACTGACGTTTTTAGTGGTGACTGTGCGCAATTGTAATGTTTATATCATATATGATGAAACGTTCTGTTATTCACACATGATGTCATACCTGCTGTGATTAAATGTTTGCACTGGTTGTGACAGCAACTTGTTCACATTTTATGAGATTGTGATAATCTGTGGTGGACCCATGTCGGTGTCATTTCCCCTACCCAGTATCATCATTCTCATCCAACTATGACCGTGTCATGATTTCCACCGTCTATGACAGCATCTTCATTCCCATCCATCCTCACCCTTCAATGGCAATTATCATAGTTTCATCATTCCCATCGTTATATAACGGAATCATCGTTTCCATCCTTTTATGACAGTTTCATTATTACTACCCGTCGATGTGTCGTCGTTCCCACCTTTCTATGAGAGTATCCCTCACGCACTTGCTGTTTGGTTTTACACCATGTATGTTAAACATCATTAAACTCTATTATCTAGCATGCAATCATCAGCTTATTTTGCAATCATCAGCGTTTACTCCCTTTAAATATGATTTCATTATTGATACGTACTTGTTATGTAACAGGGATCGCTGACTCATCCTGTGCTGGGATTAGTTGTCACAGGACTGACCATCATTAATGTAAGTGTTAACACAACACTAATCATCATTTATATAAGTACTGAATCATGAAAGTGAGTACTTAACAACACTTATCATTATGTAAGCACTGTATCCAGTGTGGTCAGAACGCTTATGATGGTTGACGTAGGTACTAAATCTAATGTTACAACATTGCTAAGCATCATTAATATAAGTACTGTATCTGCTGTTGTCACAACACTAATCATTTATATTGTAAGTACAATACCTACAATGGTCACAACACTGATCTTGCTACCTGTAAGTGTTATATCTGCATTATTTGTTTAACGTAAGTACTAAATTCACTGTGTCAAAACGCTTATAATTATTTATGTGAGCACCACGTAGTATGATCCAAACTCTTACCATCGTTCATTAAAGTATTTGATTCATTGTGGGTACACCACCTGTGGCCACAAGACTAGCTAACATTATTGTCAGTATTTACCCAGCGTTGTCACAGCACTAACCATTTATACTGTAAGCACTTTACCCATTGTGGTCCCAGCAGTGGTCATCATTTTTGGCAGCTCTATAACCACTACTGTCACTACACTAACCATCAATCACGTGATGTGGTCACGGCACTAACCATCATTTATCGTACCGTATTAGTTGTAGTCACAGTGCTTACCATCATTAACGTAAGTGCTACATATCTTCTTGTCGCAGTTCTAGGTATTCTCCTATAAATGCTGCTTTGTTAATCATTATGTTGTCTCGACAACTCCCCATCAACATTCCATGCTTCACCTGGTTTACTGATTCGCAATATTTTCAATCACCTATATCAGCCGTTTCGTTCATTGTAAAACAATTGTTAAGGTAGAGCCATGCGCGGTCGGTTTAGTCGATGATGGACTATTAGTCCACCAGAAATGGTTTGTACTTAAATTTAATAATGTTGCTGTGTGTGGTATCCACCCTCGTTGGATGTTCTTGAGAGTGTTGTGTACTTTCATTTGATCATTTTTGTATGTAGTAAGTACCTTCACATGATCATATTTTTGCTTTTGGCGTGTTCCTGCATTGGATCATGTTGCTGTTTGTGATATGTAAATCAGGTTGCTCTCTGTGCAAAATACCTTTATTAGATCATGTTTTTGTGTGTAACATGTACCTTCCTTTGATCATATCAGTGTGTCTGACATGTACCTTCCTTTGATCATGTTGCTGTGGATGTCATGTACCTTCGTTTGATCATGTTGCTGTGGATGTCATGTACCTTCGTTTGATCATGTTGCTGTTGATGTCATGTACCTTCGTTTGATCATGTTACTGTGGATGTCATGTACCTTCGTTTGATCATGTTGCTGTGGATGTCATGTACCTACGTTTGATCATGTTACTGTGGATGTCATGTACCTTCGTTTGATCATTTGCTGTGGATGTCATGTACCTTCCTTTGATCATGTTGCTGTGGATGTCATGTACCTTCGTTTGATCATGTTGCTGTGGATGTCATGTACCTTCGTTTGATCATGTTGCTGTGGATGTCATGTACCTTCGTTTGATCATGTTGCTGTGGATGTCATGTACCTTCGTTTGATCATGTTGCTGTGGATGTCATGTACCTTCCTTTGATCATGTTGCTGTGGATGTCATGTACCTTCGTTTGATCATGTTGCTGTGGATGTCATGTACCTTCGTTTGATCATGTTGCTGTGGATGACATGTACCTTCGTTTGATCATGTTGCTGTGGATGTCATGTACCTTCGTTTGATCATGTTGCTGTGGATGTCATGTACCTTCGTTTGATCATGTTGCTGTGGATGTCATGTACCTTCGTTTGATCATATTGCTGTGGTTGTCATGTTACTTTGTTCGACCATTTTGCTGTATTTAGGACGTATGATTTAGATTGTGTGTTTATTTTTCTTACCAGCCGATAATGGCTGCATGCCGACCGCCACCGAAGCACAAACGGCGTCACATTTTCAATGTCTTCCATTCCGCTGTCGGTCATCTCGCCCAGCTGCTCGCGGGTAACCTGGCACACTGACTTGTTTCCTCCTTACATTGGTCATGTTATTTCGCGTTTTGTTGAAAAAAGCTTCTTGAATTGAAAATAGTCTTCCTTCGAATGTCAACTTTGTCCTAGATAAGCAAGTGGTTATAAGTTAAGAATTGAATGTGACGAATGTGTTTTTGACAGCAATAGCAATGTATTACGGGGTGCAGTATTCGACAGCGAATCTACCCTTCTGGGCAAGATGGCTTGTAATAGGTTTCATTGCACTGCGAGTTCTTGCTGACTTGGCTCTCCATCTCATCAGTTGCTGCTTCAATAACGGTACCTTAATATTGATATATGTGTGTGTGTGGGCGTAAATGTGTCTCTATATGTGTGTATTTGTGAGTGGGCGTGTTTTTGTGAGTGTTCAAACAACTGGATAGGTTCCTCATTAGTTTGATTATGTTCCATGAATTTATGAACTCGTGAGATGATTGTTTTCACAGGTGATTCCTGGTCTTATGCCGTTTATTCGCAGTCATTTGGCATCGAGACACCACAAGTAAGCATTAAAATAAATGATTTTATAGTGGCAAGGATGATGAATATTAACTCGCCTCATCAGAACTACATATTGAACCAACAAACTGCAATGCTCGACATGAATAAGCAGGTAGATCCTCGGTGTGCTGAATGACGTCACTGACGCTCTGTGCTAGCAGCGCAAATATTCCGCCCTGTTCTTTTTTTATCAGTTCCATTATAGTCAAACATTGTCAGCTAGTCGCGTGGGTTACTACAATAGTAACTATGTACAGTCAGCGGTCGTCCCAATC
The DNA here is from genome assembly GCA_034190875.2 of Urechis unicinctus. Lineage (NCBI taxonomy): Eukaryota > Metazoa > Annelida > Polychaeta > Xenopneusta > Urechidae > Urechis > Urechis unicinctus. The sequence continues at coordinate 61,316,211 of CM067350.1, forward strand.
CACATGTATTGTAGCTGACTGTAGCACCAGTGGATTGCAGCTAGTGGTGTTTGTAATGTTGACTTGCAGGCAGATAATGTTAGTACCCATGGAGCCGTCTTCAAGTACGTCATGCTGGCCGCATTCGGAATTGGGAGCATGGCTATATGCCTTACTCTGGTCATTCATCTAAACATTAGTACGTGACTCTGATACGACAGAACTTCGCCGGCACTGCAACTGATGATAGCCACCCAACTTGCTGAGCTTGCCTATTTTGGTCAAATTATGAATATGTTTTGTTAATGGATGCCTCATAAATCCCGAGTCATCCAGTCTGCTAAGAACTTGTCATTCAAGTAGTCTATTTTTAATTCATCAATGATAACTCATAGGTTCCCTGGTAGCAATAAAGCATTACACGTCGTCAGTGTTTGTAATCTATTCATTTTTAAACCTCAAAGCGCACCATCAACACAATTAATGCGACGCCTTCATGCGCATTGTCAATTGCGCAGTCCATCGAGAGAGATTTGGCGAGAAGTCGGAAAGCAAGTCGCGGGGAAGGGAAACCGGTTAGGTAGGTGTTCGAAGCGGAAGTGCGAGGACTTGGGACAATGAGAAGACCCAGCGCACGTCGACTTTCTCCTGTGACATCCTATTGATCTGCGCGCCGGCTCAATACTATGCTTGATGGCTGACAGAGATGGACTCGCCCTATGAACACAAGTCGTCGCAGCACGGCTCTCATTTCTGGGCAGGCTGTTTCCCCTTTCTGTGACAGCTTATCGATTCGCCCAACTAGGGTGCAGTTCAAGCAGGGGAGCGGGCATTACCGGGGAGAGCTCCAGTGCCGATACAGGCTTCACGTGGGACACTCCAGCTTTTACCTCATCCTATTTCTATTCTTCTTATCCTGGATACTTTGTATGTTGGACACTCCAAGAATTGCTAAATCACTTTTGCCCCCGGTGTCTAACATAGGGCAACTGTGTTTTGCTTTATCAGCCGAGAATACTTACAAAACAGTGTACTTTAATAGGCGGTAGTTAGTTTGCCCAACCCCCCATTAGTTCAAATTGGAGCTAGCGAAGAGACAATGCTGGACTTAATTCCACTACTCCATCGCGCTTGGTGCGTGCTGCTGCTGACACTGATACAGTATCCATGCCAACCAGGTGCGGCCTCACAAATGACACCTGAAGCTCCTCTCATTCAACAAGACATCGTCTTCCAAGGTAAGAGAAAACAGGTCAAGAAGTAAATTATGCGATTGCATTGCCTGATAATACTCTCAATAGGGTTGTAGAAATATTCTTTAACGTTTATTACCTGCGGCACACGTTATTCTTAAGTTACTGGTTTGTTTTCTAACGCATTGTGGCCGTTCCCAGACTCATACGCACGCTCTATTACGAGCAATGCCGCCCACACGACGTCAGCGGAATCTGGTGTGGCAAACGAGTGCCCGCCACAAGCTATACAACGGGCTGCAGATTAACACATATGAACCCAAAGTGACTTGATTAACTCTCGGAGATGGATGTTGTAGTTGGGATTTACTGGCAGTTAACGAGAGGTCTTTGTTTTGATTATTGGCATGTCATCTCGCCATACGGGGCTCGGTTCTGCTGACGCGGTGATTTATCAACTATAGTCACACACTGTCATGTCATATGCAGATATGAGTGCGTGTGAGTGTCTTGTATTAGCTCTCTGTTGACTCTATCAATAAGGTGCCTGTCCCCGGTATATCCGCGTCGGTAAGTGTCGCATTGAACGCGGAAATACCCACTCTAGCGCCTACATACGGCGTGGGGGTAATACATGCATGCTATGGAATCCACATCTTAATAAGCGCAACCCTCATTGAAAACCGCGGTCGTAGATTTTCATAAATGCTGGAAATTAAATTACACAATTAATGACGGAATCGATGAAAAACCTGGATGTGATTTCAATCGACTCCCTATGCTTATCAACAGCTGTGTATTTGATATCTGGGAAGATCAATTGCGCTAACGACGAATGACATCAATCAAACGAAAAGTGGAATGTGGTTTGAATGGACTAATAAACTAATGAGCAACTCTTGATGTGGTAGTTCCGCTACTAATTGTGTCATTAACATGGTAACCGCATCTCTGGAAGTGTAATCAAGTATACTTACTGTATTGTACTGATGTCAGTCCATTGTAATACGCAATAATGGCTGCATTAGACAGCAACCGAGTTCGCTATAGTGTTCATGATGTTGGGGAATAAGTTCCCAAACACAATACATCTCACGGGCTTCCCCGGAGAATACTATGGAATGCCGCTAAAGGATATTGCTAACTCCTGGTAATTTACTTGAGATGAATTGCACATGGGCGGTGGTGGCAGCTAATGCAGGGTATATACTTACTTGTACACCGGCATGGCATCTGGACGTCCCCAATGACCATTTGTGTAGTAGCTCTTGTGTAGATTGCCGACGGAAAAAATATCCCGACTTGTCTCATCCCTGACGAGATGGTAACTACAAAATTGAATGCTGTAGAGAACGCTTTGGTAAGAAATGACATAGCCAGAGGCTAGATATTACTTCGAAAATAATATACTAAGGACGATCCCATCTTCAGGTATTTTCCCTAATCAGCACGGCCCATAACTACATTTTATGAGGTTATTCTGTAGTGTACCTTTGCGTTTATAACATTCATGTATTGTTGAGAACTATAACTAAAATGTCGGGTTGCCCATTAAACCACATTACCTTCCCGGCTAAGCTTTGCAATATGATACAGTAACCACTAAAATCCGACCATCATTGTCAATCAAACATCGCACGAAGCACCATTCAGTCACAAAACATTGAGCCAGGCTCGTGGATCAACTCACTGCCAACCCAACACCCACCACAACCCTTCCCAACATAAAGCAATTTTAGTGCGAATAGAATGTGAGTTTTACATTGTCCACGACAAAAGCTCTCCACTGTCTGGAGCCGCTTCCATGCCTCTTGGGGCCCAGGTCGGCTCCAAAACGACCCACAAAGCGGACACGAGCCATTCCCTTAAGGGATCCTCTGCTCCCATCTCGGTCTTAGCATTGATTGCCAACAAAATACGCTGTCTCCCTGGTCGCCACGGCAAGGCGATGTCAACTCTGTTATCTTAGCTCGGCTCCGATCGAACTTTATAGATCTTGTCACCAATGGAGCGCCGGTCTACGGTTGTGGCTGGCCTCACTGGGGTATAGTTTGGTCTGTGATTCCGCTCTAAGTTGGGTATTAGCTGCAATCGCTGGTGTTTAATCATACATCAGAAAGCACTGCCCATTGACCGTCACTGTATATTGTCTGGCCGACTACCCCTGGTATATAAACTTTGCCAGACTGAAAATCACAAATGACCGGATGAAAACATGCCGAATTCACCGCCGTAGACGCTATATAAATGGAGGAAGCATTGGTGATCAATAATACCCGATTGCTTGTGGACAAATACAGTAAGGGGAGGGGGGTGAATACTTGGCTAGCCGAGGGCGGTTTGACTATTGAACCAACATGAACTCACCTTGTAACCACTACTATCAGCGTTGACATGGGTCATCATTAGGGCTCGTCTATGTTCCCACGTTCCCGCGGCCCTACCCCCACCCCATCCCAGCCTCATCAATCCCGCGCTGTAGATCTGCACCGACTCGGTACCACAGGACGACACACCGATCTGTTGACTGAATGACGTTCTCATTCAACCCACACCCCACTCCTACTGCCGACAAAACCTCCAACTTCCTGGAATAACATCTCCCATAATGCATCTCAAATTAATTGCCATCCGTCTTCCGCCTTTACTGGTGTCATGGCGAAATCTTTCATCTTCACATGATGGACATTGTGCCCAGAACAAGCACGCTATGGTGTGCTTTATGTTGTAAACTCTCATTTGACGAGGAAGCCATTGCTTACACAGTAACATTAAGCTCCCACCAATACGCCGATCTTTTCAGTAAGACCCACCGCTAATAACCCACCTGTGAATAAATAATTACTGACTGCCTGCCTACTTGGTTCAGTGCATTACTACCTAGTTCATGTAATATCGCCCATCTGCCCCGCCCCCACCCACCCTCTCTGTGTATGTATGTACGCGGCCCTGCCTCATTTATAATGGATGGAACATACGAGGCAGTCACTAGTTAGACCGCGCTCCTTACGCCGCTTAATGAGCGAATCAATACAGCAAGAGATTGACTTTCCACCTTAATTTGTCCCTTTGGCTAATTACAGATTTAGTTGCAATCGATGCCCGTTGGATTACGCCATGTGCGTAGGCAGGCGTGTGTGGTTTAGCAAGTGCCTCATCGAAGGGTGAGAGCGGTGGATACCAAGTACTCACACCTCTGTGTCACCTCCATCTCGCGACTGGCGCCTTTGCGGTGGAGCGGAGGCGATCTCTGCCGACTCTCCTGTCTGATCTACTATTCTTGTCAGAACGAACGTCTGTCAGGATAAGAGAACGTTTCTGAAATGATCAATGGAACTTGTCCACCGACCTGCAATAGATTGCTTTTTCATAAATCAGTGAAATTCAGTGATTAGGACTCAGTGACAAGTTTCCTATCTCTTCAAACCGAGGTTCTTGATATCCTTTATCGTCTTAAGGCTTTGATTTATCCCACATGTACCCACAGGGAGCATACAGCATCGTTCAATTACCGAGGTGAACAGGTGATAATTGGCGGGATAGGTTTGCAATGGCTAGCCTCTCTCCAATGAGCTTAACACTCCTCAATGAGCTATTCACTCCTCAATGAGCTATTCACTCCTCAATTAGCTATTCACTCCTCAATGAACTACTCACTTCTCAATGAGCTATCCCTCTCAAATGAGCTTTCCTCTTCTCAATGAGCTATCTATTTCCAATCGAGCCACCCATTGCTATTCATTCGTCATTGAGCTATTCACTGCGCAATGAGCTATCCACTCTGCATTGAGCATTCTGGTCTCCATTGAACCATTCACTCCACAATGAACTATCCATTTATCAATGAATCAAACCCTCTCCAATGAGCTATTCACACTTCAATTAGATATGACTTCCACGATGAGCTTTCCACTCCCCAAAAGCTATCCATTCTTCAATGAGCTATCCACTCTGCAGTAGGTTATTCCCAAATGAACTATGAAGTCTGAGTGAGAAATATACACCACAGTGGGTAATCCACTACTTTTGGAACCATCCGCCCTCTAATGAATTGTCTTCTGCAACCCGAGAGATCGATTCAAATTTGAGCTATTCTATCCAGATTAGCTACCTACTCCATACAGAGCCATCCGCACTACGTTGACCATGTCTTGTCCGCCTCAACTTGAGCCAGCCTCTTCAGTCCGCACTTCCGGTTACTCGATGAGCCAGCCAACCCACAACCTTGGAGAGTTGTGTCTGCTTTGTACCGGGCTCTAACTGAAAAGTTATGTTGGCTCTGTACCGGGCTCTCACCGGAAAATTATGTCGGCTCTGTACCGGGCTCTCATTGGAGAGTTATGTCGGCTCTGTACCGGGGTCTCATCTGGAGAGTTATGTCGGCTCTGTACCGGGCTCTCATTGGAGAGTTATGTCGGCTCTGTACCGGGCTCTCATCTGGAGAGTTATGTCGGCTCTGTACCGGGCTCTCATCTGCGCATATGGCTATCACCATTCCAGTGCTTGCCATCGTAATGTATAATTTTTTTTTTCATTTCCCTCATAAAGTTCCTGCATTTCCCCTATCCACCGTGTATAACAACCATCGAGCTGTCTGCCTTGGCTATTTATTGCGTTGCCTGGCAAGTACTCCATCTGTCCTCTTTGCCACAGCAAGTGTCGTAAAGTTATTCTTCCCGCAATACACACCGGTGTCCTATGGCTGCTTTAGATCAATTACGCTTCGAATATACAAAAGGTAAAAATATCGGCGGTTTTTTGGGTCTAGTGCCACGCGATCAACACACGTCCCTCACTCATCTGCACGCAAATACAGAATTCTCCTTTGTAGCCATCAACATAGTACCGCGCTCTTCCGACCCGAATACAATAACACACATAACACAATTATTTATGAGCGAGCATATTTGATATTTGTCACCTATGCTTTCAATGAGAAGACGATTACCCAAATGGCTATAGTGCGGTGTATAAGTGTGGCACTGTAGCGAGCGCGGACACGATGCTGCACCGCACCAAGCATCTAATTGGAACACTGCTTCAATCACAAACCGAGTTACTGCCAAATGTGACATCTACACCCTTTCTGTGAATCAAGCGCCGGGTAGAAAGTACATTAGGCCTGTCCAAGGGCTTTGTTAAATTTCATTGCGTTCAAGAACACGAAGGTCGACTATGGTTTGAGCTGATAGAATAATGAAATTGACCTGTTGTATGAAAACCGAGCGGGAAGATGGCGATTGTTGATGTGTATTCCGATTGTTGATGTGTATTCGTGCGTATACGTCGGCCTCTTTGATAAGAGTGCATAATGAAGAAATGACTGGTGACATCAGTGAATGTGCAGTCAAGACATTGGCATCAATGCTTGTGAGAAACTCTCATGCTGTTCAGAGAACAAACCGTTGCGTTGATCGCTATCAAACTATTTCAATGCCCGACAAATACGCCATGAAAAAGCAAGCCATCTGAGGTTGTTGCAGCGGAGTCAGGGTTTAAAGGAGAGTATGGGTGCATTAATAATAGCCCTCAATCCTCCGATGACCTCATGTGTGAGATAGCATTACATGGCTTATGCACTAGGTTTTCCTTACCTAGCTAAATGGCTGGACATTCGCAGAAAACCCACTTTATCGCCACTCATGAGCAAACATCAGAATAGATTAACTCCGTGGCTTTTTGCCTGATCGCCAGATTCAATCATTGTAGTCTGGAGAAGAGTGACAACGTGTTCGGTATAGACCGTGTCTGTAGATGATACCAGGCTCTTATCACAGAAATACATTGTTACCATTCTCCATAATAACCCCCGGCACTCCTCATCCAATTCAACGCCCGGTACAATAGCCACTGTCACCTTTCGAGCAAAGCTTTTTCCCCGGAGTCGCATCTGTTATTCCTCACGCGAATCGAGAAAAACGATAAAAGAGGTTTCGCAGCTAAGCTGTTTGATATTCACTGTATGAATGGAGTCGGGTGGCAGATGCCAATCACACAAGTACTCACTAGTGACTCCACATGGTCATGACGCACATTGCGATCTCATACAATTCATACTGTCTTCAAAATAGCTCGCCCTTCGTCCGTGTGTGTGTGTCGAGAATATCACGACATACAGGCTTACTTTGCCATTCTCATCACATTCGCCCGGACCTTCATATGACCGGTTCCGGTACATCTCCTTGAAAAGGGCAATATTGCAATGGATATACATAACGAGATTATATTACATGCCTTACCCGAACTCAACTTTGGTTTGTACCAATGACAAGGACAGATAAATCCCAAAGATCCATTTATGAAATCGAATCTATTGCATAAAAATGCCTTTATAGACCTGGCCGGATATTCATGCAAATCACGTATTCACTGTTAGGTAAAAAATACCACCTAAGTATTTCTTGCTATGCCGCTGAATACGCAATCTTGCCATGGGATTCCAAAGTCGCTCCCCATTTTTTACCCAGCATCAAGAATGGGGGACAATAAGAGATATTTATTGTTCTAAGCGCCGCCTTTATCGACAAGCTGGCCGGTCGTTGCAATTAGTGAGACGCATTGAAGTGGCGCTGGTAAAGCGAGGAAAGTTACGGCCGGCCATGCAATAATCTCGAGGCAGGCATTAGTCGGATTCCGAGACATACGCCGTCCGGAGCACATAGTAATGTCTTATAAGATGGATCAGTGACTCTCCCCAATGGCTATCCCATTCAACGCCATCAGAAATTGATTTACCTTTGTTGTTGCTGTTGATATTGAAATGAAGCAAGCAGACTGCATAACATTCATTAATAATCTGTCTCTCTAAAGCAATCTACCGGGCAATTATTGACATATGAGTTAGCTGGGCTAATACCGGCCGTGTAATGACCGGTCTCCTGTCTGGGCTAGTAATATGTGTCGTCCTATTGAACCATCAATACAGCCTCATAACAGCGATGAATGGCGTTACTGTTGGATTATATCTCTTGATGTGATGCAAATAATATAGCCATTTTCCTAAACCTGCCAGACCGTTATCTGAAATGACTCTAGTTTGTGTCTCTGGGCATTTGTATCACGATATGTTCCCCTAAGGTAATTCAGATGTTTTGCTAAAGCACCATACCAGCTTCTGCAGTCGGAGGAACAGCAGACCCTGGTTATTTGGAGATTTCTATCAATCTAACATGAATCGATATCAAATAAATTATGTTGGGACGGTGGAGGTATAAAACAGAAAGGCGCCCCCCGGTACATCTATTAAGCCAAGATAGCTTCCGTATAGACACCGCTGGGTATTCCAAGGCACGTGTTAGCTACATGGGGTAAAAAGAAACAAGTGGGTCCCGTTTTGTCGGAGCTTATTCTCGTATTGTCAAGGAATCTCTGATATGAAACATGCGCCTCACAAATTGACGACTACAAACCACGTCGCGTTGGCTAATCTTGAATTAATAATTGCGATCATAATAGCACATATTCATCATTGTCATATTCTGTTGAATCAGGTGAATTGATTTTAATTTATATAACACGCATTTAAGCCATCCGTGGTCATCGATATTACATTTAGTGCAATTTAAACCATCCGTTCTCAAACAAGATCATCCTTACAATGATTTGTGTGTAATCCTTGTTAACCAATGTATCTCAATAAAATTTTCCAATATATCTCTGATAGCTTCATTGGATCCAATATATCTCTGATAGCTTCATTGGATCCACTGAATCTCAATTACATATCACGGATCAAGTGTTTTGAATCACCATCATAGAACAAATGTTTTGAAAATCTGGTATCACATATCTTGAAAGACTACTACAGGTAAACGTTCTAAACAATAACGCTCATCATCATCAGTGATCAAGTGTTTCAAAACACAACTACTGATCAGCATCATCGATCAAGTAAGTTGAATCCTTAATGAGGATCATCATATAAAATGTTTCGAAGCACTACGTCAGATCAGCTTCAAAAATCAAGTCATAAATGCTGATAAAAATCACAAATGAAAAGTTTAGCATCGTCAATGCTGATCTATATCACATATCAAGTGTTTCGAATCATTAATGTTGATTAGTATCACAAATCAAGATTTCCGAATCGTTAATGGTGATTAATATCTCATATTTACTATGACAAGTAAGGCTTTCAGGCCCTTTCTTGCCCTTCTATACACCAACCCTATGAGTGATTAATGGGTCAAGGTCAGTGTAGCACCTGTAGCTATGATACCTCCGTTCTGTGTTCAGGGCATTGTGACAGTGTGAATCCGTGCCACCAGATGTGCATCAACCAGGCCGGTGGAGGCTACCATTGTGAATGTCAACCAGGCTATTACCTCCACACCAACGGCTTCTCTTGCATGGGTACGTAACGCCTCTCTATATGCACTATCACACCCTCCTTATTAATGCTTACACTTACATTGCAATTGGTTCGGAAGCAGAATGTATTGATTTAGCACTGTCAGTTAATGAGAACGTAGAGCTCATTATATTAAGCAGCGCGGCTGGTGACACTGACAAAAGCCCGGGCCTAAGTGAGTAACTACATTAGTGCAAGTATGAATATTTGAGCGCGCGAATGCGTGCAAGCCTGAATTAATGGTCAGGTTTGGAAACACCTCGGAAACATTTCTGTTGCTGTGACATTAGCGCGGGTTGGATGAGAATGGATGTGATAAGCCTCCGTAGGGACGAGGGACCTGGGCTTTGATCAAGGAGCCTCCTTTAATGATTTGCTGCCCTACGGGAGACACTGAAGGCGATAAGGAGAGACGTGGGGTACACATCCCGCAAGAGGGAGCCATATTCCAAGGGAGATTCCAACATTTGTCATTACAATAGCGGGTAGATTTCCGTGGTATTGCTATATGTAAGTGGCGTGGTGGTGTGAAAGAATGACGTCTTGGCTGAGTCATGGAACCCACTGCTCTTGTAACATGGGTCATCAGGGGTCCCATGGACGTGTCATTGACTGATGCTTCCTGCCAGCTTATCTCCTCTGTATCCTTCCCGCAATGAGCAGCAGTAAAAACTTCCTGTGTAGGGGCTTGTTATTATGTATTTCACTGGTTATCTATGTATTAATTAATACGACCTAAATTTGTAGAAATTGTTGTACATTGTTGTGTATCGCGCCGTCGAAATCGAGTGGACCGTGTATCACGAACGCCCTCTTGAGGCGAGTTAATTTGATCGCGAGACCAGCTGCTCTCGTTAACGTCACAAACCTAGTGGCACCACAGACAGACGTAGTGTCATCGTAAGAGGTCACAAAGGCTGTAAGGTTCACGGCGTGAAGGACGTCCCTTAACTTCACACTGGAACTGCCTTACGGCGCGAGACGCTTCCATGTGATCAAGTCCACAAGTGCTAAAAACGGCAATGCCACCCGACCAACCGACTCTCGTATGCAGCCGTGTCTGCGAGATCATGAGGGAACAATAGAGATCGTTTCAAGGCTAACAGTATATCATAAATGTCATGCGACAAACATACCGATTAACTGAATAATAGTGTTACCACCTTTCGCTGAATGCAACAGTATGGTACGCCAGGAGCGAATATATATTCGCTTGAAAAAACAGGGCGAATAATTAAATCTGCCGGGGAAGATTTTTCGGGTAAGAATTGATCACATCTATAATTGTATTACAAGCAAATGGGTTAGTCGAGTAGGAGGCGGTGCGTAGGCTGTATACTGGCTGCTGGCAAGAAGGCTGTTACCATATAAAAGAGCAGTGTTGAATTTGGCATGTAAAGGCTGTTGCCTGACGTACGCCTCATCCACGAGTGTGGAAATAAGATGATATACAGTGGAGATGCACACACAAACACACATATAGACCCACGCACACACACTAACACACATACATACATACCCGCGCATACACGCACACACCCACATGAACAAACACACGTACGCACACCAAAACATGTATGTGTATATACATACATACATACATATATATATATAAATATATATACGTATGAATATATATGTATACATATATATATGAATACATATATGTATATATATATACATATATATGCATATATAAATATAAATATATATATATACATAGAGAAAGAGAGAGAAAGAGAGAGTTATATATACAAACATACATGCATAATATATATATACATGCATATATATATATATATATATATATATATATATATATATATATATATATATATATATATATATATATATATATATATATATATATATATATATATATATATATATATATATATATATATATATATATATATATATATATATATATATATATATATATATATATATATACATATATATACAATAATAGTCTGTCAGCTGGAAGTGGCTGAGAATCAACTTTCAAAATTTGATCCACTTCTTATCAACTTAATAAGAGAGGACGAAAAACCCAGAAGGGATAGATGGCAGTTTAAATGAAGTGGCAGATCTAGCCGACACATTGCCCACAACACAGGGCTATCTCCAATCCCTTTGCTGTCCGGTGAATAGGTAGTCGGCAATACAAGCTAGCAAAGATGCGTACTTCGTGTGACCAAATGTGTCAGTTAGTGGTTTATTTGCTGGCTTGATTTATTTTCGCAATACAATTTTCTGTAATGTATACCCTTTGTGTAGCTATCTTTAATCAAGTAGCAGTCTATGGTATAAAATATTACAATCAGCTGCGTCAGACCTGGGACTACATCATCAACTGAACTTATTAATATCATTGCCATCTTATGTGCGCCGTCATAACGTTTAGATATTGGAACAACAGCCGAGTCATGAGTTGTTAGTGCTATTCGCAGATTCGGTGTTATGTCGGGCACGGGAAGCACCAGATACAATACACGTCTTCTTTATGGGTTCACGTTTAACCAACATTGTTCTTCTTGGTAAGAGAAAACTACTGTACCTTTGTAAAACTGTTCAGTCACATTTGGTTACAAATACAGAAGGCAGAATCCCAGTCGTGTGAATCGATTGACATTTAGTTATTGCCAGATTTTCTGGCGACTCGGCGTCATATAATTGATATCAACTCTGCCCTCGACCACCATTTCCAATCTTTTTGTAATCCACAAAGATGCCCGCTGTTTATATGGGCCTGCGTTGGTGGTTATATGTGTCCCAGGGATCAACCAGAGACTACATCATCTCAGTGTCGCCAAATTTGAAATTGATAACTTATTCTACGATGGTTAGTCATCACTCTCTTAGCCTGTCAGTTATGCTTCGCTGAACGCATTACGTCGCCGTGCATATGCCCTTGACGCGCTTGTACTTTCACCATCATTGTACCATTAACTAGCGCGTGTCATCTCCAACTGCATGCCACATCAAAGAGTATGCCATTTTCCCGTGAATTCTATCTCCTTGTGTAAGCAATCTCCCATCCTATACCACAATCGCTGGGCAACAGTACCTGCTTTTGAAGCGAGAAATCGAATGGGTTAAACCGTATACCCGCTGACTAACAGACCAGATGCTGTCACATTCACAGACAATCGTTGTCAATCACCAGAACGAGGCTGAGAATCAGGTTCCAAACCTGATCCTCTTTTGTCCACTAAGCAAGTGATGGCAAAGAAAACCAATAGGGTAGATGGCATTTATGGGAGGGTTATGTGGTACCTCACAACACGGTCCTAACTGAAGTCCTCTTGCTACTCAATAGGCCGTAGTTCGGCAATGCAGTCGTGAAGCTTGCCAAGATGCATGGTTTATTGAAGAACATGACTTAATATGTCAGCCAGTGGTCTATTTGCTGGCGTAATTGGAGCAAACATTGGTTACCACCATAAAAGGCAGCCAACAATACCGGCGTTGAGACTCTGTAGACTAGAGACAATGAGCTCAATGGATGTTATGCCGTTATTACTACATATTTCTGCTATGACAGAGGGCAAACAATCGAATCAGGCAGTGATTCACAGCGACCATACCAAGGCTATATGGCAGGAATTAATCGCAGTTTTAAAAACACGGCGTACCAGCATAGGGTAATAACTTGAGTGATTATTCTGACCAATCTCGTTGATACTCAGTTTGTATAGAAATCGAAAGAACTTTATATTCATGAATGTTAACTCACAAAAGAGCCAATGATGGAAACAACGAAAATTAATCACATGGTGGAAAGCAGTAGGTTTCTGGTATGGTACATGCCAAACCTCAATTCCTTACATTTGTTACATATCCAAAGTCAAATACGTATTATCTCTAGAGGTGGCATCTGTATAACTCGGGTATTGTACCATATCGAGGTGTGATCTGCTACTCAGAGGCGACCATTTTCTCTAATAAAGCCTGCGATCCTGATGTCTTTTCCCTTTTCAGTGATTCTGCTTAGTGATATATACGACAGATAGATGCTGTAAAACCAAGATATGGCATCTTAGCTACTGTTCGTACGGTGGTCGACAAACCTGCGACTGTCTAAATATCACCGTTGGTAGAATTACAGACGTTATATATAATTCAGGAGCAAACATATGTATGGTGTAAGTCATGATGGCTGATATAAGCGGCAGTCTAGGGAATTTGTATGACAGCGTCGCTATCATGAATAGCCCTGCTTGTGGCGGTTACCCCTACATGGTGAGCGCACTAAACGGATTGCTGGCTCATCCAGCAATACAATTAACATAAGAGGAAACGCTAACGGAATTCGCAGACATAGTTTTGAATTTGATAGGGAGTACGATAAACTTATGGCCGCCTTAGCGCTATATCATCTGAACCGATCGTCATCACATCACGCTGGTATCTAGTATTGTTATTCCGCTTAATCACAATACTAAAGCCTCTTGAATATTCGATTTTACCGATTTAAAGAAATCTGATGAAATCGAATGGGTTATTTGGGCTACAAACGTATCACAATAATATTTGAAAGCATAGTTTGCATCATGAATTCTTGGATGTCACGGGGGCCTCAGTGTGCTTTGTAATGCAACGTGCACCTTTTCTCGCTAGTACCTCTCTCAGAGAACAATTCAATAGGGGTAGGCTTACATCATCTTGAGGACAGAACAGTCACATGACACAGAGGAAAAATCCCAAACTGTCATTACAAATGCATCTTGTTCAGCTGCACGCTTAAAGGTGATACATACTACATAAAACAAGGAATAAAATAATAAAAACTGATTATTATGGTTTTGTTTTAACAAAGTGATAAATGACACCCACTAATGCCAACAACTTGTCCGTTGATGACGAGAGGCCACGCCCTCTGCCAGCTTCATCGCCGCAGTCGATTGTGTGTCTGGTACTGCTGTTTCTTACGCAACTGATCAATCATTATGTGAATCCTAACAATGACAGATTATTCACTTTGTGATAGATTAGATGTTGTTTTCAGTTAAAAAACGATGTCGTGTTGTTAAGTTGTCTTGTGTCAGGGTTGAGTTATAAGTCCAAGCTGTATAAGTGATTACCATTGCATACTGGATATAGAATTATATCATTGCATTGGTAGTCTGCGAACACATGTGTTGATGTCATGCTCGAGGCTTATATGCGTTTTATAATATTGTTTTTCTTACCTTGGCTCCAGGCTATTGGTGATTAATTGAATCGTAACCATCAACACTTTGTTGCATGATAGAAAGCGATTGATTAGTTTGCCTGGGGGCCGGTGTAAATCGCTTCCTACGGTGTTTGATTGGTTGTGTGCTACCAGTAGGGTGCGTGAGGATAATAGAGAGGTGTCATCTCCTGTCCCCGGGCACAATTTGTCGGATGATAGTCATCAATAGATTGAATCACCTTGTGCTTGATAATTTTGCAATGCTTCCGACACATTCGCCATTACTACATTAAGTCCAAGTAACTCGCTGTCCAATGGCCATCGAATATTAAACACTGTGATCTATGATTAGCGCAGCACAAAGATACTGATACTTACTAACATGTCGAATCATCGTCAATCCCTGACAAGCCCAGATGGCCTTGCCATCAGCAAAAAACCCCTAGCTCTCACTAGACACCCAATTACTGTGTAATCACACAGTTACATTTCTAAAACCCTCTTACCCTCAGCAAATCACCCATCAGTCCCCCTCCCCCTTCACCTTTCATAAACCAACCCCTCACTCCCCTGTTTTCGTCCCTATACCCTCAGTCAATCTACGCCTCTGCACTCCTGACTTCGTCCCTCGTTCCCCGTTGCCCTCGCCTTTCTACCCCTCTGCCCTCCTAACTTCGTCTCTCGTCCCCTCCTCTACCCCTCAGACCCACTCCAACCTTGAGTCCTTCATTCATTTCCTCTTCCCTCTCATACATTTCTGATTGATCTCAACAGTCATTAGCTTTCACACTGGGCTAATATAGGTCCCATTCCAGTGATGGAAAGCAATAGGTTTCCCGTAAGACACATGCTAAACCGCACCTTATATATATTACCTATCCGCAACCACATATGCGTAGGATATATCAGTGGTACCTGTATAACTGAGTAGATTGCCATATCTAATCGTAATCCTGCTCACAAGAGGCGACCATTCTCGCATAATACCCCAGCTCCCTTTTCACAATTATCTTATAGAATTATTCCATTGAGTGATAAACGCGACCGATAGACATTATGACCAAGATGTAGCCCCAGATAACGGTTTTGGTAGTTCAGTCTTGTCCAAATTTCACCGCTGGTAGATGTACTAACATCATACATAATTAGGGAGCATACCTATGTATATTGTATGTAATGCTGGATGGTAATAGATTAGGCAGGGGAATCAATATAACTATGTTGCTATCGTAGATAGCCTGCCTGTGGCAGTTATCTCTATATAGCGAGAGCACTAAGCAGATTGCTGGCTCATCCAACAGTACGAATAACCTGAAAGGCGACGCCAACGGAATTCTCAGACACCGCCTAGAATTCAACAGAGCGCATGGAACTCTTCCAAAACATTGAGGAAGAGAGCTGGTTTATTTTTACCGGGAATGGCTGTATGATGATTTTGAGTGAAGGAAATCAATGGGTTCATAGTATGGACTATCACTGTAACTTGTATTTGTTACCGATCCATGACCAGATATAAGTAAGCTCTAATATTGATATGAAGGCCATATGCTATGTCCAAGCTTATTTAAACGCTATCATCCTCTCCTCGTCCAATGATTTTTTGGTGTGATACAAGCGACCGATGGATGCTGCATGACCAAGTCCCAACACCTAAGGCTCTTCCGGTGCTTGGCTAAATATGGCATCTCTTAGAATTACAGACGCTGCAAACCAATGCATGGTGTGAATGATGATGACTTGCATGAGCGTCAGCGTAGAGCATCTATATGACAACGCCACCTTCATTTATAACCCTACATCTGCAGTTATCTATATTTGGCGAGAGCACTTACCGGATTTCTGGCTCAACCAGCAATGCAAATAACCGGAAAGGCGACACCAACTGAATGCAGTGCACTGGAAACATGATGTAAATGACCCAACATCTTGCATCCTTTCAAGGCCTAAATGCAGCTGAAGTGACATTGAGCGCCTTTGACATTGAATATAACCGTATGACAAGCATATGGCCGGCCTTATGGACCAGCGTTCTGGTATACAAGGCTCTGGCTGATATACACCTGAGACATATATTGCATTTATTACCGAACGAAGTGTTCTTTTCTAACAGTTGCTTAACAGTTGCTTAACTTAGTCGTATGATGTAGATGTTAAGTGTCAGGGTTGAGTGGCGAGTCTATAGTCTATAGTAGTCATAACACCGAGCACCCTTCACATGAAACCGCCTACCTGACCTGTGATAGCAAACTAGCAATATATACGATTTCATGAATGTCACCATTGTTAATTCGAGCTGGCACGTGATAGGTCGAGTATCTCGGCGCCACTAAAGCTCGTTAACGTCACTTGAATCTCCACACGTAGCAATGAACTCGGCGGTCGTCATGATTGACGATGCACCACCAAACTCTCTACTCGCTGTCTGTTAGCATCAACGGAGAGCTGTCCTGAATTGTTTCCAAACATATGACAGCTCATTTACTCCTCGACGTTATATTGTCAGGCAGCGCTGTTAATATACAGTGAGCTCAAACGTGGGCTCACTGTCTGCTTCAGTATCCGGCCATGCCGCGCAGTGTTTACCGATAACAGGGTTGTTAGTGGAATTCTATAAATGAGTTCTTGTCTTCCGCACCGGGGATTTTACAAATAGGTATGGCTTATGTCGCTCCATCTATGATGTAACTTTTGCTTGCAATGTGTTGCCTTTCTTCTCGCTATATGCAACTGCATATGGGGATATAGGGTGGGAGAGGGGGGGGGGGTGTAATTTTCCACTATGCATTTGTCCGTCAAGATCTCGATCCGCCAGCCACCATTTTTTTCAACCATATTTACAAGACGAGGCTTATTGTAAAGACTATCCACTTCCACATGAACAAAATTGTCTCCAAATTAATATCCCGGCCACAATCAGTAACAGCCCAACCAGCACTCAACCAAAGTCCCTTAGCGCAATTGATTAACACAATGATAACTGTGTGAGCTAATGATGGCCTCTGTGTTACAGATGAAGGCGCCACAGCCTCGGCCATGGATGACGAGCTTGAGGCAGGCCACGCTCCAGAGGATGAAGTTTTCGACACCAGTGATGAGAACAAGCCTGATGGAATCTTCTCAGATGAAGTAGATTTATTTGACGACATCCTGAGTAAGGAGAAAAACGATGACCTTATGGAGGAAGATGATGAAGACGAAAACGAGATGGCTTTGTCTGCGATTATGGAGCTAAGTCCCTCACTAACTGAGATGATGATGGGAGATGCTCCAACCATCGACGACGAGGATGACGATGACGGGGATGACGGGGATGACGATGTTGATGACTTGTCAGATACCATAGAAACGGACGCAATAAGCAGTGCAGAGAGCGAAATTGAAAAGTTGGCTGCCCCTGAGAAAAGACAGCTTCTCTATATGAAGGATGACTCAAGGATCAAAGAAAATCGTCGCGACCGCAATTCAACCAAAAGTCGAAACAGAAGCAAGTCTGATCGACGAAAGAACCGTAAAGGCAAAGGTCGCAAGAATAGCAAAAATGGACGTCGAAAGAACAAGGACAGGACAAACGCTGGAGATTCCCAACAAGCCGATTCTATTGGAGCTAATGACGTCATTTTATATGAAATGGAGGAAGAAAATCGTCACCAACTCAAGGAGCAAGTAGCCAAGTTCAACAGATGTTCTGAGTTACAATGTCAATCTGGTGGCCGTTGTGTACCGGATACCATGCGAGGTGGGGTGCGATGCCAGTGTCCCCTGGGCACCACCGGTGACTTTTGTGAACGAGGTAAATGACAAGACCCAGTTGAACTCTTATACTCATTCTGTATTATTGGGAAAGTGATAGACTTCAATGCCTCAGTTTAAGTCGCATTATAATTGCTTTCCTGTATGGTTACAGATCTGGTCGTTAAATATCCAATGTTCCTCGGCACTGGCTACCTGGCATTTCCAATGTTGAGAGGCGCTTCCCGTTCATTCAAAATAACAATTGAATTTCGCCCTGATACACCCAATGGTTTACTTCTCTTCAGTGCCGAGCATGCCACCGCCCGCTCCGATTTCTTCTCTATCAGCTTAGTGGATCATCATGCAGAATTTAGGTAAGCAATAACTATGTTTAGATTTCTTTAACCGTCTATAAATCAAAACCTATAAGGTTTTTTTTGTTAAGACGATTTTGTTTTGGGTTTATTTGTTCGTATAACGTGTCTCACTGTATCGAACGCCCACTGATTGTAGTGGGATGCAGTAGATTAAGACGAAACAGAAACACAAACAAAAATGTCATTTTGTCATGTTAGAACAACTTTCTACTTCTGTTGTGTCTCTTTGCCTCATTGATTATGGTATGACGATTAATTATCCAAATCAAGATTCTTTTGAAAACATTTCCGTGTCGTGTCCGTGGTTACTATTTAACCCCTGTGATGGAAGCCCACCTATTATCTATGTAGCAGTACACTATGATTTGTAACCCGTGTAAATGAACAATGCATCAGACTGAAGTGAACAAGAATGTGTTGTTGGCTCTGTGCTAATAGTTTATACATAATGCTGGTGGTGTAATGTTTCCTTATTACTTTACCCCATCCAAGAAAAATCCAGGATAAGCCAGGGTAGTTTGGCGATGTGACGCTAGCTTCTGTCAACTTTTCACATGATGCAAACCTGTCCGTGCTCCATGAAGTAGAAACAGCTATATTTCGTACCAGAACTGAAAACCGCCCAGAAAACACCGGCGCAGCTGCCAATTAACCATTTATGCACTGTGACATCTCAAAGTATATCTCTGAGTTTACCTAATATCATATAGTATCGCCTGACAGCTTCTGAAAAAAGACATAGGAATAAATTAATGTTCCTTCAGTAGTGAAATTGGAAGTTAACGTGCAATATCTCCGACTATGATGGTCATATCGTGGTTATGTTTTCAATCGGGGGTAGCTCGGAAAAAATTTGAACTTGTCTTCTCATAAATGGTGGTCAAACAAACGGAAAATAGGGAATAAATCGAAACATCTGTCATTATTTGAATACTACCCTTTCTCATGTCGGGCAAATGCTCTACCACTGTACCACGACGTCTTATGAACTATTAAGCTGACGTTTGTTGTATTTAATAAGATGTACAGTAAGTGCCTTCAAAGTATAAAACCCTTCTTGTGTCACAATTTATAATGATGTTTATGATCATGATAAAAAAAATGTCATGAAACTCGTGGTGTCTCTGCTGCTGGTTTGTACTTATAAAGTAAGATATGTGGTATCTATTGTGATTTTTCGTATATCAGGGCTAAATTTGGAGAATATTTTCAAATTTTAGGCTTTAATTTACTGCCAAATTATAGTGACAATTTATTTAGCCTTGTTACAAAAAATATGTATCTCTATGAAAGATTTGAATTCTTTCAAAAAGCGTCAACCGACTTGTTATTATCACCACAGTATAGGCAATAAAAAGGTTACTGATAGTCTGTGAACAAATTTCCTTCAGCAAGGCGAATGCTGCCATTGTGTCTGAATTATAGTTCCAACTAAGGTACTGACACGTGTGGTTGAAATGATCACTGTTATAGAATATGTACGCACTTGTTTTCAGAAACGCCAAAGCATTGTGGATTGTCAGATCCAGTTTCTACTCGTTAAGTTTCTAAGTAACACCTGTGTGTCGTCCAGGTTTGACTGTGGTACGGGTCCAGCTGTCCTTACGACGGCTAACCGAGTGGAACTCAATGAATGGAACATGATAAGCGTCCAACGCACTGAATCCAGCGGTTGGATTCAATTGAATGAGGGGGAACAGGTCAAGGGCAAATCAAAGGTACAAATCCATTTGAGAAGAATCTCTGTCAAATCAAATTATTTAACATGAGCTATATCAGAACATCGAAATGTGCAATTCATTGCCTACGACGTTTGATATTCAACCTTTCATACGCAACAACATTTCTTAACAAGCACATATTTCAGGCAGAATGATTTTATTTATTGTTTGAGGTAGCTAGCTGATGATTAATTGTGGTTTCAGGGTTTGTTTCGCATGATATCCTTCCGCGAGAACCTCTATTTGGGCGGTTACTTCAACACCAGTCTTATAGGACGCCGTACTGCCATGCAGTGGGGCTTCGTTGGGTGCGTGCGCAACCTTGAGATCAACACTAAAGTTTATGACATGCGCAAAGGGGCATTTGTGGGTGATGCGCTCAGTGGCATGGACGTAGGTAAGATTTGATATATATATTTATACATAAATAGGCATGTATATATATATACATATTTATGAATATATATATATAAATATATATGTATATATATATATATATATATATATATATATATATATATATATATGTATATATTATGCATATATACATTTATATATATTTATGTATATGTATCTATATATATGTATATGTATATATATATAAATATGTATATATATATATATATATATGAGTGTGTGTTTATATATATATATATCTTTATATATATATATATATATATATATATATATATATATATATATATATATATATATATATATATATATATATATTATATTTATATATATCATGTGTCGCGGTTTAAGCTGTGGTTTTTTATCACTTGATTGTAGGTGAATGCAGCGCCGACGTATGTGACAACACGCACTGTCTGAATGAAGCCATCTGTTCTGCGGCCTCTGCAGACACAGCTGTTTGCCTATGTCCAATGGGATTCGCCGGGGACAGGTGTGAAACAGGTATGATGATTACACCTTCAAGCACAGTCACAGCTATATATACAATGTTAGTTTTGCACGATTGAAATGCGATGAGCCACATCTATGTTATTTATACAAACTGTGATATACTGTAGGCGTGATTGTTTTATGCCCTAAACCCACGGGCCCTTGTCATGTTGCAGCTATTGATATATATGTACCTGAGTTCACGGGCAGGTCCTACCTGCAGCACCTCGGACTGCGACGCACTGTGCTCAGCTATGCTAAAATCGAGATTGTCTTCAAACCCACAAGCCCCGATGGCCTAATCTTCTATAACGGCTATAGCACGGATAAGACTGGCGATTTTATCTCATTGGCCCTCAAGCATGGTTATCTCGAGTTCCGCTTTGATCTTGGCACAGGTCCGGCAATCATCAGGTAGATAGATGCCTTTTTCTTGACTCGCTGATTTTAGCGTGACGGGACTGTTATTTATCTCAATGAAAACTTAGAAACCTTAATCAATTGATGAAATTTCGTCTTCACCCTCTCTATCTGCACGATGGATCTCTACAAACACATACAACTATGTCCTATTGTATTACGCACAAAACATCACTATCTCCAGAACACTACCAATTACATCCCATATACTCATACACCAAGCATCATTACCTCAAGCACGCCTTCATTTATCACCCACTGTCTCAAGTACAACACATTATTTATTCTAACATTCCTGCAGCTATATGACTATGTCATTCACCAAGCTTCATTATCTCCAACGTTTGTATAATTTCACTTGATTGTCGCAACCACAAGCCATCTTTACTTTCACGACGACCACAATATGCTCCATTCACTCCAGCAGCAAACAATTTCCTTGCCACAAAGCATCCACTTTACCACGCTTATGCAATGTCCGATAACTCTTGCTGTTGGGCATTTACTGAACAGGAGCCGTGAAAAACTTGCACTTGATGTGTGGCATGAAGCCCGGTGCATTCGTTCCGGAAAAGATGGTACACTCTTAGTTGATAACGAAGCTGCTGTCAGAGGCGTTTCCAAGGGTGACTACTCGCAACTGACCCTGACACTTGACCTATTTATCGGGGGTCATCGTAATTACGATGAGGTGGCAAGAAATGCTGCCATTTCTACATCGTTTGAAGGATGTATTCAGAAGGTGAGTTTCTGTACATACCCGTTTGGATTCACCAACAAACCTGAGAAAGATATTTCACGCTGCATAACACTTGCAGCTTTAGCAAATATATACAAATATAACATTCATAGGCTACTGACCAAAATATTTCCACTGCTCCAATATTGACTCTCTTTCGCCACTGTACGATCATAATGGCGCGTGGCCCTGTAAACAATTGCCGTCATTTGTATGTTATGGTTAATGAAATTGTATTTGACGATCATGTGCGTCAAAGGGATATTGACAAAACAATAAACACTAAACCAATGGCAACAGCATCAAGTACAATTGCAAAACCTGCATCATTTTTCAATGGGAATGATATGAGAGATACCACAGCTCACAGACAAAACCATCTCTGGTATGTTGCAAAAGCATTGGTATTTCGGATTGTATGTGTTAAAACATGCCCTCATTATCGACTGGTATGTTCTAAAACATGTTCACGAAGGGCTGTACAAGATGTTCAACGATATAACCCATGTCGACTTCTTTGATAAACGCTGCAGCAGATAATGGGTAACGATTTATTTTGGCACTGTAAGTATTGTAATATATTGCAGTAGGATTTCAAATCCAAACTGGCATCAGAATATTTCCAATATGTACTTTATCCTTCAAAGTAAGCTGGCAGATATGGCTGGATTGCCTGAGCGGAAGTCTCCCATATCAGGTATCTCCGCCTAATGTCCTGTGTGGTGGCGCTATCAGTTGCTCTATAGCCCCCGTCTCAGACAAGTGAATAAATCAAGTGACAAAACCTCGCCGATTGACATAGTGATCGTTCATGGTGGGACTGTAACCCCAAATCTTGACGGATCAATCAAACAGTCGCCGACCGTAGTCTGCTAAATCATGAAAAGGTAAAGCTCACCAGACGAATTTGCCATTTCCTCCTCCCCTTCGATTCGATTGCCACGTTGGATTGCGTTATGTTCCAGGCCCATTATCTAGCAGTGCCCAGTCGATTCTTTTCGTGGCTGTCACGTCATGGCTTAACCAGCGCCTGGCAATTTCCGTATTATTAAATGTCTCAAGGATGTCTGCCTTATTTGGAATATGTCACGTGTAAATAAAACATTTTAAGGCACTTGGGAAGAGAAAATGACAGGTTGCTATTTTGTATGCATATATTGAGTTCCTAATGTAAACCATATCCCTGGATACCAAAACTTCCGGTATCTTCATTCCAATCGGGTATATATATAAGTCATCCCTAGAATGTATACCCGTCGGAGTTGGTGTTTCATTTGTGGAAAACTGACACGCTCTTTGTTCCGTTTCCCCAAGTAATGGGGCTCCTTTTATTTGTATAAGCGATTTATAACATTTATTATACTGGAATTATTTGGTTGCACGCTTTCCGTTCCAGTGTAGGTCTTGAAAAGCTCACAGAATACATTTCACCAATCGTATATGAGATCACCCCGTGATTTGCTAGTTATATTAAGCCGACTTATTCTTTCTGATCACTGGCAGTTGAAATAACCCAAACTACTTACTTACTCACTATCAGAGTTATTTATTAATGTGTCAACATTATAGGACATTGTATGTGTCAATTGTGTGAAGCTCATTATCAACGAGCATCCGTACGATTTAGTGGACTCCGCACGTGAAGGTGTGAATATTGGTAGCTGTTCCCACACCTGTTCGGCGATGCCGTGTGAAAACGGAGGCAAGTGTATCCCTGCAATGGATCGGTATACCTGTATATGCTCCATAGGCTATACTGGAGATAGATGTGAAACTGGTGAGTAGGCCTAGCAATAACGTTTTCTATGACACCGATGGTCACTCAAGTTTAACAGTGTAATAATAGAAGTGTGTCTTCATTTTTACGCATAAATGATATATTTCTAATTGCGTAAGTGATCAACTTTAATGCAACCTGTTTAACTGCCTTAAATATGTCAACAATTAATTGCATCAACGATGTTTGATTATTGTATATGGATCTGATTGCAATGTTAGAATTGCACTATAACTAATTCATCGTACCCTAGCAATGCAGTTACGCATGGCAGCAGCGAATCATTATTGACCTAACATTGTACGCTTGACCAAAATCGTTAAGAGTATGACAGCCACAGAGTTAGCAAACAACTGCCTTAGGATATACTGAGCGCATCGTAAATAAGCAAATGTCGCAAATACGTAAACAAATAGGGAATGCATGATTTGATAAGATTCCCGCCCGATGCATCCTCCTGCATGCCCCACCTCTGGATGTGTGCCCTACCCTCTTGCTGTGCATGTTGGCTGTGTGGGCAGTTTTGCTTGCGTGCTTGTCTATTCAGATAAGAATAAATAAGGAACTATGCCCAAATGCCACCCGACTATTAAATGTTGCACAACAGGCACTATACAATATTCACAGGTTATTAAAAAGCGTATCTCGGTTTTACTAAATATTCAATCGTTGTTGCTCACAAGTTATGCAGTCATCCCCATCGGTGGCATATTTTGCCTATTTGATTAAAGCAGTAGATTTTAGTATATTCAATCTTTACTTAATGTGAGGGCTCGACAAAGAAAGGTATGATGACGTTTGCATCTGTGGTGTATACTTTATGATTGATTTTGACACATATCTCTAAATGAGGATAAAAGGATGGTGTGACATGTTCATGATTATGCGCTAATACGAGACTGTTTACTTTCCTCGTCACAGTTTCAAATAACAACGTAACTGTTACTGAAATCGTACCAGGTAAAGTCATAGACAATCAGCAGCTATGTCAGTTTGGTGACCTAATTAAGCTTGTACAACCTTCTGAACTATGAACACTCTGTCCAACGGAATTGTCTTGTTGCTAGTGTCCGTGCATATCAGTACGCATTGTGCCCTGCGCCTGCACACCGCCTTGTTTCTGAGAATGCTCGTCATAACAACAAGTTCTACTCTTTTAGAATCTATCTTGTTTAGCGCAATCTGGGAATTTTGAATTGTGTGTTATGTGAGGTCAGTTTGTGGTTGTAGTTGATATCTACGGTTAGGTGTGTCACGGATGTTGAATTTTGCACTGTGTGGTGTTTCTGGTGACGTCAGTACTACTGGGATCACAAGGCACAAACATTGAATTAGCAATCTTTAATAACAACCGTATGATGCAAGGTCACATACGGAAGCCCCTTGTGATTGTGGTAGTAGAGCTTAGACAAGCTCTTTACACGTGAGTTATCATCAATGCATTTGTCTCTCCTCTGATTATTCCGCTTATACTTCATGTAAATATTGAAATACGTTATTCAATCCACCTTTTAGTTCGATTTTGATATATTTTATAGTCAAATTGAAATTACGACGCTTCACTATGCCTACTTTGACCATTATGCAGTGTTACTGGACCACTGAGATATATCCATATATTTGTGTCTTCATGTGTGGCGGCTTACCGCCCCATCTGAGAGACCAAGACATAACCATTGCTATCCTGGTCCCTATCATCAACATTGGATTTGCATTCATCCAATCGGAGCAATCTAAGTCAACCACCCAATCATTCCACCATCAGTCCTTTAATAGAGAGTGTAGATGTGCTGATAGATGTTAGATGGCTTATTGTAGCGACGTCTAGAACACTTAGTCATTACCTCCAACTGTATGGCACTAGCTTGCATAGAACCCTTTGAAGGCCTTGGTAGGTACCGCGGTTGACAATTCGATCAACACCTGACATATTAGGTGCATTAATTAACCACTTCTCGTTCATTTCACCCGCTTGTCCTCTTCACTCATCGTAAACAGCGGACGATGCCTTTCGCTTTCGCTACCGATTCAAGCGAGGTGGGTCATTTTAACAGCGATGGCTAACGTCGCCATCACTATTCTCATAGCTAGGTTTTGTTTCTGAAACTTGTTATATCACATCTTAAAGCATGGTTGTTAATTAATAAGAGGTTATTTTCCCCCCTATTTCCCTACGTGTGCCTAACAGCCGAACAATTGCTTATTATTTTTGGGCTTACTTTGTTCCCCTCAAGCTTGCATCTGTATAAATTGAAAGATGACTTATTGATCTCCTGGAATTGAATCTGCTGCATTTATGTTGTAAGATGTTGTTTTAATCGGAACATCGTAACAAATCTGCTTCATGATTGTTTCCTCACAAAACGTGTTATGCTACACATCCCATGATGCGGTATTGTTAGGTATAGTTTCCCGTGTGAAAACAGCTAGTGCGACACAGACAAACACATGTAGAGTATAGCTGGATGTAATAGGGATGGGGTCTTGAGACTTTGGATTTAGTGACATTGAAATGTTTGCTTCTGTCCACCTCACCGACATATACAATACATGCTTCAGTTTTGTATTATCAATTATAATATTTATTCAGTTTTTTTATTTGTTTTCCTTGATATTTTGCGATTAATAACCACAATTGTTTTTTATTTGATGTCATTGTTTCTCGCTGGCACACTTATTCTATATCGACATTTTTGATCCTACCAATCTGTATGGCAAATCATTTCAACAAGATTTAAGGTACATTTCTGGTTATTTTATAAATTTTACATGCATTGCAAGCTGATATTATATATATGAATTACTATGCTTCTCAATAATTACTACTTTTTACAATTATTCATTAGTGTTCAATTAAATAGAAAACAATGTTATATACGCTGGGCACAACTGTTGACACACACAGATATTCGAGAAGTGATTACGACTCCTATGTTCACGGGAAACAGCTATCTGATGTACGTTGATCAGGAGATGATAACAAGGTAAGTTCCACTTCGTACAAATAAATGTAATCATCGTTACCAACTGTGTAATTGCGCATAAGGCTTAACATGTAGTCATTCTGGAATTGTTTATAAGAACTCCTAACACCGTATGTTTAGATGGATGAAATCTTTACAACATGGCATTTTTCTTCACTCAGCTTCATCTCAATTATATTGTCATTTCTATTTTGCATTTGTAAAATTCTGTCAACAGAACCCGTGGCAATAAATTCTCCGTGCAGATGAAGATACGGACGGACCGGCCCAGTGGTCTCATCTTCTGGACGGCATCAAAAGGCGACGGCGACTATTTAGCTGTCGGCATTGATCATGGCTACGCTGTGTTTGGATTTAATCTTGGAAGTGGGGAGATCATAATTTCGCACACAGGCAAACGACTGGATGATGGTTATTGGCATATGATTAAAGCTGAAAGGTCTGTGATCACTGTTGAGTAAAAAACCATGCATCGCCATTTTTGTAACAAATGGGATCAATCATTGTGTGTGAGTTTTTGTGCTCAACAGGTACAATAAGATGGGCTACCTGGAGATTGATGGTTCTGAGGCGGTTGAGGGGACTGCTCCTGGAAATCTAGTGCAACTCAGCACTTACCCTGAGATATATATCGGTAATATAATCTCTTCTGGTGAACATAACTTTGCTGCATCGGGCTTCGTAAATGCTGCGAAGTACATCGTTGTGGAAGTAGTAGCATTTCTTTGTTAAGTTGTTAGTCTAAGGATGAAAGGCAAGGGGTTAGATGTCATTTTGTTGTTTGTGACTGCAGGTGGTTTGAATAATACTGAATTGGGGACTAGTGGCCGGTATCATACAGGTTTCACAGGCTGCATCGCCAACGTGACACTGGCAACAGACTACCGTGTGAATCTTATGGGCGAGGTCGCCCAGAGCAGGGACGTCAAGCAGTGCTCTACATAACTACTATCCATCACCAATCTATGCCAAATCACTACGAAGTGAAATATGCACTTCGTCAAGATTAATTTCCTGATATTTATTACCTGTTGCGATCACTTGATAATGTACATATATCTAAATGAAATATGCTTAATCGTGGTATGTAGTCTTACATTATACGTCCTCTTGTAGCCCAGCAATGGGCTTATTTAGGCTAGTATGTCTAGCTCAGATTTTAGTTTTCCTAAGTGAGTTGATGCACTCATTGATGGTATATCTACTGCTAAAGGGTTCATGTGTTCAGCTCTTATATTTTATACTACAATCACACGATATGCAAATGTGAAATGAAATATTGTTTGTTGGATATTTCTTATTTGCCTGGTAGCAGTGGACTTGTGTAGTTCATCTGGGTGTTGTAATCTGTGGTTTATGATAGTCGCATAACATAAAGCAATACGTATTGTGATAGGATTGTTATATGTGCTTCTTTGAGTACCAGTGTGATGCTTTATATGATAACTTCACACAACATACACAGTCCGGAATGAAGTACGCATTTGTGTTGGATGCAAATATCTGCATCATATCTTTGTAATTTTATCACGACAGCCTTATATCTAGTCATTGCTAAAGTAGTCCTTTTTGCCATCGATATCGATCATTATGTATGTGTATATACATACCTGTTACACAATGTACAACCACATACCAAATATTACCGTATTTTTGATTGAAGGGAATGCCGAATGCTTTGAAGGTTACCTTAACAACTTTGCAATCTAAAATTACATTCTGTGTTATTATTCATGAAAGTTACTGTTTTCCAGACAAGGAATTGGCTGGAGAGATCTTAAAATGTCAAGTTGTTAGAACTTAATCGTGATTCTAGTCTAAAATTGCCATGGTTCTGCTACCGAATTATACTGAATAATGCTGATGAATAAACTCTGGATTACCTAAATGTGGAGTGATCTTTAAGTTTGGTTGAACGTTTGCTCCTATATCTAAGAATCTTCCGTTTTTATATGAAAAATACCCTACTCAAAACGAAGGGATTAATTGTGCTGCTAGACAAGTGGCCAACAACTAATCAAATAGTGATAATATCGTAGATACGCATTTAAAACAAATGAACATACGTGATTAGCATAGTGCAACTGAGTACATTGACCGCTGTTATACTGACTTTATTTACGCCATTGATTTGCGTTAAACTTCACATTAAGATAATGCAAGTTTTGTTGAACGATATTACCCAAACCATTTAGTAGCACAGTGAATATGGGAGATGATCAGCTACGATCTGGATCTTGACACGTGATGCATACATAAGACTACGGTGCACTGGACTGAGATACTTGTCACTCCATCCCTCTCCCTCTCATTCTTTATCTTTCGCCCTATATGGCCTTCCATTTCTCAGAATTTCACCTGCATTCTGCCAACCACTTCTCATCTCACTAACCCCTCGCCCCTCTAATCGTCAGCCCTCCACATTTCGTTAGTCTGTCCTTAGTCCTTTCGCCCTCCTCCTTCTACCGCTTTGCGATCCATCTTTGTCTCGTCCACTTTGTTCACTGTGTCGGTTGCTATGGGTATTTGGATTCTAATGATATACAGTCTTTCTTTTGGTTGAGTTTTCTGGAATGGTACATGAAAAACTGCAATTCTTAAATGTATTACCATGCAGAGGCACATATACTTAAGCTTTTCTAACGGCATACATACAATCGGGTATTTTGCCATAAACATGCATAATTGCGCTCGTTAACCCCCCATTGAACGATGTAAGCTTTGACCAGGATGTTGTTCCAAAATATCGCAGCTGGTAGAGTTATAGAACCGTTACATAATTACGGAGGTGTCAGTAAAGCTGTGTTACATAAGGGGCAGCCTTTGGAATTTATATGACAGCTCCGCTGTCAACGGATTTCCCAGACATTGTTTCGAAATCAATTGAGCGTCTGGAAATCTTTACAGCTCATGAAGCACATTTGTTATTTCAGCTCTATGAGAATTTCATTACATAGAAATGGCTCTGTCATCCATGTGAACCATAGAGCAGAAATTTAACACATACAGCCTGACAATAGGATGTCAAAAATGACTTGGGAATGAGCTAGGCTCACGTAATACTCATGAGCCCGAAAACGCATCAATTTAAGCACGATGTTTAAAAATGAATTTCTTTTCTCACATACGTTGACTTCAAACCAGATTCGCCATGACATCTTGCACCATGCGATATTGACGTTTAATTGTATATTTACCCTGGGTCATAGCATGAATGACATTAAAACCTGCAGGTTTTACCTTTTGTGGTCACTCGTCAGTACATACGAGCATTCCAGTATCTGAGGACATATGTGTGGCGCAAGACACCATCAAACCTCTCCCTCTCCTCCCTACGCATACCATCCATGTAATAGTCCTTAACAAGCACAAACGTAATGTCATCCCTGAAAATAGAATCACTATAATCAATAGTGAGGTGGCGACGGACAACGGACCGGGGTTTTAAAGTGCCTATGACACCCAAAATATGATATATGAGTGTAAACTGAACGAATCAATGCGGATCGAATGTTGCTGGAATTTTTGGCCTCCGATGAATAAAAAAAAATTATAATGTTCTTTGCTACGAAGCGGTATTTCTTGTGAGAACCTGGGTCAAAAGGAACCGCCACCAGAGCGATGGATTTAGGCAGTTGAAGAAAACGTGCACAAAAAAGTTATATGGTTTACCTAGATGGATAATGTCCCTCCACCCTCCCCCACCCACCCACCAACCCAAGGACTAAAAATAAGTGGTGAATAAATTTACATTTAGAAATCCATTCCTTTTGAAAGCATCAGCAGCATTAATGCCTCATAAATAATAGCGGTTATGGATGTGTCGACATTTTTGTTCGTCGCAAAGTCACAAACATCCAGTGAGTTGGACTGGTATTGTATCCAGCTCCTCCTTTTCGGGCATTCTGGAAATAATCTCAAAATTTCATGATGTAAAATCGTTTAAAATGAAGCATGTGATAGGGATATTTGGGGCGTTAAATGCAATGCAATAAAGGAAGCATTACGTTTGCATCCCTATTCGTGCATGAAAAAGGAGAGATGCGAAAGTGGCGCATTGCATGGTACACAATAAATACACATGGATCTATACAATATCGACAAACACTTTGCTTTAGCTCTGCTAACAAACTCAATTTGAAGCTAGTTTTTACTTCGATCTTCCAGTCGTGCAACATGTGCAATGGTTGTGTAAGGAAAAACCAATCCACTGGGATTCGTTAGCTTTTATTTTCGCTCCTGCTTGCTATCGCCCTTGCAGTGACAGCTATTGGTAGGATGGACAGATAGTTTGAGTTGCTTTGTCAACGTGTTTTACGAGCAGACGGAATATGATTCATTATTGAGTATTACAAAAGAAGGTTCATTGATTAGTTCCAGGTTACCATGGCACGCATATTGTACTTTCACTTTAGGACAGGTTACCTGCTATCGACTTAGCGCTGGCAACTATACTGAGATATACACTCGCCCGTGTTAACCAACACAGATACCTATCTGGGGCATATATGATGAATGTAAAGAAATGTGTTATACATTTTTCAGTAGCACCATGCTTGATGCAGGTGCAATTGAGACTTGCTCCAGTCTATTTTAATAAACCTATCCCAATACAACGCCTATGTAGCGCAGAGATTCATTCGCACAATGCCCCACATATAAATCCAACACCCATCCTCGCCAATCCCTATCCCCATCCACTCACCACCTTTCAAAATTAAGCCTCCGGATTCAGACAACACTACCAATTCCCCGCTGGCTCTGTACCAGGCTCTCATTTGCGCACATGGCTATCATCATTCCTTACCTATCATAGCCAAACCTTGCTGTTGTAATGTTCCATTTTGTCCGTTTTGCCCATACAATTCCTGCATTTTGCCTTATCCACCGTGTCTACCAACAATCAAGTTGTCTGTCTTGGCTATTTAATGCGTTTACTGACAAATATTCCCAATGCAGATTTCTCATTTGTAAGCTTCAAAAGTATTGCGCGCTTCCGACCCAAATACAATAAATTACATTCTTGGCTAGTATTAGTGTGCGAGCATATATGATTACAGAGTTCTCTGATTTCATTGAGAAGACAACGCTGTGGTTCTCTATGTGGACCAATTTGTTCCATGCCTAAGAACTAAGGCACTATGCTAAGTCTTATTAAGTACCTAATTGGAACACTGCCTAATTCACTTAACGAATAACTGCCACATGCGGCATCAAATGCCATTCTCCGAATCAGGCACCGGGCAAGAAGTGTGTCAAGCTTGTGCAAGGGCTTTGCTTAATTGTACAGCGTGCATGAACTCGTAGATCGAACAATGTAGAAACTGGGTGAACAAGGAGTTTGGCTTGTTTGCTAAATGCCTGCATAACCTCTATCCAATGTGTCTGACAAACACCCAGCTCTCTGCCTTGGCTATATAATGCGTTTAAGGGTAAGTACTGTACCCGTGCCCTTTGACACAGCAAATGTTTGAAAGTCATTGTGTCCTAAACCGTGCCAGATACCAATAGCCGCTTCATATCACTTACGTTCAAAATACACTGTAGATTAAAATGTTGGAGATATATTTGGTCTAGAACCACTGCATCACCATACGTCCGTCACTCATCTGTACGCAATACAGAATGCTCCTTTGTAGCTATCAATAGCACCGCGCTATTCCGACCCGAATACAACATCCCACATTCTGCACTATTATTTATGAGCGGGCATATTTGTCACTGCAGCTTTCAATGAGACGACGATATACCCGTTTGTTATGGTTTTTTTGCGTACACGACTGCCTAGCACTCTAGCAAATACAGACAACGTGCCAAGTCGCATTACATATCTAATTGGAACACAGCTTCACGCACACACCCAAATACTACCAAATGTGACATCAACTATTGTTCTGTGAATCAAGCGCCGGGTAGAAAAAGTAGAGTGTTTTTTAAGAAAATAATTATCTCCTATGGTTGAACTGAGAGTGCAAAGGAATTCGAACAGACGGATGATAACCTGGTAGATAGCGATTGTTGATGTGTATTCGTGCATATTCGTCGGCCACTCTAAAAGGAGTGTATAATGAAGAAATAACTAGTGACATTTGTGAATGTGCAGTTTGTAACATCATTCATGACACTGGCACCAATGCTTGTGAGAACATCTCCTGCTGTCCATAGAACAAACAGCTGCATTAAATACTATAAAACCATTTCATTGCTCGCCAAATATGTCATGAAATAGCAAACCATCTGAGGTTGTTGCAGCGGAGGTTGTTGCTTCAGGGAGATATAGGTGCATTAATAATAACGATCAATCCTACGATTACGCCATGTGTGAGATTGCATTACATGCCTAATGCTCTAAGTCTTCCTTACCAAGCTAAATGGCTGGTCATCCGCAGAAAAACCCAATTTTATTGACACAAATGAGCAAACTTCACGATAATGTAGCGCCATGGCTTTCTGTTTGATCGCTAGATTCAATCATTATGCCAACTAGACGAGTGACCACGTGTTCGGTATAGACCGTTATTGTAGATTATATCAGGCTATTATCACATAAATACATTGTTATAATTCTCCATAATAACCTTCCGGTACTCCTAAACCAATTCAATAGCCGGTACACTCTCACCTTTCATAGGGTCTTCAAAATAGCCTTGCAAGTTTAAAACAAATGGCACGTTGTCGTTCGTCCGTGTTGGTGTCGATAATAATTAGAATAACAGGTTTATATTGCCATTCTCATCACATTCGCCCGGAACTTTGTACGACCAGTTCCGGTACATCTCTGATTCCCGTGGATTGAGTGTTTCTCCGAAAAGGGCAAAATTGCTACAGATATACAAAACGAGATTATACCAAATGCGTTACCCGAACTCATCTTTGTTGTGTACCAATGACAAGGGCAGAGAAGTCCCAATGATCAATTAATGGAGTTTTATAGACCTGGCTTGCTAGCCATACATATCACGAAATCACTATCGTGTAAAAAATGTATTACGATCACTTATTTATGCCGTATGAGATTTATCAGTGACTCTCTCCCATCCACCACCGTCCGAAATTTACTTAACTAAGTAAGCTGTATATATTATTATGAAGCAAGCAGACCGCATTAGATTCGTTAATAATCTATCTATCAAAAACAATAAACAGGACAATTATTGACATATGAGTAAGCCGGGCTATTACAATTCGTCGTCCTATTTATCAATCAATACAGCCTCATAACAGCGATGAATGATGTAATTGTTTAATTATATCTCTTGATGTGATACAAAAGAAGTTCCCAAACCTGCCAGACCGATATTTGAAATAGACTCTAGTTTGTGTCTCTGAGTATTTGCATCACGATATGTTCCCCTAAGGTAATTCAGATGTTTTGCTAATGTAGCATACAGGCTTCTGCAGATTGAGAGACAACAGGCCTTGGTAGTCTGGCGATTTCTATCAATCTTAGACCAGTCGATGGAGAATATATTGTGTAATCACGCTGGAAGTAGACCCCGCTGGGTATTCCAAGGAACGTGTTTGTTGTTTTATAGAAGCTACAAAGGGGTATGAAGAATCATGTGGGTTCCGTGGTATATGAGCTAATTCCGTCTTGTAAAGAAATCTCTTATGTGAAACATGGACCTCACAAATTAACGAACACAAACCTAACGCGTGGCCTAATTTTGACTTTGATGAATTAAATGCAATTTCTAGTCAAGTTAATTGCAATAAAAACAGCAAGCCAACTAATATTTGAATTTAAGTGAAATTGAAATAAAAACCCCACATAACCATCACTATCGTAGTCGAATGAATCAGGTCAGTTAATGTTAATTCATTTAACTTATGTCTTTAGGCCTTCCGTGCTCATTAATATTACATTCAGTGCAATTTGAACCATCCCTACTCAACAACGATACGCCATTATGTTTTCCAATGTATATCTGATAGCTTCATGTGATTAAATCTCATTTACATGTCAAAGATCAATTGTTTTGAATCACCATCATTGAACAAACGTTTTGAAGCACTAATTGTGATAGGCATCAGAGATTAAATGCTTTGAATCACTTATACAGATCATCCCCACCGATCAAGTATTTTAGATCACATATCCATTGTTTTGAACCATTATTACCGATCACCATCACAGATCAGAATTTTGAAAGCCTACTACTGATAGACAGGTTCTAAACAGTAACGCTGATAATCATAACAGATACTGTCTTTTAAAACACAGCTAGTCGCCAGCATAATAGATCAAGCATGTTGAATTCTTAATGAGCATCACCATCATATGAAATGTTTCGAACCACTACATCAGATCAGCTTAAAAATAAATGCTGATAAAAATCACAAATTAAACGTTTTTCGAATCGTTAATGCTGATTTACATCACATATTTACTATGACAAATAATACCATCAGGCTCATTCGAGCCCTTCTATACACCAATCATTGGAGCAGGGTCAGTGTAGTGTCTGTAGCTATGATACCTTTTCAGTGTTCAGGGCATTGTGCCAGTGTAAATCCATGCCACCAGATGTGCATCAACCAGGCCGGTGGAGGCTACTATTGTGAATGTCAGCCAGGCTATTACCTCCACACCAGCATATTCCATTGTATGGGTAAGTAATGCCCCTCTAAATGCTCTATCACATCCTCCTTAATAATGCCTCCACCTTTATTGCAATTGGTTTTAAAGAATGTATTGATTTAGCGCTGTCAATTAATGAGAACGTAGAGCTCATTATAGCAGGCAGCTCGGCTGGTCTCACTGACAATAAAACTGCGCCTAAGTGAGTAAGTACATAAGTGCAAGTATGAATATTTGAGCGCGCGAATGCGTACAAGCCTGTATTGATGTTCGTGGTCTGAAACACCTCGAACACGTTTCAGCTGCTGTGACATTAGTGCGGGTTGGATGGGAACGGATGTGATAAGCCTCCGTAGGGACGAGGGACCTGGGCATCCTTCAAGGAGCCTCCTTTAATGATTTGCTGCTCTACGGGAGATAAGGAGAGACGTGGGGTACACATCCCGCAAGAGGGAGCCATATTCCAAGGGAGATTCCAACATTTATCATTACAATAGCTGGTAGATTTCCGTGGTATTGCTATATGTAAGTGGCGTGGTGGTGTGAAAGAATGACGTCTTGGCTGAGTCATGGAACCCACTGCTCTTGTAACATGGGTCATCAGGGAACACTTGGACGTGTCATTGACTGATGCTTCCTGCCAGCTTATCTCCTATGTATTCTTCCCGCTTTGAGCATCAGCAAAAACTTGCTGAGTAGGGGCTTGGTATTTTTCTGTTGATCTTTGTATCATTCAATACGACTTGTGCCGATTGCAGATATGAGGTCGTTCATTGTGGTGTTTAGCGCCGTCGTCATTCGAGTTGACCGTGACTAACGATCGCACTCTAGATGCGAATTGGATCACAGTTAATTTGATTGCGGGACCAGCTGCTATCGTTGATGTCACAAACCTGTAGGCACCAGAGACAGTCGTACTATCAGCTTGAGAGGTCAAAAAGGCTGTAAGGTTCACGGCGTGAAGGACGTCCCTTAAGTTCACACTGGAACTGCCTTAAGGCATAAGACGCTTAAATATGATCCACAAGCGCAAACAAAAAATGGCAAGGACGTAACACAATGCACCAAACTCTCGTATGCAGCTTTTTCTTTGAGATTATGAGGGGACAATAGTGGCCATTTCGAGGCTAACAGTACTTCATAGATGTCTTGCGACAAACATACCGCTAAATTTAATTATAGTCTTACAACATTACGACGAGAAAAAGAAGAATGCTGCGCCAGGAGTGATATATTCGCTTGAAAAACATAGCGAACAATTAAACATGCCGGTGAAAATTTTTTGGGAAAGAATCGATCACACCTACAATTGTATTACATACAAATGGGCTAGTCGAGTTGGAGGCGGTGCGAAGGCTGTGTATTGGCTGCTGGCAGTTGCCTGCAGTCATATAAAAAGCCAGTATTGAATATAGCATGTAAAGCTTGTTGCCTTACTTACGCCGCATCCACCAGTTTGGAAGTAAGATGAAATGCAGTTGAGAAGAACACACGAACTGACACACAGACACAAACACACATACACATACTGTCACATATACACACATATTCACACATAATGGCGCACACTTTCACGAACACACACACATACCCACGTACACACACACCAACCCCCCGCAGACACACATATAAATAAAATAAATATATATATATATATATATATATATATATATATATATATATATATATATATAGATATATATATATATATATATATATATATATATAGATATATATATATATAGACATTATATAGATATATATATATATATATATATAGATATATATATATATATATATATATATATATATATATATATATATATATATATATATATGTATATATATATATATATTTATATATATATATGTATATATATATATATATATATATATCACAATTTGATATTATGCACATATATATATAAATATATATATATATATATATATATATATAGATATATGTGTATATATATATATGTATATAATATATAGTTTATGTATATATATATAATATATAT
Organism: Urechis unicinctus; assembly: GCA_034190875.2. NCBI lineage: Eukaryota > Metazoa > Annelida > Polychaeta > Xenopneusta > Urechidae > Urechis > Urechis unicinctus. The sequence goes on from CM067350.1 coordinate 61,354,170, forward strand.
ATGATATATAACATATATATATATATATATATACATATATATATATATAATAATAATAATATATATATATACGTATATATATATATATATATATATGTATATATATATATATATATATATATATATATATATATATATATATATATATATATATATATATATATATATATATATATATATATATATATGTATATATATATATATATATATATATATATATATATATATATCTCTATATATATATATATATATATATATATATATATATATATATATATATATATATATATATATATATATATATTTAAATAAATTGGATCCACTTTCGTAGCAACTCAACAAGAGATGACAAACAACCCAGCCGGGATCGATAACAGTCAAAATTAAGTTGTAGCTCTAGCCGAAACATGGCCCACAGCGCAGGGCTATCTCCAATCTCTTTGCTGCCCGATAAATTGGTGGTCGACAATACAATCTTGATGCTAGCAAAGACTCGTGCTTTGTGAAAGAATGTGACCAAATATATCAGTTAGTGATTTAGTTGCTTGCTGAATTGGATTTGTTTTCGCAATAAATTCTAATTAGCTATAATGTAAACCCCTTATGTAGCTATCTATAATCAAGCAATAGTCTGTGGTATTCAATATTACAATCAAGTGTGTCAGCCGTGGAATTACATCATCAACTGAACTTATTAATATCATTGCCATCTTATGTGCGCCGTCATAACGTTTACATATTGGAACACCAGCCGAGACATGAGTTGTTAGTGCTATTCGCAGATTCGGTGTTATGTCGGGCACGGGAAGCACCAGATACAATACACGTCTTCTTTATGGGTTCACGTTTAAACCAACATTGTCCTTATTCGTATTAGCAACACACTCTACCTTTGCAGAACTGTTCAGTTACATTTGGTTACAAAGACAGAAAGCAGAATCCCAGTATTGTGAATAGATTGACATTTAGCTATTGCCAGATTTTCTGGCGACTCGGCACCATATGATTGATCTCAACTCTGCCCTCGACCAATCTAGTTGTTATCCACAAAGATATCCGCTGTTTCTATGGGCCTATGTTGGAGGTTATATGAGACACAGGGATCCACCAGAGACTTTGAAATTGATAACAAATTCCACGATGGTTAGTCATCAGTTAAGTGTAGTTAACTCTCTTAGCGTGTCAGTTATGTTTCGCTGAACGCATTACGTCGCCGCGCATATGCCCTTGATGCGCTTGTACTTTCACCATCATCGTACCATTAACTAGCGCGTGTCATCTCCAACTGCGCGCCACTTCAAGGAGCATGCCATTTTCCAGTGAATGCTATCACCTTTCGTAAGCCATCACCCATCCTATGCCTCAATCGCTGGGCAACAATACCTGCTTTTGAAGAGAGAACTCGGCAGTACGCGATGTATGACACCGAGTGAGTTAAACCCTATACCTGCTGACTAAAAGACCAAATGCTGTCACATTCAAAGAAAATCCTTGTCAATCACCAGAACGAGGCTGAGAATCAAGTTTGAAAACCTGATCCTCTTTTGTCCACTAAACAAGTGATGGCAAAGAAAACCAATAGGCTAGATGGCATTTATGGGAGGGTTATGTGTGGTACCTCACAACACGGTCCTAACTGAAGTCCTCTTGCTACCCAATAGACCGTAGGCCGGCAATGCAGTCGTGAAGCTTGCCTAGATGTATTGAAGAACATGACTTAATTTGTCAGCCAGTGGTCTATTTGCTGGCGTAATTTGATTTGTATATCCAATACAAAGAAATATCGGTTTTAGGTAACAAACACCCTTTCTGTTATTATTCATCCTTTGACAAATATCAGTGTAAGAGAATACTAAAAGCTGCTTCGTTAGACGAGTGAATATATCATCAATGGATGTTATTGAACAATATCAAGCCAAGTTATCATAGCCATCTCATGTGTGTGGTCATAACGTTTCGATATGGGTACAATTGCAGAGTCATAAGTTGTTATTCTTATTTTCTATATCTTAGGTATTAAATTTCGAGCTATACATGTCTTCCTTATTTGGCCTACAAAATCTACATTTCACCATTAAATCTCCGCAAACATAAGTTACCGCCATGAAAAGCATCCAACCATACCAGCGTAGAGACTGTAGACCAGTGACATTCAGCTTAATGGATGTTATGCCGTTTTACTTCTTATATATGATGTGGAAGAGGGCAAACAATCGAATTATGCACTGATTCACGGTGATTAAAAAAAGTTACATGGCAATTAATCGCAGTTTATGAAATACAGCGTACCAGCAGAGATTATTACGGCCAAACTGTTTGATACTCAGTTTGTATAGAAATCGAACGAAACTTATATTCATGACTCGCAAAGGAGCCAATGATTGAATTAATGAACCACAATCTCATGGTGGAGAGCAGTAGGTTTCTGGTATGGAACATGCCATACCTCAATTCCTTACATATGTTACATATCCAAAGTCAGGTACGCATTATCTCTAGAGTTGGCATCTGTATAACTCGGGTATTGTACCATATCGAGGTGTGATTTGCTACTCAGAGGCGACCATTTTCTCTAATAAAGCCTGCGATCCTGATGTCTTTTCCCTTTTTCAGTGATTCTGCTTAGTGATATATACGACAGATAGATGCTGTAAAACCAAGATATAGCATCTCAACTACTGTTCGTACGGTGGTCGACAAACCTGCGACTGTCTAAATATCACCGCTGGTAGAATTACAGACGTTATATATAATTCAGGAGCAAACATATGTATGGTGTAAGTCATGATTGGTCATATAAGCGGCAGTCTAGGGAATTTGTATGACAGCGTCGCTATCATGAAGATCCCTGCTTGTGGCGGTTACCCCTTTATGACGAGCGCATTTAGAGGATTGCTGGCTCATCCAGCAATACAATTAATATAAAAGGCGACACCAAACGAATTCCCAGACATAGTTTTGAATTTGATAGAGGGTATGAAAAAATTATGGCTGCCTCAATACTATATCATCTGAACAGATCGTCATCACATCACGCTCACGTTGGTATCTTATATTTATATTCCGCTTAATCACAATATGTAAGTCGCTTTAACATTCGAATGTTTACCGATTTGAAGTAACTATCAAAATCGAACGGGTATCTTGGGATACAAACGTATCACAGTAAGTATTTGTAAGCATAGTTAGAATCTTTGATGACACGGGGAACCTCGGTGTGCTTTGTAATGCCACGTGCACCTTTTCTCACTAGTACCTCATTTCGGCAACAATTAAACAAGTTTAAGCTAACATCATCTTGAGTACCAAACATCACATGACCACCAAGTCATTACAAATTCATCTTGCATCAGCTGCACGCATAAAGGTGAGGCATACTACATCAAATAAGGAATAAAGCCTTGACGACTGATTATGATAGGTCTGTTTTAACAAAGTGATAAATGACACCCACTAATGCTATAAAATAGTCCGTTTATGATGAGTGGCCACGCCCTGGTACTGCTGTTTCTTATGCAACTGATCTGTCATGATGTGAATGCCAACAGATTGTTTACTTTTTGACGGCTGAAATGCTGTCTTCAATTAAAACCGAAGTCGTGCAGTAAAGTTATATTGTGTTGAGTTATTAGTCAAACCTGTATAAGTGATATGCAAAACAATTACCATTGCATACTGGATATAGAATTATATAATTGCATTGACAGTCTGCAAACAAGTGTTGATGTCATGCTCAAGGCAGATATAAGAAGAAATATGCGTTTTGTAATATGGTTGCAGGTTTGTTTTCTTACCTTGGCTCAAGGCTATTGGTGATTAATTAAATGGTAACCGTCAATTATTTGTTGCATGATAGAAAGCGATTGATCAGTTTGCCCTGGGGTCGGTGTAAATCGCATCCACGGGTGTCGGATCGGTTGTATGCTACCAATAGGGTGTTTCAGGATAATAGGAAGTGCAATCTCCGGCCCCCGAGCTCCACAATTTTTCCCCTCGCGTACATTTCTGATTTATCTCAACAGTATTTTACTTTCACATAACTTATATATTTTACATATCCACAGCCAGCTATGCTTATGTACATTACCTATCCACAGTACCTGTATAGCCGAGTAGTTTGTCATATCCAAGCGTAATCGTGCTCCCAAGAGCGACCATTCTAGCATAATACCCCAGCCCTCTTTTCTCAATTCTCTTATAGAATTATTCCATTGAGCGACAACAGATAAACGCTATGACCAATATGTAGCCCCTGATTGCTCTGTTTTGGTAGTTCAGTCTTGTCCAAACTTCATCGCTGGTGGATTTACTAACATCATACATAAATATGTATATTGTATGTAATGTTGGATGGTAATAGAGTCAGCCAGGGCAATCGATATGACAGCTCTAATCTTGATATCCGTATCAGTGAGGCCCTAAGCTATATCCATGTTTATTTAAACGCTATCATCCTCTCTGATTTATTCTGTCTCGTCGAATGATATCTTGGTGTGATACGAGCGACCGATGGATGCTGCATGACCAAGATATAGCATAAAACCCCACAACTAAGGCTCTTCGCTGTTTGGCTAAATACGACATCTCTTAGAAAAGCAGAAGTAGCAAACCAATGCATGGTGTGAATGATAATGACTCGCATTAGCGTCAGCGTAGATCATCTATATGACAACGCCACCTTTATTAATAACCCTACTTCTTGCAGTTATCTATATTTGGCGAGAGCACTTACTGGAGATCTGGCTTAACCAGCAACGCAAATAACCTGAAAGGCGACACCAACTGAATTCCTAGTCTACGTCTAGAAATAAATGCAGTGCACTGGAAGCTGAACTGCTCCAAGGGCACATATAATGCAAATAACCCAACATCTAGTATCCTTTCAAGGTCTACATGCGGCTGAAGGGACGCACATATGCTAATGTAACCGTATGACAAGCATATGGCAGAGGAATAATGACTATTCCCAGTTGTAACTCACCAAGAAGCATATTCTAGATTTATGCACATAAATACCATAAAAGGGTACAAAACTAGGAATAAAGTGTCGTTGATAGATAGTGATGATTGGATTGTCACAGCGATAAATGTCACCCACCATTACCAGTAGCTAAATATACAAACTCGCCATGTGGCCAAACTATCTGAATGCTTGGTTGTGCGTTTTCTTATGTGACTGATCATTCCTGAAATGAATATCAAATATGACATATTATGCATTTACTAATGAATGAAGTGTTCTTTTCTGACGGTTCTTTTCTATCGTGTGTACCTGGCTTGTTATAGCAAAATATCAATATATCATAAATGTCAATATTGTCAATGGTGGTTGATTCGAGCTGGCACGTGATAGGTCGAGTCTTTCGGCGTCACTAAAGCGAAGATAAGAGAGCTCACTCGAGGCGTCTGCCCGAGGAAATATGTGAAGACGCCACCTGTTAGCCGAAGCGATATTGTCATAGCGTCTTGTCATAGCGTCTCTTAAAACCACGTTGAATGCTCTGTTAACTTTGGAGCTGTAGTCGCCTCGACCAATCAGATGACTTAATATCTTTAACAGCCGCCGAACCCCCAGTAGTTGGATCAACAGTCCCATGTGCTTTTGTTGATTTCATGGTATCGTCGCCTGATGTCGGGGGTGTCTTTCGAGATTTCATAATCGTCACGCAGCTCAGCGTAGCTATAAATTCATCACTGGAGACATTCACATCCCCCTGACATGCCACAAATGTTCATGTCGCCCCAGGCCAGTTCTCTCGCTTCAGACATTTATTGACAATCTCAAACTGCCATCCACAGTGCGGACATGAAAGATCGAGGATCGTAAACTGCGCGGACGCTGTTAGAGGCGAACTGTTTTCCATAATTTATCAAGTTGACAAAGGATGAAGTGATGAGAACAAGCCTGGTGGAATCTTATCGGATGAAGTAGATTTATTTGACGACATCGTGAGCGATGAGAAAAACGATGACCTTATGGAGGAAGATGATGAAGACGAAAACGAGAAGGCCTTGTCTGCGATTATGTAACTTCACTAACTGACATGATGACGGGGATGACGGGGATGACGATGACGGGGATGAGGATGACGATGTTGATGACTTGTCAGATACCATAGAAACGGACGCAATAAGCAGTGCAGAGAGCGAAATTGAAAAGTCGGCTGCCCCTGAGAAAAGACAGCTTCTCTATATGAAGAATGACTCAAGGATCAACGAGAATCGTCGCGACCGCAATTCAACCAAAAGTCGAAACAGAAGCAAGTCTGATCGACGAAAGAACCGAAACGGCAAAGGTCGCAAGAATAACAAAAATGGACGTCGAAAGAACAAGGACAGGACAAACGCTGGAGGCTCCCAACAAGCCGATTCTATTGGAGCTAATGACGTCATTTTATATGAAATGGAGGAAGAAAATCGTCATTGTTGTTATTATACTCTAACTTAGTATGGCAGTCGTTGTAGATGTGTTTCTGATGAAGAAGATTGTTTGGGGAATTTTTTGTGGGGTGGACGATATACAGGAGTCCTGTTTCGCCCGGTATCTTAAGATTTGAGCAGCATCAAATGAGAGTTATTATGAAGAAACTAAATATTTTTTGTCTTTCATCAAGGAGCAAGTAGCCAAGTTTAACAGATGTTCTGAGTTACAATGTCAATCTGGTGGCCATTGTGTACCAGATACCATGCGAGGTGGGGTGCGATGCCAGTGTCCCCTGGGCACCACCGGTGACTTTTGTGAACGAGGTAAATGACAAGACCCAGTTGAACTCTCACACTTATTCTGTACTTTTGAGAAATTAATACACTCTGTCTCCAATTGTCTGCATCATATCTTTGTTATTTTATCAGGACAGCCTTACATCTGGTCATTGCTCATGTAGTCCTTTTTGCCATCGATATCTAGCATTATGTATGTTTATATACATACCTGTTAAATAATGTATTACCGTAACTTTCAATGTAGGAAATTCCGAGTGCATTGAAGGTTACCATATCAACTTTGCTATCTTTCGTTTTATTATTCATGGATAGAAGAAATTGGCCGTAGGGTTCTACAAGTAATACTTAAAATGTCAAGTTGTAAGAACTAGATTGTGAGTCTATTCTAAAAATGCCATTGTTCTGGTACCGAATTATACTGAATAATAATGATGAATAAACTGTAGATTACCTAACTGTGGAATGATCATTAACATTGGTTGAACGTTTGCGCTTATATCTAAGGAACTGGCGCTTTTGATATAGTAGATACCGTAATCAAAACGAAGGGATAAATTGTGTTGCAAAACAAGTGGCCATTAACTAATAAAATAGTTAATATAGCGCACATGATAGGCATTTAAATCAAAGAAGCATACATGATTTGCACAATTCAACACAACTGAGTATTTTGGCCGTTGTTATACAGACTTCATTGACGCCATGGTTTTGTGTTAAACTCCATATAAAGATAATGCAAGCGAGTAAATTCAGATAGGGCAACGAAACGATATTGACTTCATTCAAAATCAACAACGATAATATTAAATTTCACTTGTATTAGGATGAACATCTCAATGTTGAAAAGCCTATGACCAATTCGGTGCTCACCATAAATCATATGGCGTATTTTACAATTGCAGAATGAATTGGTCTTGTTTAACTGACTAGCGTTGACTCAATCGGATCAAATGACTGTGGAATTAATCATCAGTAAAAAGTCGGCCTTGGTTAACTGGTAGATTCATAGGCTGGCTGACCTTCCACTAACCCTCGATATTTTGCTGTACTAGCTTTTGCGCCTTAATATTCCTTCCGTGTAGCCTTAATCGTCCGCGCATCAAACTCTGCAATTATCGGCCAATCATTGGATTTTACTGCGGCTACGTGATAAAGCCCATGATCTCCTGCCACTCCTGGCATTTAGCGAGACCGATTTATCATTTTTGGCTGTAAGCAAATGCACCATGGATAATCTAGTACTGACTGGCGCAGCAAAAGCAGGTCACGTCTTGGACAAGTTAGTCACCACACGATTGGCTGAGAAGAGTAATAAAAATAGAATTGTTATTAATGGTATTAAATGTAAAAGCGTTTACGAGTCAGTGTGAATGGAAAGAGCGTACTATTTAATTGCCACCTGGTATTGCCGTATCCATGGCGAGTTACGTCGATTTGATGAAAATGATCATTTATCTTCACAAGCAAATTGCCATTGCTACACGAAATTGCTTGTCATTATGGTCGCCCTTAAGACGTAAACGTCTGTGACTGGCCCATCGTATTCCATCAAACAGCGTATGGTGCCAACCTACGCCTTGCAAATAATACTTCTTCTAATTATATGTTTTTTATTGTCGTTAGTATGGTTAAAGTTGCTCCTCTGCCATGGATATTGGAAAAAAAATATGTTGAACGATAATACTAAAACGTTTGGTAAAACTATGAATACGGGAAATGAACAGCTAAGATCCGGGTCTTGACACGTGAAGAATACACAAAGCTACGGTTCACTGGACTGAGATACTTGTCACTTCATCCCTTTTCCACTCATTCCTCATCTTTTGACCTATTGGCCCTCTTTTTCTCAGTATTTTACCCCTTAGCAATCTACCTGATGTCCTTCAATCACGTGTCCCTCCATCCCATAGTCATCCACCCTCTACATCATTCCACAACTCAGCTCCTCGTCTTTCGTTCATCTACCCTTCAGCCTTCTTGCATTCGGCCAACCACACCTCATCTCACAAAACCGTCGCCCCTCAAATCGTCAGCCCTCAATCTCTTGTGTGTCTGTCTTTCGTCCTTCCACCCCCCTCCTTCTACCGCTTCGAATCCCCCGTATTTGTCTCGTCCCCTCCCTCGCAGTACCGGTTGCTAGGGGTATTTGGCTTCTGATGATATACAGACTATTATACAAAGTTCATTAAGGGAAGAAAAAGCTCGTTCTTTTGATTGAACGCCGGAGGTTTTTGAAGTGGTACATGAAGAACCGCAATTCATTTAAATGTGTTACTATGCAGAGAAGGATATACTTAATCTATGATAATGGTGTACATATAATCGGGTATTTTGCCATAAACATGCATAATTACGCTCCTTAACCCCCATTGAACGATGTAAGCTTTGACCAGGATGTAGCACCGGAACTAACGCCCTTCCGGTGGTTGTGTTGTTCCAAAATATCGCAGCTGGTAGAGTTATTGAACTGTTACATTATTCCGGAGCAAACCTATGTGTGGTGTAAGTAAAATTATGTTACATTAAGGACATCCTTGGGAATTTACAGGACAGCGCCGCTGTCAAAGGAATTCCCAGACATTGCTTCGAATTCAATTGAGCGTCTGGAAATCTTTACAGCTCAAGGAGCACATTTGTTGTTTCAGCTATATGAGAATTTTATTACATAGATATGGCTCTCTGTCATCCATGTAAACCATAGAGCAGAATTTTAATACATACAGCCTGACAATAGGATGTCAGATATGAATAGGGAATGAGCTAGGCTCACGTAATAGTCATGGGCCCAAAAACACAGGAACTTAAGCAGTTTAGTTCAACAATGTTTGAAAAAAAATTATTTTTCCCAAATTCGTTGACTTCATATAGAATCGTACGTAAATGTTTAACATTAGTCAAATCCTACCTGTATTCCTACTTGTGCCTTCTCTCTCAGTCAGTATTTGAACGTACAGCGTAACTTATGGATTATGTAAAGAAATGTTGGTGGTGTGAATGTTCTTTATCATGCTCTACGTACCTGCCTCCTCAACCATCGCCGTATGTGCACAATACATAAGTGTATGCTCGTGTCCTGATGCACACTAAGCTGGTACTCGATAGAGGAATAAAGTACTAGCAAATGCATTTATCCGAGATGTAGGCACCACGCTCTCTGAATGCTTTAATTTCACACTCATTTCTTATGCAACTGATTGTCTCCAAAATGAATGTCATGTATAAATGAATGAGGTGTAATGTGGATAGGCAATGGTTGTGGATGGAAATCCACTGGGATTCGTAGGGTTTATCTGTTCTCCTGTTTGCTATCGCTCTTGTGTCAGATGAATAATATATAAAGAGACAGCTATTGATAGGATCGACAGCTAGTTTTAGTTGCTTTTTCAACGGGTTTTACGATCAGATGCAATGTGATTCATTGCTAAGTATTACAAAACAAGGTTCGAGGTTACCATGACATGCATGTTGTACTTTCACATTATAGAATGTTACCTGCTATCGACTTGGCGCTGACAACTATACTTAGATATACACTCGCCAGTGACATACATTATTCAGTAGCACCATTCTTGATACAGGTGTTATTAAGACTCGTTCCAGTCTCGTTCAATAAACCTGTCCCGATACCGCACTTTATGGCGCAGTGGTGCATTCACACAACAGCTCACATGCATCCCCGCCACCCATCCTCACAAAGCCCCAACCCATTCATACGCCACCTTTCACAGTTGAGCCATCCGCTTCAGGCCACACAATCAATTCCCCATTAGCTCTTTGCTTGGCTCTCATCTGCGCACATGTCTATCATTATTCCTTCCTTATCTTACCACAATCCTTGCTATTGTACCATTGATTTCGTTTTTCCATAAAATTCATGCATTTCCCCTTATCTACTGTGTCTGACAACCATCGAGTTGTCTGCTTTTGCTATTTAATCCTCTTAGCAACAGCACGTATTGTAACATCATTGAGTCCGCAACCCTGGCCGATAACCTATGGCTGCTTTGGATCACTTTCTTTCCGAATCTACTGTAGGTTGAAATATCGGAGAGATACTCGGACTAGAGCCGCGAGATCAATATGTATTACAAACTCACATGCTCACAATAACGAGTTCTCTTTTGTATGCATTTATGAGCGAGCATATTCTATGTCAATGAAGAGACGATATCCCCGCAGCGCTATGGTTCTCTATGTGGAGCTATTTGTTCTATGCCGGTACATAACAGCCATGCACTGCGAAGAGCAAGTCGTATTAAGCACATAATAGGAACACTGCCTCGTTCACAAAACGAATAACTGCCACATGCAAAATCATCTGCCATTCTCCGAATCCGGCACCGGATAAAAAGTGCGTTAAGCTTTTACAAGTGCTTAGTAATTCCACAGCGTGCATGAACTCGTAGATAGAACATCGTGTTGTAAAGTCATTGTCTCCTCAACCCACGCCGGTAACCTATGGCACTTACGTTCCGTATACTCTGTTACAACATTGGAGATAAAATTGGTCTAGAACCACTGGATCACCATGCGTCCGTCACTTATCTGTACACAATACAGAATTCTCCTTTTGTAGCCATCAATAGCACCGCGCTCTTCCGACTCGAATACAATATCCCACATTCTCACTGATTCTGTACTATCATTTATGGGCGGGCATATTTGTCACTGCAGCTTTCAATGAGACGACGATATACCCGATTGCTATGGTATTGTGGGTACAACACTGCCTAGGAACGTAGCAGACACTACAACGTGCCAAGTCGCATTAAGAATCTAATTGAAATACTGCTTCAACCACAAACCGAATTACTGCCAAATGGGACATCAACCAATGTTTTGTGAATCAAGCGCCGGGCAGAAAGAGTATTAGGCTTTTTCAAGTGCTTGGTTAAATTGGACTGTTTATGGAAATACGAAGGTCGCAATGTTAGGAACTGAGAGTGCAAAGAATTCGAACCGTTAGATGAAAACCGATCTGGAAGATAGCGATTGTTTGTGTGTATTCGTGCATATTCGTTGATCAGTGCATGGATCAAGAATGTGGGACAATAAGATGCATATATTGTTCTTAGCGTCGACTTAATCGACAAACTGGCCGGTCGTTGGAGTTAATGAGACCCAATGAAGTGACGCTGGTAAAGTGAGGAGAATTACTGCCGGCCATGCAATAATCTCTGGGCGGGAATTAGTCGGATTCCCAAGACATTGGCCGTTGTAAGCACATAGTAATGTCGTATAAGATGTATCAGTGACTCTCCCAAATGGCGATCCCATCCACCACCACCAGAATTTGACTTAACTTAGTAAGCTGTGCATATTATTATGAATCGGGAAGACTACATAATACTCTTTAATGATGTATGTATCTAAAGCCATCTACCGGGCAATTATTGACATATGCGTTAGCTGGGCTAATATCGGCCATGTCATATCAAGTTTTGGCTAATAAAATTGCTCGTCCGATTGAACCATCAATGCAGCCTCATAACAGCGATGAATGTCGTTACTGTGCGATTATATCTCTTGATGTGATGCAAATCTTATAGCCATTGTACTAAACTTGCCAGACCGTTATCTGAAATAGACTCTTGTTTGTGTGTCTGAGCATTTGCATCATTGTATGTTCCCCTAAGGTTATTCCGATGTTTCGCTAAAGCACCATTAAAGGTTCTGCAATCAGAGAGACAACAGTCCACGGAGACCATGGAGATTTCTATCAATCTTACACCAACCAATGGCAAATATATGACGTTGGGACGGTCCAGGTATGATACAGCAAGGTGTATTCCGGTGCAGCTATTAAGCAAAGAGAGCTTCCGTATAGACCCCGCTGGGTATTCCAAGGCACGTGTGTGTTGTTGTGTAGAAGCTAGATTGGATATAAGGAAAAGATGTGGTTGCCATTTTGTCTGCGTTGATTCCCGTCTTTTCAGGGAATCTCCGGTGAACATCATGAGCCTCACAAATTGACGAACACCGACCTCTTGCGTGGCCTGATTTTGACTTTGATAGATTATATACAGTTTCTAGTTAAGTTAATTGCGATCATAACATCAAGCCGACTGACATGTGAGTTTAAGTTTAATCCACATAACCATCATTATTATAGTCTGTAGAATCGGGTCAATCAGTGGTGATTTATATAATATCCATGCCCATCAATATTACATTCAGTGTCATTTGAACCATCCGTACGCAACCATGATTCTTCATGACATTCTCCAATGCAATGCATCGTTGCAATTGATCCACTGGATCTCATTTACAAATCACAAATCAAATATTTTGAATCACCATCATAGAACAAACACTAATCCTGATAGGTATCACAGATTAAATGCTTTGAATCATTAATGCCGATCAACACCACCGATAAAGTATTTTAAATCACAGATGAATTGTTTTGAACCATCATTACCATTCACCATCACAGATCAAGAATTTTGAAAGACTACTACTGATAGACGTTCTAAACAGTAACGGTGATCATCATCACGGATCAAATGTTTTAAAATTCAGCTACTGACCAGCATAATAGATCAAGCATGTTGAATTCTTCATGAGGATCACCATCATATGAAATGTTTGAACCATTGCATTAGACCAGCCTCAGAAATCTAGTCATAAAAACTTATACAAATCTCAAATAAAAAGGTTTTCGACTAATTAATACTGATTATCACCACATATTTAGCATGAAAAATAAGGCTTTAAAAAACCCTTTCGTGCCCTTCCATACACCGACCCTTTGAGTGACCTTATATGTCAGCCAGTGGTTTATTTGCTTGCGTAATTGGATTTGTATTTCCATTGCGACGAAATATCAGTTTGACGAAACAGATACAACATTTGTGTTTCTATTCATCATTAGACAGAATGTTACGACTGCTGCGTTAGACGAGTGAGTTATCGTCAAACGGATCTTTCTTTTCAATATCGATCCAAGTTATCATAACCATCTCATGCGTGGGGTCATAACGTTTTCATATTGGAACAACCGAAGATTATAAGTTGTTAGTTTTGTCTGCCTATACCTGTCTTTTGGTCTTTTAGGCAAGCACTGCAAACAGCACATGTCTTCTTTATCGGGCCTTCCAAATCAAACATTCAAGCTCAGCAAACATAGGTTACTGCCATAAAAAGCAGCCAACAATACCGGCGTAGAGACTCTGTAGATTAATGACAATGTAATAAATGGATGTTATGCCCTATTACTCATAATATCCGCCTTGGCAGAGGGCAACCAATCGAAAGATGCACTGATTCACAGCGACTATTCCAATGCTATATGACAGCAATAATCGCAGTCTATGTTTGAGAACCACCAGCTGTGATATTGCCTGATTGACTATTTCGATCAATCTGTTCGATACTCAGTTTGTATGGAAATCAAACGAATATTATATTCATGAACGTTAACTCCTAAACGAGCAAATGATTAAATTGTGATGCCCCTCCATCTTGTGATGGAAAGCAGTAGATTTCTTGTATGATACATGGCAAACCTCAATTCCTTACATATGTTGTAGATATAAAGTCAAATACACATAATCTCTAGTGGGCTATCTGCCATTAATTTGGACAATAGACCGGTACTTTAACACATATCATCAGGCAATAAGATGTCCAGCGGTGAGGGCTGATAACTGAAAATAACGCAACGCGCATGTGCACGAAAAAATACAAGAGGCCAACTAACTCAACTCGGTATTTTAACTGCAATTCGTAAATCAGGATATTGTTATCGCAAATTAATCGCGAAAAGTCAACATTTTCATGGTTGCCCTCACGCTATATCATATGATCATATCCTCATCACATCACGCTCACATTGGTATGCAATAGTGATATTCCGCTTAATCATAATATGTAAGTCGCTTACACATACGAATTTTAACGATTTGAAGTCACTGATGAAATCGAATGTGCATTTAGGCTTATAAACGTACCACAGTAAGTATCTGAAACCCTAGTTTGCCCCATGAATGCCTGGATGGCACGAGGAGCGTCAGTGTGCATTGTAATGCCACGTACATCTTTTCTCACTTGCACTGCTCTCAGAGAACAGTTTAATACGTGTGAGCTTGCATCACCGTGAGCACCAAACTGTCACATGACATATCAGGGAAAAACCCAAAGTCATTACAAATACATCGTGTTCAGATACACGCAAATAAATATAACATACAGCATAAAACAAGAAATAAAGCCTTGCTGAATGATTATGGTGGCTTTGTTTTATCAACGTGATAAATGACACTCACTAATGCCAATGGTCGCTTTAGTGTCGCAGTCGTCGTCTGTGTACAATGCATTGGTGTTCCGTATGCAACTGTTCTGCCATGATATAACTACCAACAATGACAGATTGTTTACTGGGTGATAGATGATGTGATGTTTCACTTAGTCGTGCAGTGTACATGATGTGACGTTCTGCTATATAGCAATCACGTAACTGGTCCATGAAGTTTCACACGTGTTTTTTCTCAATTTACAGAAACGGAACCGACTATAGCGCCACCCGGCGAATGCTATCACAACTAGTGAAAAGTAGTCATTCATTATGTCAATAATGCGGGGATATCACACATGATGCTGTTCGGGTTGAGTTATATGCCGATGCTCCACCATTATGTTAAGCAATATCGTCATCTTTGTCATTGTGTTCGTATGAGGCCAAATCATTCTCGGTTCAATATAGCATTAAAGTGCTACTTTAGACCATTATGCTACACTATGTTAGCAATAGCCCCGTGAAATTATGTACAACTAACACTTATATGTAAACGCTGCGGCGGTGGCGGATATTTGCAGGTTCTTAATCGCCATTGTAGTGTCAATACACCTATCGGTAGGTGTATTAACTCTATTCTAGTGTGGTAAAGCAAAAAACATTACATTTAGCAACGAAAAACAGGCTTAAGCGATGGTTAGATTTTCACTTGAAAATATTGATCCCTGCGAAGCATCTGATCCGATTTATGTGTTGCGATGGGTGCAACCAATTGGTTATCTCATCCGCGTGACTCTCAATCGCCCTGTTGAATAAACGACGCTCCACTCTTTTCAAGATAGGCGAAGATTATGATTGTCTCTGATGAGTTGAAGGAATGCACTAACTCACAACGCCATGCTACTTTTGCACTTCGAATATATAATACTGAGAGCTCTATGATAAGCACAGCACGATGTAGCTGATACATACGTGTCGAATCGCCATCCCTCCCTGACAAGCACAGATAACTTTATCATCAACAATTAACCCATAACCTTCTGTCGACCCCCAATAAGTTCCCATACCTTGTAATCACGCACTTACGTTCTTTTAGAAATACAACCCCTTCTCCCTTAAGCTCTCTAACCATCAGCAATTAATCCCTCAGCTCTCTCCAATTACCCCCCACCCTCGTCCATATACCCCTAAACCTTTCTTTCGTCGGACCCCTACCCCAAGTCAATGAACCCATCAGACCACCTGTCTTCGTCCTCTATCCCTTGTCAATCCTTCCAATCGCCAACCTGTCTTCGTCCCTGTACCTTGTCAATCTACCATCAGCCCATCTCTTCATCACTCTACCAATTAGTCATTCTACTCATCAGCCCCCCTCTCAACTTGAGTCCTCCATTTCTCATCTCTTCACTCCCAGACTTAGAACTAACAATATCCTCGCCCCTCGTCCCTCCCTACCCCTGCACACTTTTTTGCGTCCCTAACACAACCTTCGTCCATTGTGTTGATGACAGGGGCATTAAGCATCTGGTTATAAGCAAGCAACGTAATGTCGGACAACATACATTCCGGATTGATCAAGACTTTAGATGTCTCATTAGGCAAATATAGTCCCGATTCTCGCGATGGTAAGCAATATGTTTGTGGGAATATTCATGGTAAACCGCAATTCCTTACATTTATTTATATTACCTATCCACACCCAGATATGCATAGGCTATACCATTGGTACCTGTAAAACCGAGTACATTGCCATATCCAAGCGTCATCATGCTTCCAAGAAGCAACCATTCGCTCACGATATCGTAACTCCCCTTTGTTTATTCTCTTTCAGAATTATTCCACTGGGCGATATAAGCGATATATAGATGATAGAACCAAGGTGAAGCCACGCTTTACGCTTTTTGTTGATAGTTGAGTCCTGTCCAAACATCACCGCTGGTAGATTTACTAACATCATACATAATAGGCATCATACATAGGTACCATACTTAAGTATATTGTATGTTATGCTGGATGGTAATAGAGTCAGCCAGGGGAATCTATATGACAGCGCTGCTATCATTGATAGCCTGCCTGTGGCAGTTATCTCTATACAGCGAGAGCACTAAGCGGATTGCTGGTCCACCCAACAATACAAATAACCCAAAAGGCGACACCAACGGAATTCCCAGACATTGCCTTCAATTCAAAAGAATACATGGAACCCATCAAGGGGACATATGATGATTAATCAAAACACCGAGAAAGAGAGCCTATTTATTTTTACGGGGAATGACTGAATGATTATTTTGATGTCCTAAATAGATGTTAAGACGCTACTTTGGCAATGAGTGTGTATATCAGTATGCCTAGCTTTATTTGGTACATAGAAAAGGCCATACATGTAAACAATAGAGCAGAGGTTTAACATGTATCGCCTGGCAATAAGACGCCATTTAGCGACGAGCGAGACCCGCGTGCACTTTTGATTTAATAGTGATTAATAAATAAAGATGTTTTTTCTCTCAAACCCATCATATGCCACGTTGGTTTTGAATGGTATTTCAACACCGAGTCACAACATATACAGATGCATTATTTCAGTTGGATACAAGTAAATGAATTGTGCTGTATATAAATGCAATATTGCTGACTGATGGTGATGGCTTTGTGTCATCGCAGTGATAAATGACCATCACCGATGCTCGCAGATAGATAGGCAAGCCAGCTATGTTTGTACTGATGCGTGGTCGAGCTCTCTGGGCGCCATTGCTGCTTTTAATGCAATTAATCTTTCCAGATATAAATGGTAAATATGACCTAAATATAATTGTAGTTGTACAATGAACACAACTTGTGAGAGGGTTGAGTGGTGAAGCAATTTTCAGTCTTACTCTTTATATAAATATATCCAACTAACATTTGTTTTGCGAATGCCAGCGTGCCGCCAAATAGCACGTACTAAATTGTGTCTATTGGAGACAATGAAAGTCGTTCACGTCTCCCGGATCTCTAGAAATCAACTTAACAGAGGTCAAGTGTCAGGATGATCCACTGAGATTCCAAACCCATTCACTGATTGTATCAACTAACAGTTTCCCGGAAATATCCCTAAGCAACAAAATAGTGATTTGGGATTCTCGACCACGAGGATACCCGGACAACATTTTCTACTTTGCCATCACCAATATACCAATAACCTTCACATGAACACCAATCACTCCCCACATACTGCACACACTCACTTGAGTTCCCTGAGAACTCAACTGCTCTTGTGCACGTAAGCAATAGTTTAATAGAATGCTATAACACTGTAACCAATACATGTTACCGATGCATGCCTAGTAACCACAATTATTGAACCGTATCAGTGAGATCTTAAGCTATATCCAACCTTTGATGGAATATTTAGACGCTATCATCCTTCCTGATTTATTCGGTCTTGTAGAATGATTTCTTGGTACAAGCGACCGATAGATGCTGTAGGATTAAGATATAGTGTATGATCCCATAACTAAGGCTCTTCGGATGGTTGGCTAAATACGACATCAGTTAGAATCGCAGACGCCCAAGAGAATTCAGGATCAAACCAATGCATGGTATAAATGATATTGACTCGAATAACGTCAGTCTAGATCATTTGTATGACAACGCCGCTTCCGTTAACATCCTTTCGTCTTGCAGTTATCTATATTTGGTGAGAGCACTAACCGGATTTCCGGCTCATCCAGCAACGCAAATTACATAAAAGGTGACAGCAGCTGAATTCTTAGACTACGTCTGGGAATAAATGCAGTGTACTGTTAAATGAATTGCTCCTTTCAAGGTATAAATGCAGTTGAAAGGACGCACCTTTGACATTGAGTATAACCGTATGACAATATGGATGGCCGTAGGGACAAACGTTCTAGTATACAAGGCTCAGCTGGTCCTGAAGTACACCCGCGACAGATAATACATATATATTATATGTGGATATGGCCCTCAGCCATCGATGTGACCAATATATATGAGCATCAACATATGTCACTGGGCAAGAGAATGGCAAATGATGACGTGTTGATGAGCATAATTTCCGTTATGCGTCGGTACGTGAACAATCAACGTCAAATCGCATCTATCCTGAATAATAATGATGAGTACACTTTGGATTACCTGTGTTGAGTGATCATTTACTTTGGTTCAAAGCTTGCTTCAATATCTAGGTAACTGGGTGGCTGACCTTGCACAAGCCCTCGATATTTTGCTTTGACAGCTTTTGTGCCTGATTAAGCCTTACGTGTTGACCTTATCGTCAGCGCACAAAACCTAGCAATTATAGGTCATTTTACAGCGGCCACGTGATAAAGCCCTTGGTCTCCTGCCAGTTTACAAAATTGAGCGAGACTCATTGCCGATTTATCGTTTTTTGGCTGTAAGCAAATGCAACAAGGACAATCTTGTAAGTGTTGCCTGACGCAGCACAAGCATGCAAACGTCTTGGACAATAGTCGCCATGATTGGCGGAGTAGAGGCAATGGATAGAGCTAAATATTTATTTGCTCTGCTACCTGGTACTGCCGTAATACCAAAACGTATGGCAAAACGGTGATAACGGGCGAAGAACAGCTTAGGTCTGGGTGTGACACGTGCAGCATACATACAGCTACAGTTCACTGGACTGAGATAAGACATCTCATCTTTCGACCTAATGGCTTTCTTCTTCTCAGTATTTCACCCCTTAGCAATCTACCGGATGTCCGTCCATCCCTTGTCCCTCCATCCCATAGCCTCCAACCCTCAACATCAGCCTTCTTGCATTCTGCCTATCATTCCTCATCTCACAAAACCCTCGCCTCACTAATCGTGAACCCACCACTTCTCGTCTTTTGTCCTCCCGCCCCTCGTTCATCTACCGCTCTACAATCCATCTTTGTCTCGTCCCATCCGTTTACATTATCGGTTGCTAGGGGTATTTGGCTTTTGATGATATACAAACTATTTAACAAAGTTCATCAGGCAAACAACAACGTCATTCTTTTGATAAAACGCCGGAGGTTTCTGGTACATGAAGAACCGCAATTCCTTATATGCGTTGCAATGCAGAGACAGATCTATTTAAGCTATGTTAACGGTATACATATAGTAGGGATTTTGACATAAACATGCATAATGGTACTCCTTAACCCCCCATTGAACGATGTAAGATATGACCAGGATGTAACCCTTTCGGTGGTTGAGTTGTTCCAAAATATCGCAGCTGGTAGGAGTTATAGAACTGTTACAATATTCCGAAGTAAATCTATATGTGATGTAAGTATAGCTGTGTTGCATTAGGGTCAACCTTGGAAATTAACATGGCAGCGCTGCTTCAAACGGAATTCTAGAAATCTTTACCGCTCAAAGAATTTCATTACAGAGAAATGGCGCTCTTTCATCCACTTGAACCATAGAGCAGAAGTGTAACACATATAAGCCTGGCAATAGTATGTCAGGTATGACCTGGGAATGAGCTAGGGCCCGAAAACACAGCAGCTTATGCTGTTTAGTTCCACGATGTTTGAAAACAAGTTTCTTTTCACAAATCCATTGACTTCATACCGGAATCATCATCATATCCTACACTTTGCCAAGTTTGCGTTCAATGGTATATTTACGCTGGGTCAGAGCATGTTTGACATTTAAACCTGCGCTTTTACCTTTTGTCGTACATACGAGCATTTCACGCTGTCTTTGTATCTCAGTCAGTTTTTGAAAGAACATTTTGGCTCATGAATTATCTGTGGACATATCGGATGACACAAGAGAAACCTTTTATCCGCTAAGCTCCCCCCTCAACGCATACATCATTGAATGAACCAATTAATATATGTATGCGCTTGCATTGAATTGAGCCCTTAACAGTAACCACAGCGAAAGTATTTCCACTGTATGCACATAAATAAGTAATGCGTCACACAACAACGAATATAATTCTGCTGACTGAACATGGCGGCTTTGTTTTATCACAGTGATAAATGACTATCATCTATTTCAGCAGCTAATTAGGCGAGCTCGCCCTGATGTTACTGGTGAGTGGCAGCGCCCTCTAACAGCTGCATTTTAAAAGTCGATTGCGTGTCTAGTATCGCCGTTTCTTATGCAACATATCTTTCCAAATGCAACTGGCAGCGAAGACAATATATGTATTCACGGATCGACCAGGTGGTGTATTCAGATGCTGTTAGAAAAACAAACACATGCAATGTAGGATGATTTGTGTCAGCGTTGAATAGTGCGTCTAAGCAGCTCTCTCTCTCTCTCTCTCTCTCTCTCTCTCTCTCTCTCTCTCTCTCTTGTAGAAACACGAAGCAACATTTAAGTCAATTTCTTACCTTTTTACGATAATTTACAGCATAGCTCGTGATAGCAATATAGCTCATGTAATTTGTGTAAATGCCATTGCTATCTGAGGTAACACCGATCAAAACTGCACAAAACTATTACAAAATCATGAGCAAGATTGACTTTTTGTGTTAGAGCGTGAACAAATAGCGCCAGTACACCTCTATGTGTCTTTAATTGTAGTTCGTAAACCAGAGTTTTTCTTCTTAGATTGATCAATTGAAACAAACAACAGTCAAAACAATAGTACTGTCGTCATCAACTCCGACTACACAACACATTTATGTCACAATATATTTAATTTTCTAACATTAGTTTTTCACCGATTTGAGGCCACTCATCAAATCCAATCAGTATTCCTAGCTGCGCCTTGTCTCTCGGTCGCTATTTGAACGTACAGCGTAGCTTATTCATTATATGAGGAGCTTTATCATGCTCAACGAACCTGCCTCCTCACCCATCACTGTATGAGCACAATATATAAGTGTAAGCTCGCATCGTGGTGAACACTAAACAGTCACTCGATAGAGAAATTATCCTACTCATTATCAAATACATACATTCGAGAAGTAGGCACATACATGACATATGGTGCACAAAACTAGGAATAAAGTGTTTTTACTCTCTGAATGCTTCAATTTCATACACGACTGTGTGCTTCGTTTCGCTGTTTCCTATGCAAATGATTGTTTCCCAAATCAATTCCAAGCATGAAAGATTATATAGTTACAATGAATGACGTGTAATGTAGATATTTGGTGTCTGGCGAGTGGCAAGCCTTATAAGCTGGTATGTCTATTGTAGTCTGAACACGGGGCATCGTCATGAGCCAATGCTACACCGTTCACTAGCAAATAAGAATGATAGATCTGGTCACTGCAGATCGTTAATGCCACTGGAATCTCTAGAGGTATTCAAAACATGGCTCAAGATGTGTTTTTGGGCGGGAGGGGGTGGGGGGGAGCTATTTTATTCCATCAATTGCAAATACCAAGATTCCCATGCATCCAACAGCAGAATTTAACAATCCTCCATGGTAGCATAACCGTTCTGTATAACAAAAGTTTGAACCAGTTATTGCCGTATTGTTTGCTGGCAATTCATAAAATCCTTCATTGCCTGAAGCATTTATGTACACAACAGTATGGGTCCACGTTGTCACTCCATATTCCTGTCCATCTGAATTGATCCATCATCTCTACCTGTTCTGATTCATAATTAAGTACATATTATGATTACTTCTTACACCTGATAACCCCAGTTCAAAACAACAGTGAGAGGTTTAGCCTCCACACAACTAATCGTTGACATAAATAGACTGAGCAGCCATCCATGAAATAGTCCTTAACAAGCAGAGACATTTTGTCATCATTCCTGAAAAAGGCATCTCTAAAATCAAAAGTGAGGTGTCAGCTACTCTAATAACCTATGTTATAACTTTATGGCCCACTTAAGTGGATCTAATATACACTAATTTAAGTCATTAACGGATATGTTATAGTATTAATGCCCCATTAATAATCGCAGTTATGGACGTGTCTACATTTATATGCGTCACAAAGTCTCAACACCCTTGTGAGTGGGACTGGCATTGTACGTCTGCACCCCTATTCGTCCGTGTATATGTAGAGATGCATAAGTAGCGCATTGCATGTCACACAATAGGTACACATGTGTATATATGTCGACAAACACTTTGCTGTAGCTCTTCAATCTAACTAATTAATAACTAGTGTTATCTTCAATCTACAACATGTGCAATGGTTGCGGATGGAAAACACCAATCCACTAGGGCTCGCTAGCTTTATTGTCTCTCCTGTTTGCTATTGCTCTTGCATCAGATGAATAATATATGAAATCACAGCTACTGGTAAGATGAACAGCTAGTTTGGGTTGCTTTTTCAACGTGTTTTACAGATGCAATATTATTAATTATTGTGTCTCACTTTATGAAAGGTTATCATCTATCGACTTAGCGCTGGCAACTATACTGAGATATACATTCGCTTCTGTTGATCAACACAGATACCCATCTGGGGCAAATATGATGAAGGCAAAGAAATGTGACATACATTATTCAGTAGCACCATGCTTGATGCAGGTGCTATTGAGACTCGTTCCAGACTCTTTTAATAAACCTATGTCAATACCGCACTTATATAACGCAGTGATGCATTCGCAGGACGGCCCATATGCATTCCCATCGTCCATCCTCACCAACCCGCACACCTATCCTTACATCACCTTTCAAAACTGAGCCACCCATTACCAATTCCCCGCTGGCGCTGTATCACGCTCTTATCTGCGCACATGGCTATCATTATTCCTTCCCTATCATACCCCAATCCTTGCTATTGTAATGTACCGTTGTTTTCGTTTTTCCCATACAATTCCTGCATTTTCCTTATCCACCGTGGCTCTTTAACGCTCAACAAGTGTGGTAACGTCATTGTGTCCGCAACCCTGGCCGATAACCTCTGGCTGCTTTGGATTACTTTCTTTCCGAATCTACTCTATGTTAAAATATCGGAGGCGTAATCGGACTAAAGCCGCGAGATCAATATGCCTTACAAACCAGGGGCGTAGCTGGGCCTATTACGAAGTATAGGCCCACTTGGTATGGGGGGTTCGGGGGACCTCCCCCGAGATTTTTTTAAACTATCGATCCAATATGGTGCGATTCATTTTTGGAAACGATGTGTAGGCCCGGGCCTACCGTGCCTATTGGAGCTACGCCGATGCAAACTCATCTGCTCACAATTCAAATTTCTCTTTTGTATGCACCGCCTCTTTCGACCCAAAAACGATAACTTACCTTCTTGGCTGGCATTAATGAGCGAGCATATTTGATAATAGTCGTCTCTGATTTCAATTAGAAGACGGTATCCCGTAACGCTATGGTTCTCTATCTGGACCTATTTGTTCCATGCCGGTACAAAGCAGCCTTGCACTGCAACGAGCTACGACACGATGCAAAGTCGTATTAAGCACTTAATTGGAACATTGCCTCGTTCACAAAACGTGACATCAGCTGCTATTCATCGACTCAGGCATCGTACAAATAGTGCGCGAAGCTTATATAGGTGCTTTGCCTAATTCCACAGCGTGTATGGACTCGTAAGTATACAATTAATGAAACTGGGTGAACAAGGATTTTGAATTGTTTGACAAATGCATGCATTTCTACTATCTACTGTGTCTGACCACCACACCGCTCTTTGCCTTGGCTATTTAATGCGTTTGTTTAATAAGTACTCTATCTGTGCGTTTTGACACAGCAAGTGTGCGAACGTCATTGTTTCCTCAACCCACGCTGCTTCATATCACTTACGTTCCGAATATGCGGGGAGGTATAATAACATAACATATAAGGAATTTGTATAGCACCTATTTCCAGGAAAAAAATCCTGCTCAAAGGCGCATAAGCAGGCAGTTTATTGTTATAGCACTGACTAAAAAGAAATGTCTTGAGTTTTGATTTAAATACATCAAGCGTATTCGACCGACGCACGGCGATAGGAAGTGCGTTCCACAAACTTGGTGTGGCATTACTAAATGCTCTGTCACCGTATGAACACATAGTTCGAGATGTTGGGACTTGAAGCAGGTACTTGTCTATAGATCGAAGATCCCTTGCAAGTGGGGATTCAGCAGTACGTTCCTGTAGGTAGCTTGGCGCGGTTCTAATAACAGACTTAAAGGTGAGTAGAAGAATTTAGTTTACAATGCTTTTTTTCACGGGAAGCCAATGAAGGGTACGCATAGTGTGTTGAATTTTATCCTCGTACTTTCCTGTTGCTACAAGGCGGGCGGCCGTATTTTTGGGTTGTTGCAGTTTTGCGATAAGGTACGAATGGGCTCCATATAGCAGCGAATTGCAGTAATCAAGCCGAGACGATATAAATGCGTGGGCAAGAATGTCATTTGTGGATTGGTTCAGGTACTTTTTTATGCTGCCTAATCTTCAAATCTGATGAATGAGTGATTGCGTTGACTTTATTACGCGTGGTTTTCCAGTAAACTGTGAGTCCATCGGAAAACCGATGTTTCTGGCTGTTTCTGATGTAGATACAGTCATATCGCCCATATTAACTGTGCCAAACGACGGCTGCATTTGTACCAAGATGCGAAAAAAAGAATTTCAGTTTTATCCTCCTTCAGTTTTAGAAAATTGTTTGCCATCCATGACGTTATCTGACGGATGCATTCTTCTAATTTGGTTTGTACAACATAGGCATATTTGTGCGCAGGAGTATATGTAAAATAGATTTGGGTATCATCAGAATATTGGTGGTATTGCAGACCTTGTTCGTTTAAAAGATTCCCAAGTGGTGATGATATGTCGGCAGTAAATAATAATGGCCATAGGACTTATCCTTGTGGCACACTGGAATCACTGGAACACCATACGTCCGTCAATCTTCTGTACGCAATACAGAATTCTCCTTTGTAGCCATCAATAGCACCGATCTCTTCCGATCCGAATACAATATCACACATTCTTTACTATTATTTATGGGCGATTATATTGTTCACCTCTGCTTTCAATGGAGGACGATATACCCAATTGCTAGGGTGCTGTGCTTACAATACTGCCTAGCAATGTAGCACACACATGCAACGTGCCAAACAATGGAACACAATCGCAAACCGAATTACTGCCAAATGTGACATCAAACACTGTTCTTTGAATCAAGCGCCGGGTAAAAAGAGTTTTAGGCTTTTTCAAGTGCTTGGTTAAATTTTACTGCGTTTAAAATCACGGAGGTCACCATGGTTGGAACTGAGAAAGCAAGGAATTCGAACCGTTGGATAAAAACCGATCTGGAAGATAGCGATTGTTGATATGTATTCGTGCATATTCGTCGGCCACTCTAATAACAGTTCATAATGAAGAATTAACCAGTGACATAGGTGAATGTGCAGTTTGCAACATCATTCATGACACTGGCACCAATGCTTATGAGAATATCCTCTGCTGTCCAGAGAACAAACAGCTGCATTGAATACTATAAAACCGACATCCGCAGACAAATCCCATTTGATCTCCACTCTTGAGCAAATTCCCTGGCTTTTTGCTTGATCGCCAGATTCAATCATTGTGGCCTGGAGAAGAGTGACAATGTGTTAGGCAAAGACCGTGTCTGTAGATGAATTCACGCTCTTTTCACAGAAATACATTGTTAATATTCTCCTATAATGACCCACGGTACTCCTTAACCAATTCAATGTCCGTGACAATTGCCACTATCAAATGTCATAGGGCCTTCAAAATAGCATTGCCTGATTACAAAAAAAAGGACACGTTGTCGTTCGTCCTTGTGGTTTTCGAGAATATTAGGACATACAGGCTTCCATTGCCATTCTCATCAAGTTCCCCCGAACCCTCATATAATCGGTTCCGGAACATCTCCTGGTTTTCGTGGATTTAGCGTTTCTCTGAAAAGGGTAATATTGCATCAGATATACATAGCGAGATTATATCAAATGCGTTATTTCTTTGTTGTGTACCAATTACAAGGACAGAGAAGTCTCAATGATCAATAAATAAAGTCAAATCCATTGCATACAACTGGCTTGTAATTCATGCACATCACGAAATCACTATCAGATGAAAAATAAGCATTTATTGTAAAGCTGCTGAATACACACATCTTGCAATAGGATTCCATAGTCACTCCCTCCATTTTTTACTCCGAGTTAAAAATGGGCGAAAATGAGATATATTTATTGTTCTTTGCGGCGATTCATCGACAAGCTGGCCAGCCGTTGCAATTAGTAAGACGCATTGAAGTGACGCAGATCAAGTGAGGAGAGTTACTGCCGGCAATGCCATAATCTCTGGGCGGGCATTTCGGATTCCGAGACATAAGCCGTCGGAAGCACATAGTAATGTCGTATAAGATGTACCAATGATTCTCCCAAATGGCGATCACATCCACCACCACCAGCAATTTACTTAGCTTAGTATATCATTATGAAGCAAGCAGACTGCATTAGATTCGTTAATAATCTATCTATCAAAAGCATTTATTGACATATAAGTTAGTTGGGCTAATAACAGCCGTGTAATGACCAGTCTCCTGTCTAGCCCAGTACAATTGGTCATTCGATTGAACCATCAATACAGCCTCGTAACAGCGATGAATGTTGCAACTGTTTGATTATATTTCTTGATGTGATGCAAATCTCATACCCATTGTCCTAAACCTGCCAGACCGATATTTGTTATAGACTCAAGTTTGTGTCTTAGCATTTGCATCACTATATGTTCCTCTAAGGTAATTAAGATGTTTTGCTAAGGCACCATACCAGCTTTTGCAGTTGGAGAGACATCAGGACTCAGTAGACAGGAGATTTCTATCAATCGTGCACCAATCGATGACAAACATATTGTGTTATCCCGGTCAAGCTGTTAAAAAGGCATCCCCGGGTGCAGCTATTAAGCCAAGATTGCTTTCGTATAGACTAGGGTATTCCAATGCACGTGTTTGTTGTTTCGTAGAAGCTACATGGGGTAAGAAGAAGCAAGTGGGCCCCGTTTCGTGTGAGCTAATTCTCGTCTTGTCAAGGAATCTATGAAGTGAAAATGCACCTCACAAATTTGAAAACACAAACCTAACGCGTGGCCTAATTTTGGCGTTGATGATTAAAAACCAATTTTATAACAGCAGGCCGACTGATATGTGAGGTTACTTTACATGTAAAAACCACATAACCATCATTATCATAGTCTGCTGAATCAGGTCATTTAATGTTAATTCATATAACTTATGCATTAAAGCCATCCATGCTCATCAATATTACATTCATCGCAATTTGAACAATCCGTAGGCAACCATGATTTTGCATAACATTCTCCAACGTATCTCTGATTGTTTCATTTGATCCACTAGATGTCATTTACATGTCATAGATCAAGTGTTTTGAATAACCATCATAGAACAAACGTTTTGAAACACTAATCCCGATAGGCATCAGAGATTAAATGTTTTGAATCATTAATGCAGATAAATATAACCGATCATGTATTTTAAGTCATAGATCGGTTGTTTTGAACCATTATTACCGATAACCATCACAGATCAAGGTCTTTGAAAAACTACCTCTGACAAACGTTCTATACAGTAACGCTGATTATCATCACATATCAAATGTTTTAAAACATTGGACAGCATAATCGATCAAGCATGTTGAATCCTTAATGAGGATCACCATCATATAAAATGGTTCGAAGCACTACATCAGATCAGCTTAAAAAATCAAGTCATTAATGCTTATAAAAATCACAAATTAAAAAGTTTTGCTATTCATTAATGGTGATTAACTTCACATATTTACTATGACAAATAAGGCTATCAGGCCCTTTTTGTCTTTCTATACACCAATCCTTCGAGTGATTAATGCTATCTTCACATACACGGATTTTTCTTACGAATCCTTACGAATGGCACAAATCGTAAAAGTACACGAATCCTTACGATTTGGCCACTTTTATGAGCGATTTAAAAGTGGTTACGAGTAATTACGAGCCATTTACGGTTTATCACGATTTATTACGATGTATTTACAGCAAACATCTACGATTTGTTCCGAATAACCACGGATAAATACGAGCAAGTTACGACATTTTACGGGCTTTTTATGGATAGTTACGAGTATATTACGGAATGCTACGTTTAATCTACGCTTTTTCGTGTAAATTACGACCTATTAACGTGTTGTTACGAATAGTTGCAAGTTATTTACGAGTATTTACGAGTCCTTATGTTTTTGTGCATAAAAATGTGCAATTCTCTATGTATCATCATTCGATCTAACTTCTTTGACGTCTTGATAACAACTGAAAGGAACTGTTCGATTTTGCAGCTTTTATACCTGTCCTAAATCGTAAAGTATACGTATGTATTCGTAAAGTACTCGTAACTATACGTAAAATGCTCGTAATAACTCTTAACAATCCGTAAAACAAAACGTGAAATCGTACTCATCATTAAGCACTCGTAATAATCCGTAAACAAATCGTAAACTAACCGTAACAAATCGTAAAGCAAATTGTTAACGAGACATTTGCGGATTCGTTCGAGTAGTTTACGGAGGGTTACGTGTTGTTGCGACCGGTTTACGATACTTACGGATTGTTACAAGTTATTTACGAGTTATTTACGGAAAATGTAATCCGTGAACAATCGCAAAAAATTTGCCTCTCTTCTCACGGATCTTCACGATTGTCTACGAGTTGTGACGAGAAATTAACGGGTACCAACGAGCTATTTACGGATGCTTGCGATTGACTACGAGTTGGCGATCCGTAAAGACTCGTAAGAAAATCCGTGTATGTGAAGGGGTTATAACGGATCTGTGTCAGTGTAGCACCTGTAGCTATGACACCTCCGTTCCGTGTTCAGGGCATTGTGACAGTGTGTATCCATGCCACCAGATATGCAACAACCAGGCCGGTGGAGGTCACTGCTGTAAATGTCAGCCAGGCTAT
>CM067350.1:61393964-61704723 GCA_034190875.2 Urechis unicinctus
CCTAGCAGGATTCGAAATCTAAACGTTTTTCTCTCGTATCAGAAATGCATAATCGGCGTCAGGATATTTCCTTTATGTAGTTTATCCTTCAATGAAAGCTGGCAGATATGGATGGATTGCCTAAGCGAAAGTGTCTCAGCACAATGTTCTGAATGGTTGCGCTATCACTTGTTCTATAGTCTCGTCACGCTGCCTCAGACAAGTGAATAAATCCCGTCACAAGACCTCGTCAGTTGTCATAGTGATATTTCATTGTAGGACGGCAACCCCAAATCTTGACGGATCAATCTAACAATCACCAACCATAGTCTGCTAAATCATGAAGAAGTAAAGTTTACCAGACGAATTTGCCATTTCCTCCTCGTCTTCGATTCGATTGACACATAGGGGTGCGTTATTTTCCAGGCGTTATACTGCAGTGCCTCGTCGATTCTGTTCGTGGTTGTCACATGATGGCTAATCCAGTGCCTGGCAGTCTCCGTATCATTAAATATGTCTGCCTTATCTGGTATATGTCACACGTAAACGACGTATGCTATATAATCAAAACATATTAAGGCACGGTGGATGAGAAAGTGACTGGTTGCTATTTTGTGTAAATATTTGAAGTACCTTGTGTAACCCTAGACCCTAATTATCTAAACTTCCTGAACCTTCATTCCAATATATTTAAATGGCATCCCTACAATGTATTCCCGTTAGAGTTGGCTTTTCTATCGTGGAAAACTGTGACGCTCGTTCTTCCGTTAACCCAAATAAGTGCTCCTTTTATTTGAGTTAGCGATTGTTTACATACATAGTGCTTGAAATCACTGGTTGCACGGTTTCCGTTAGATTATTGCATATGGGTCTGATAACAATGTTA
This sequence comes from Urechis unicinctus, assembly GCA_034190875.2. Classification (NCBI taxonomy): domain Eukaryota; kingdom Metazoa; phylum Annelida; class Polychaeta; order Xenopneusta; family Urechidae; genus Urechis; species Urechis unicinctus. Next base: position 61,394,830 of record CM067350.1, read on the forward strand.
GTATTGCACTGTAACTAATTCACCGAACCCTACCAATGCAGTTACGCATGGCAGCATTATTGACCTAACATTGTACGCTTGATCGAAATCGTTAAGAGTATGTCTACACCTGCCTTAGGATTTACTGAGCGCGTTATAAATCAGCTTGTTTATCGGAATGAATGTGCGATTAATCGAAGGTCATTATCTCATGACGCCAATACGTAAACAAATAGGGAATGCGTAATTGGATAAGGTTAGCCGTCCGATACATCCCCCTGCATGCCCCACATCCGGATGCGTGCATGTGCATGTTGCTGTGCAGTTTTGCTTGCGTTCTTGTCTATTCTGCTGAGATTAAATGAAGAACTATTGCCTAATGCCTACTATCACATTTGGCACAAATAATTTATAAAAAATGCGTTTCTTGATTTTACTTAAATCTTAAATCGTTGTTGCTCACAAGTAATGCAGGCATCCCCATCTGATTAATACAGAAGATTTTATTATATTCAATCTTTACTGATTTTTAAGGGCTCAACCAAAGAGCTTCTGGATACGTTGGATTGATTTTGACACATACCTCTAAAGGTAGATGAAAGGATGTGACACGATAATGTTTTTTGCGCTAATACAAATAATATCTCTGGTGAAGAAGTTGAATTTTGCACTGTGTGGTTTATCTGGTGACGTCAGTTTTAATGGGATAACAAGGCACAAACATTGAATTAGCAATCTTTAATAACAACCGTATGGTGACATACGGAAGCCCCTTGTGATTGTGGTAGTAGAGCTTAGATTAGCCCCTTACAAAGTGTAGTTGTGCTGATAGATGTTAGAATGGCTTATTGTACCGGCATCAAGAACACTTAGTCATTACCTCCAACTGTATGGCACTAGCTTGCATAGAATCCTATCAAGGTCTTATTAGGTACCGCAGTTGACAAATCCATCCACACCTGATATATTAGGTGCATTAATTAACCACTTCTCGTTCATTTAACCCGCTTGTCCTCTTCACGCATCGTAAACAGCGGACGATGCCTTTCGCTTTCGCTACCGATTCAAGCGAGGTGGGTCGTCATCACAATTCTCAAAGCTAGGTTTTGTTTCTGAAAGTGTTATATTCCATTTTATAGCATGGTTGTTGATTAATAAGAGGTTATTTCCCCCCTATTTCCCTACGTGTGCCTAACAGCCAAACAATTGCTCAATAATTTTGGGCTTACTTTGCTTCCCAAAAATTTGCATCTGTATAAATTGAAAGATGACTTATTGATCTCCTGGAATTGAATCTGCTGCATTTTTGTTGTTATATGCTGTTTTAATACGAACATCGTAACAAATCAGCTTTAAGATTTTTAACTCAGATAACTACACATCCCATGATGCGGTATTGTTAGGTGTAGTTTCCCTTTAAAAACAGATAGTTCTACACAGACAAACACACGTAGTATAGCTGGGTGTAAGAGGGGAAGGGTTCTTGCGGATGTTGGAATATTTGCTTTCGTCCACCTCATCGACATGTATAATATATGCTTCAATTTTGTATCATTAATTGAACTGCTTATTCCGTTTTTTATTTGTCTTACTTGATATTTTGCGTGTTGCAGACAAAATTGTTTTCTGGTTGGTGTCATTATTTCCTTATGGCACATTCATTCTATATCGACATTTTTTAATATATCTAACAAGATTTAATATACATTTGTAGATATTTCATAATTTCCACATGCATTGCAAGCTATTATCACATCTATAAATTACTATACTTCTTAATAATAACTGCTTCTTTACAATAATTTGATAAACAGAAAACGATATTATATACACTGAGCACGTCTGTTGACAAACGCAGATATTCGGGAGGTGATTACGACTCCCAATCTTCACAGAAACCAGCGATTTGTTGTACGTTGAACTGATATATTGTTTGTTACTTGGCCTCTTGATCTGAGTGTTGTAATAAGTGGTTTATGATAGTCGCATAACATAAAGCAATACGTATTGTGATAGGATTGTTATATGTGCTTCTTTGAGTACCAGTGTGATGCTTTACACGATAACTTCACACAACATATACACAGTCCAGAATGAACTACGCGTTCGCGTTGGGTGTTAATATCTGCATCATATCTTTTTTATTTTAGCACAAATGCCTTGATTTATAGTAGTTGCTTATGTATTCCTTTTTGCCATCGATATCTATCATTATGTATGTTTATAGTTGATATAACTTAATTGTGATTCTAGTCTTGATAAAATGCAATGTTTCTGATACCAAAATATACTGAATAACAATGATGCATAAACTCTGGATTACCTCAATTTTGAACGTTTGTTCCTATAACTGTGAATTTTGATATAATAGATTCCGTTATAAAAACGAAAAGAATAAGTTGTGTTGCAAAACAAAGTGGCCAATTACCAATCAAATTTTGAAGATGTCGCACATAATAGGCATATAAAACAAGTGAACATATATAATTTGCATAAAGCAACTCAACCAATGACAACGCCATTGTTTGGCGTTAATCTTTGCGTAAATATAATAAAAGTGCGTACATTAAGCGAAGGCAACAACATTGTCCTGATTACCGTCAAAATCTTCAATGATTATGTAAAACTATGTTTGTATTACGATGAGTATCTCTATGATGATGCTGCTCACCTAACATCGTATTGCGTATTTTACAATTGCAGAATGAAAATGGCCTTTTTTTACCTGACTTGCGTTGTCTTATTCAGATCAAATGACTATGGAATTAATTATCTGTAAAAAGTCGGCCTCATCTGAACTGGTAGATTTATAGGCTGGCTGACTTCGCACGAACCCATTGTCAATTTATCGTTTTTGGCTGTAGACGATTTGGTTTGTGTTTCCTGTCGCAGCAAAAGCATGACAAACGTAATGGACAAGTTAGTCGCCATGATTGGTTGGGTAGAAGAATTAAAATAGGATTGCAATTAACGGTTTTAAATGAATGGATACAGTGTGATATTTATTTGTTTTGTCACCTAGTACTGACGTATCCATGGATTATCTTTTTTAAAGATATATTTTCACAAAGCAATTGCCATTGCTACAAGAAATTACTTTTCATTGTGGTCGCCCTTAAAAAGTAAGCATCCGGTGGTATTTCCGGTGGCCAGTGGTATTTCATCAATCAGCGTATGATGAAAACCTGCGCCTTGCAAATAGTGAGCAATCTTCGCATTTCAAGTTTCCAATTGTCTTTAGTCTGGTTGTCTTTAGTCCTGTGCCTTGGATATTGGAAAAACTTTGCTGAACAATATTACCCATAACTATTGGTTAAAACAGTGAATACGGGAGGTGAACAGCTAAGATATCGTGTAGATCTGGGTCTTGGCACGTAAAACATACATAAGGTTACGGATCACTAGACTGAGATAAGACACGGACGTAAGATAACTCCCCATGGTGGCAAGCAGATATTTAAACTGAAAGATGTGGCAATACATTAGTTAGCTTTAAATGTCACCACGATAAACTGCTTACAATTTAGCCGATTTTGTAACCTTTCCCGGCCCCTGAACATTTCTTAATCTATTCATCAGCCATTCTGCATTCCACCCGCTACTCCTTATCTCACAAAACTCCGTCCCTCTATATCTCAACCCTACACTTCTCATCCTTCTGTCCTTCATCCTTCCGCTCCTCGTCCCTATACTGCAATCCATCTCTGTACCATCCGTTCACTGCATCGTTTGCTAGGGGTGTTTGGCTACTGATGCCAATATAGCAAGCCACTGAACACGTTACTGATTCATCTGGGGGAGAAAAACCAAATTCTCGTGAAAAATGCTACCGTTAATGGTAAACGTATAACCGGATATTGTTTTCCATATCCAAACGTTATTGTGCTCCTTTTGTTAATTCCTTTTATATAACTAATCCATTGATCTATATAAGATACAGGTAAACGCTATGATCTGAATGAAGCTCCGGAACTTACGCCCTACCGGCGGCCGAGTAGTTCTTAAATATCGCAGCTGATTGTGATCCAGAACTTTTACATAATTCCGGAGCAAACCCATATGTGGTGTAAGTAAAGATGTGCTGGATTGGTGTCAGTCACTATCATGAATATCTTTGCTTTCAATCTATGTATTACGGTAGCATAAAGCGGATTGCTGCCTCGCCTAGCAGTACAAATAACATAGAGAGAATAACTATATGAGAATTTCAATGTATAATATGGCTATCTGTCATCGATATAAATCATCGAGCATCAGTTTAACATATACATATGACAAAAGGATGTCATTAATTATTTGGTAATGAATTAGCCTAACGTTATGCGCATTAGCTCACAGAAACTTCAGCAATATAGCTCCGCGACGTTTTCTCTAATTCCAGAATCGTCATCGCATCCTGCACTTTGTGTCGGTGGCGTTTAATTGTATATTCACGCTTGGTCTTAGCATGTGTTACATTTAAACCAGCGATTTCCACCCTTTGTTGGCACTCGTAAGATTATATGAGCATTCCAATCTATCAGTATATTTTGGCTCATGAATTATCTGAGGACATACAAACATCACTAAATTAACCTAATATTTTCTGTGTAAGCTCGATCAGTAACCCAAGAGAAATTCAATGATTGTCCGTTACTGCACATAGACTATGCTGTGTATAACAAAGACAAAAATGCTGCTGACTGAGGGAAACGGCTTTGTTTGATCACTGTGTCCATTACCATTGTCAGCAGCTATATAGGCTAGCTCGCCATGTTGTTACTGGTGTGTGGCGACGCCCTCTGACTACTGGATATTAACAGGCGTCTGTGTGCCTGGCATTGCTGTCTATGCAGCATATCTTTCCAAATAGAAATGGCAGCGAAGTATTTGTATTCATTGATCGACCAATGGTATTTTCAGTTGCTTTTAGAAAACCCAATGTGTAATGTCGATGATTGGTGTCAGGGTTCAGTAGTGAATCAGCACTCGTCTCTAGCAGTCGCCCTACGCAGCATATACGTCACGTAGGAAAATCACACCGCATTTAATGCTCATCCGTTGGTTGGTAAAACTGAGTCTGTCCTAAATACGACTTTCGGTAGTTTTACATGCGTTCTAGAGAATTCAGGAGGAAACCTACGTATTGAGTAAATAATGACGAAGCGTCAGTCTAGAGTATCAATATGACAGGGCGGATATCATTAATAACGCTGCTTGTGCCAGTTATCTCTAGTTGCCAAGAACACCAAGTGGATTGATGGGTCTTCCCACCACGCAAATAACATGAAAGGCGACACCAACAAAATACAATGCCGGATTGTTGAGCAAGTCCGGCAACATAACGAATGGATGTCACAATATATGTTACATTTTAACATTAGTTTTTCCCCGATTTGAAGCCGCTAGTCAAATCATACGCGCTCTCTAAACTGTGCCTCGTCTCATGCTGTACGCGCCTGCCTCCTCACACATCACTGTATGACCACCAATGTATATATGAGCCCACATCGTGGTGAACACTAAACAGTTGCTCGATAGTGGAATAAGGCATACCCACAGTCTTGAATCGCCGACAAATACAATGATTCGATATGTAGGTGCATTGATGACACATAGTGCATAACAAGGAATAATGTGTCCTTGATTGATGATGGTGGCTTGTTTTAATCTCGGTGATATATGACACATACCAATGCCTGCAGCTCGACAGATGACATCGCGATGTTGTTTCTTTTGACAGGCCACGGTCTCTGGGTAATTTATCTTCACATACGACTCGGTGGCTCGTTTCGCTATCGCTTATTCTAACAGATTCGTGTTTTGTCGTTACTTGGTGTCAGGGATGCCGGCCCGTAGCCAGGGGTGGGGGGTTCGATGGGGAACCGCCCACTTTGTCCAGAAAGGTCCGCCGGACTCTAGCGCATTTGTGTTGCTGCGCATAACAGTTTTCGACCAATTACAAAGCTTTGCCGCATTAGTATGAGCAAGGAGAAAGGTCCACAATTGAGGGGAAAAGAACACCCCCCCCCCCTCCACTAAAAATCCTGGCTACGGGCCTGGGGATGTCTAAGTATCTGGTAAGTATATTGCAGTCTCAGCACGGAGCACCGCAGCGCGCCAACTTCTAACCGTTTACAGGCAAGCGACAACCTAGCCTGTTATAGCAGTATATCCGGCTCTGGTGAATTTTAACGGCGTCAAACGAGTAGGAATCGAGCTAGCGTAGGATAGATCGGGTCACCGAATATCGTTAATGCCACTGGAATCTTTAGAGGTATGGGCCTCAGGCTATTAGTAATATATTGAATCAACACAGCAATCGATTACTTTTCGTGGAGGCCGCTGCCATTGCTTTGTAAGATGTTATTTCAGTTAAGTGTTAATAGGGTGCGTGTGGGAGGCAGAGGGGTGCCCCTGAGCTCCATGACAATCATCAATTTATTCTATCGCCCTGCTTGTTTGTTCTTGTTTTTTTTTCAAGGGGAGGGAGTGGGGGGGGGGGGAGTTTTTTTTACACAACTGCCCATATTTATTTGTCGCTATTGTGCGGAGGCGGTCAGCAAAGCCACCAGCTGACCAGCTATCATTCTTCAGTCACACTGACAAGACAGGGTTGTTATTTTATTGCATCAATTTATGGGACAAATAGCCACAGCACCGAAACACGCGGACACTTGTTATTTTTGGCACCACCCTAGACTGTGCACGTGCCAAGATGCCTGTGTAGCATCCATCATTTTCTGTCTTGTTAGCTAAATCGATCTGTATAACAACAAACGGAACTAGTTACTGTCGTATTGTTTGCTAACAATCCATCCAATCCTTCTTAGGTGCCTGCCATTTGTGTACACAACCATAAAAAGATAAATGAAAAACCAAATAAATAATGGAAATTTCCCCATCAATTGCCTGCATACGACAATGATATAACCGTTAGTCAATATAGAGACACGGGTATTTCATTCTTTACCAGTTTGGATTGTTTTCATTGGTATTTGCGGGTTTGCGTTTGAATTACGCCATTTAGGCACTCGTTGTCTTAAACATAACAAACTAATTAATCACTTGTAGGTGATAATTGTCTGTTTGAACGAGCTTCTTTACAAATATCGTGAAACAGGCTTGCGTGCATTTCACATAGCTTGTAAAAAATAATTTATTGATTTCAATAGTTGGTAGGTGGTAAAAAATGATCTAACAACATTAATGGCTGATATTGCAGTGCTCTTGTTGTACCAAAATTGGATGATAAACATTCTCTAGTATCACCAGTTTTAGGATTCTACAAATCTTGGTTTGCTGCTGATTTTTTATGTCTCTGTTGGGGTAGTTTTGGCAATAACAATGCTTCTTAAGGATTGGTTTTGGAAACAAACTAATAGATCATTTATTTGGCGAAAGGTTGAGCGATGGGACACATAACATATGCTTAGTTTCAGCCGCGCATAAAGTAACAAGCTTGCGTAGCAAATGTTGTGTTAAGCCATAGAGGTAAAGGGCAGAGAGTAACTATAAAGGTTGTATGACATCCAACCTTTGCGGTGGCAATTAGCAATTAGCCCAGGGTGTGATGTTTCAAGGCTGCTTCACCCCACTGCGACTGCCAGGACAACACAGGATATATCAGGCCAGTATATCGACATGATTGTCCATCTTGTACTATATACACATGATTTGGCATAACGACAAAAAACTATCTTCCAATAATCAAGATATCTCGCAGTGCATTTGATCACAAAACGGGCAATCGCTAATAAAATGGACTCTATAAATCGCTCGTATATATTTTTTGAAATTAATGATGGTTGGACTTGTCAATGTTAGGTTTGTTGCTCAGTCAATGTCAGTGTAGGTACGGTTAAAAGACTGTCTTTAATATAATTCTGTCCATGTAATGAATTAACTTCCGGAACTATGCACTAATTTCGCATCGTTGGTTTTGCAAGTGTATATTTCTACATATAGGTGAAGGCGACTGTATTGGGGCTATTTTTCGTTACGGTCCGTGGCTCACACACTTTTCGTGAATAGTAAATCAAATTGTGATAATGGATACAAATTCTTGTTCACCATCGCTAGTGCTGTGAGTCAATCGCCGGCTTAAAACGGAAAATGTAGCGTTATATGTAATTCATTGAAGGGTCAACGCTGTGACAATAAAGGGAGCATTACGTTTGCATTCCTATTCGTCCTTATACACGGAGAGATGCGAATGTTGCGCATTGCATATCAAGCAATAAGTACACATGGCTTTATGCAACATCGAGAAACACCTTGCTTGAGCTCTTCTGACGGGTTAACAAATTAAGAGCTCTTACTCTTTAATCTAAAAGTGCTGCAACATGCGCAATGATTGTGGCCGGACAACACCAATTCACCGGGATTCGCTGGCTACTATTTGCTATCGCGTTTGGATAAGACATTCACGCTGCAATTTCACTGCATACACAACAATAGCTGCAGCCTTCGGAACTCAAGGATAACAAATATATGAAGCGACAGCTACCGGTAGGATGAAAAGCTAGTATGAGCTGTTTATTCAACGTGTTTTACGAGCAGATACAATCTGATTCGTTATTGAATATTATATAACAAGATTCATTGATTGGTTTAAGGTTACCAAAGATACCTGCTATCGACTGTCAACTATACTTAGATATATACTCTACACGGACACCCATCTGGGGCAGATATGATGAATATTAAGAACTGTACAATACATTATTCAGTAGTACCATTCTTGATGCAGGTGATTTTGAGACTCGTCCCAATACCGCACCTTAGTAGCGCAGTGATGCATTTGCACAACGCCCCACATACATCTCCACCATCCATCCTCACCACCCCCGCCCCCATCCTTACAACACCTTTCACAATTGAGCCATCCGCTTCAGGCCACACTAAAGATTCCTTGCTGGCTCTGTGTGCTGGGCTCTCATTCCTTACCTGCCATACCCCACCCTTTCCGCTGCTATGTACCATTGCTTTCGTTTCTCCGAACAATTGGTGCATTTCCGCTATACACCTACAACCACCGAGCTGTCTGCCTTGGCTGGTTAATGCGTTTACAGACAAGTACTCTCTTTATCAAAGTGTTCCCTTTATCACAGTAAGTCTTGTAACGTAATTGTGTGCGCATCCCACGCTGATAACCTATCATTGCTTTAGATTACTAACGTTCCGAATATGCTGTAGGTTTACATATTTCGGGGTGTAATGATACTCGAGGCACGAGATCGCCTCCTACACTCATCTTCATGCAATACAGATTTCTCTTTTGTAAGCATCAAACAAACAGCATCGCGCTCTTCCGGCCCAAATACAATACCATACATTCGTTGCTAGCATTTATGAGCGAGCACATGTGAAATTAGTCTTCTCTGCTTTCAATAAGAAGACGATGTACCCGCAATGCTACGGTTCTGTAGGTGGAGCTATTATGCTATCCATGCTGGTATTAAACAGCCATGCACTGTGACGGGCTAAGATACGATGCCAAGTCGTATTACGTAACTAATTGGAGCACTGCTTTAATAACAAGCCGAAATTATGTGAATCAAGCGCTGGGTAGAAAGTGTGTATGTGGCTTGTTCAAGGGCTTCGTTAAGTTCGACTACGTTTAAAAACACGAAGGTCGCCCATGGTTGGAACTGAGAAAGCAATGAATTTGAACTGTCGGATGAAAACCGATCCGGACGAAAGCGATTATTAATGTGCATTCGCGCATATTCGTCGGCCACACTGTTAAGAGTGCACAATGAAAAATAACTAGTGACATCAGTGAATGTGCAGTTTGCAAAATCATTCATCACACAGGCACCAATGTTTATGACAATTTATCATGTTGACCAGTCTAAATTCTTTTGCGCGAACAAATCCAATTAGGTTAGCAAATGATCCGCTGCCTCACAAATGTGTTCTCGTTCTTTAATAAAGCACGCACCTTGGCATGTTTCACGATTGCATTGCCGACATGCAGCCTATTGGGAAGCGAGAGGACTTCAGTAAGCCCGGCGTTGTGGGAACTTTTTGTGCTGGAGTAACCACATCAACCTCCCATAAATACCGTCTATGCTATTGGTGTTCTTTGTCATCACTTTGTAACCGTACAAAAGAACATAAAGTTTTAAAATCTAATTTTCAGCCTCTTTCTAGGGGCTGACAGCGCTTTTGTTTCACACAGACAGAATCTAGTCGGTTAGTCAGTGTAAATACGATTGAACCCTTTTGACGCCACACAGCGCGTACTGCCGAGTTCTTTCTTCAAAGTCGAATATTGTCGTTCCGGGATCGTGGCACAGACCGGATGATAGCATACACAAGGTGATGGCATTCATGGGAAAATGGCATGCGATTTGGTAATGACGAGAGGTAGGCGATAGAACAATGGTGGTGAGAGTACAAGCGCGGCCAAGTTATACGCGTTGTGACGGTATACGTTCGGCAAAATATATATATTACATTCTTGGGAAGATGGCATGCGCTTCGAAAGGCATGCATTTAGTGAAGACGCGTGATACGAATTATGGCTACAGTACAAAGTCACTTGTGTGGTGACGGAATAGGTTCATCGAAACATACCCGACGCACTACGCGTGTTTACTACATTAAGATGATAACTAAACATCGTGGAATTAGTTATCGATTTCCAATTTGGCGTCACTGGCGTTCTTGAGGCTCTGGTCGATCCTTGTGTCTCATATAACTACCAACATAGGCCCATATAAACAGCGGACATATTTGTGAATTACAAATAGATTGGAGATGATGGTCGAGAACAGAGAAGTAATCAATTCAATGCTACTGAGTCGCAAGACAATCTGGCATCAGCTACATGTCAATCTTCTCCCCGACTGGGAGTCTGCCTTTATCACCAAATTTAACCAAGCATTTTTACACCGGTATAGTGGTTCGCTCTTACGACGGGGAACTATGTTGGCTAAACATGACCCCATTAAGAAGACGTGCATTGTCTGTGGTGCTTCTCGTGTACGACAAAACAACGAATCGGAGAATAACGATCGGCTGTTATTCTAATATCTAAACGTTATGACCGTCCACATAAGATGGAAATGATATTGATAAGTTCAGTTGATGATATAGTCCCAAGTCTGATGAACCTGTTTTCAGTATTTTATACCACAGACTATTGCCTGATTATAAATAGCTACACAAAGGGTTTAAATTACAGATAATTGGATTGTATTGCGAATCCAAATCCAATTAAGCCAGCAAATAAACCACTAACTGACAGATTTGGTCACATTCTTTCACGAAGCACGAATCTTTGCTAGCTTCATGATTGTTTTGCCGGCCATCAATTGATTGGGCAGCAAAGATATTGTAGATATCCCAGCGGCGGTGTGGGGCATGAATCGGCTAGAGCGTTGATTTGGCAAAGTTGTGACATCGTGTTCTTTAGTGAATATACGGTGGCAACCATTGAAGGTGATATAGCGCATAATCGTACCTCTCGAAAGTCTCTATATTAATGTACTTAGCAATTGTCCGCAGTTAAACCTATACTCTTACATATAACTGCATAAGAGTGTGGGACCCCGGTGGCATTATGTCACGTCGATGCCATTTTAAGCGCGTATTGGCTTGGCCATATGGAAGTGTCTGATGCCGTAAAACAGTTCCAGTGTGAAGCCAAGGGACGTACTTCATGCTGCCAACCTTGCAGTCTGTCGAACCTCTTACGATGCCATTATGTCTGTGCATGATGCCATTAGGTTTGTGACGTTAACGAGAGCGGCTAGTCTCACGATCTAAGTAACTGAGATTCAATACGCCTCCAGGTGGCGTTCGTGAGTTACGGTCTCGAATGATGGCTGCACGATTCACCACAATGTTCAAGATTTAATGACGCATAGATAGCCAGAGAAGTACAGGTCGCTTGTCCCTACGGAGGCTTATCACATCCGTTCCCATTCTACCAGCACGAATGTTACAGCACACAAATGTAAGTGTTTCCGATCCCGACCATCAATATAGGCATGCACGCATTCGCGCGATCAAATATTCATACTTGCGCTAGTTAATCATTTAGGCCCTGACTGTCTTCAGTGTAACAAGCCAAACTGGCTGATATAATGAGCTCTATGTTCTCATTAATCGACAATGCTACCTCAATACATTCTGCTTCCTAACCAATAGCAATGTAATTGTAAGCATTAATAAGGAGGGTGTGATAGTGCATATAGAGAGGCGTTACGTACCCATGCAAGAGAAGCTGGTGGTGAGGAGGTAATAGCCTGGATGACATCACACAATGGTAGCCTCCATTCAGGTTGATGCACATCTGGTGGCACGGATTCACACTGTCACAATGCCCTGAACACAGAACGGAGGTATCATAGCTACAGGTGCTACACATACCTATACATCGGTGTATAGAAGGGCACGAAAGAGCATTAAAGTTTTATTTGTCTTGCTAAATATGTGATGTAAATCAACATTAATGATTCGAAATACTTGGTCCGTAATGCATTTATATAAATTAAAATCAATTGAACTGGTTCCACAGACTATGACAATGGTGGTTATGTCGTCAATAAAGTCAACAAAAGCCCACGCGACAGGTGTGTGGTCCTCATACCTTCGTACCCTATGTAGTTTCTACACAACAACTTACACGTGACAAGGAATACCCAGCTGGGTGTGTATGGAAACCATCTTTGATTATTAGTTGAGCTGGGGCCGCCTTGCTGGTGTATACCGAGTCCGTCCTAATACAATTTATTTGCTTTGATGGATGTTAGGTTGATGGAAATCTCACAACCACCAATGCCCGATTGATTGCCTTAGATATTAACGAATCAAGCACAGTCTGCTTGCTTCATAATACTATTTGCAGATTACAACGGTGAGTCAATTTCTGATGATGTTGGACAGAATCGCCACACAGGTGAGGCACGATCCGTCTTATAAGACGTTACTATGTGCTAAGGACGGTCAATGTTTCGGAATTCGACTGATGCCCGCCCAGAGATTATTGCAGTAACTCTCCTCACTTTACCAGCGTCACTTCAATGCGTCTCACTTATTGCAACGGCTGGCCAGCCTATCAAGGCGACGCCTAAAACAAGAAATATCTCTAACCTAACTGTCCCCCATTCATGATTCGGAATAAACGACAGTGAGTGACTAAGGAATTCCATGGCACGATTGCGTATTCAGCGGCATCATAAGAAATACTTAGGTGGTATTGTTTACCTGACAGTGAATACGTGATTTGCATGAATAACCAGCCTAGTCTATGTTAGTAGTTTTATGCAGTCGATAAGACCCAATTTATATATCATTGGGACTGGTACACAACAAAGATGAGTTCTGGTAACGCGTTTGATTTAATCTCGTTATTTATATCCGTAGCAATATTGCCATATAGCTTGCTTCGTGAAGAAAACCTTTTGCATAAGCCATGTTATGCTATCTCACACATGAGGTCATAGGATTGAGGGCTATTATTAATGCACCCATAATCCCCTTTAGAACTTTCATGGCATATTTGGCGATCAATAAAATGGTTTGATAATATTCAACGCAGCTGTTTGTTCTCTGGACAGCACAAGCATTGATGCCAATGTCATGAACGATTTTGCAAACTGCACATCTCACTAGTTATTTCCTCAATATGTAGCCGACGAATATGCAAGAATACACATCAAAAATCGCTATCTTCCAGATTACTTTTTATCCTACAGGTTACCTTCATTTATCTCTCAGCTCCAACCATGGTCGACCTTCATGTTCTTAAACGCAGTGGAATTTAACAAGGTACTTGTACAAGCCCAATGCTCTTTCTAGCCGGCGTTTGATTCACAGACCAGTAGTTGATGTCACATTTGGCAGTAATTCGGTTTGTGATTAAAGCAGTGTTCCTATAAGATGCGACTTGGTATTGTGTCTATGCTTGCTACAGTTCTAGGCTGTCTTGTAAACACAGCTTCATAGCAATTTGGTTAATCGTCTTCTCTTTGAGGCATAGGTGACAAATATCATATATGCTCGCTCATAAATGATAGTAATGAATGTGTGATATTGTATTCGGGTCAGAAGAGCGCGGTGCTATTGATAGTCATAAAAGAGAATTCTGTATTCAGATGCAGAAGAGTAAAGGATGCATATTGATCGCGTGGTAATTTTGCGGTCAAGCAAAACAACCCTTAAATAATATATTCTGATGATTGCTAATGGGTGCCTATAAGGGGGTGGGGGCAGCATTGGTGCCACTGTAAATAATGATTGGGCAAACTGCACATTTACTACCCATTTCGGCAAGAATGCCACGAAAACATATCTGCAATCTGCACATTATGCACTGTTACTAGCTCAGCCGACCAACACGCACAAATGGACACCAACAATATGTATTTTCCGAATCGGTTTCTATTAACAGGTGAAAGTCGGTGTTCACTCAGCTCCAACAATGTTCGACTTGCGAGTTGGTACACGCTATGTAATTCAGCCAAGCAAATTCTGCACAGCGAGTCATTTACAGAACAGCCGTCGCATTTGGCAGTAATTTAGCGATAGGTTTGACGATCTATGTAACTCCGTCCAGGAAGGGGCGGTGCTGTGTATGTACAATGAATGATTTGCCTTTACTCCCCATCGGGCTTGCATAACAACAGTGCCATAGAACTCGAGGCAATTCCTAAGTTGATGCCAATATGATTGTTTAGCAGATATCCTACATAGTTAATTCGAATGACGGGCTCTGCCGTTTTACGATATAAGGTTTGCTGTCCGTCAGCAACTCAAAGTAGGTTAGAGTTTAGATATGCTATTTTCAGGTTTGATGACATTACATCGGTGCTTGTTAAGCACTGTTACGTGGATCATTGCGTTCAGACATTAATCATTAACAAGTGATTGAGCATTGTTTTAATCAATATGGAGTATTGTTTATTTTAAATGGCGGAATGAAAATGACTCATTTCCGCTCATCCGTGTCTCATTCAGAATGAGTGACTTCATGGCCCGTCGACTGCAATATATAGGATTTGTCTGGGGGGCGGGGGGGAGGGCAGGTGGGTGCACCGGATTTGTGAGCAGTAAGAATATCTCATCGACCTGTCTCATGGCATGTGTAGCATAAATAAAGCTGGTCTGAGCGGAAGCTCACTTGACTGAGTCTAGACACGAAAAGATACTGTAACGATAGCGTTCTTGATATTCTGGTTTGGGCAAAATGCCACTTATTACAATTGATAGGTAAATATCATAATGTGGAACATTATAGATTGGTTGCAATTTATATGATTTTGTGGCATTCTTGTCGAAATGGCTTTCACGCTTAATATATTGCTGAAAACAGGGCAGAAGCGCAAACAAATTTGAAATGCGAGCCAACATCCAGAGAGAACTAGCATGAGAGGACGGGGCAACCGCAAGGCTATCTGTCGGTTAGTCCATAGTTTAACAGTAGCATGGTTGCAATTAGCATGAAGACTGATTTGGATCAGGATAAAGTCTGTTGACATCTGAACGATATAGACCAAGAATCTATTACTTAAATGCATTCTTATGTCAACCAAAGTGGTGGTTTTTGTTTATTCCATTTTAGTCTCTGTCCCCGCATATGCATTACTCTATCGGAGGCTAACAGTCTACATCTATTGCTCTTAACATTTATCATGCTGACATATAACTGGTTTTAGTTGTAACTGAGAAACATAAATATTTGACCAAAATGTTAATTGTGATCAGAAGCCTCCGAAGCTAAGTTTATTTGAGTGGCTGATCAGAACCTAGATCCACCCTTTACGCCTCTAATTGAATATAGACTTGAATACTATCGCAATTATGTTCGATTCTTATTAGATCTACGTGCGTGTGAGGGCCTCACCTGGACATCCCAATTAAGGTCATAGAGATTTAGTCCCGCATAAATTTTTGCATCAGCATCTTACCAGGTTTTAAAATTATATTGGTATAGATGCTTTGTTCATCACCCGTCATTTTTCCCTCCGTTTTCAAAATAAGACCTTGTAGTTGTCGTTGTCGCCAGTTGATGACCTACCGCTATCATCAGGTAGATATTTAATCCCTTACACGCATTTTTGTAAGTAATGAGTGGCTGTTTTTTTTTATATATAAAATCTCATTTGTCACTCGCTAATCGAATTGCGGGAGACACAATTGTCCTTCGAAATCGGCCGAATTGTGATGGTTTGGGTTGGGTGGTGGGGGCAGGGGGTTTAGGCAGGTGAATGGCCGTTTATTTGGAAGCTGGCAGGAATCTAATGGACAACAGAACGTACAATGGATCTGAATCGCAGATTCCTTTGGTCTGCTTCTAGACACGGCTGTATGCTAATTACTTGTAAGGTATTATAGAGATTTGATACTAAATATAATCTGAGTTGATAATCTTATATAGACTAGTCAAAATTAGATTTGTACTCGATGTAATGGATATCACCATACGTAGTAGGGAATCATCGATCCATGGAGTATTTGACAAAGCAAAAGGTTCTTACTTTTATATGTGATGTATCTCTAAATGATACGAACTAAGGGTTTTAACTTGGTACCGGTTGTATTTGGGGTGTGTAGTACAGGTGTTAAGTAGACCCAGTAACCGATAATAGTTGATAGATGAAGTCTTATATATAGTTTATTTACCGGGTCCGTCCACTTACCCCTCTGCTGGGTAATGTTAATGTTGAGTGTCGATATTTTCTTTAATCTGGATCAAGTAGTACCTTAAAGAAAGTGAATGTATCATGAGCATCAGGTTGCAAGGAAACACCTGGAAAACTGCCAGTAATAAACCTATTGTGTAATGACACTCATATGTCCTCCAGCATTTGATCGTCAGATAAAAGGAAGGCCATCAACAAAACATATGCAACAATATGTGTTTGATTATTTGACTTACAATATTGGTTAAGGGTCGTATGCTGGTAAAATTATTCCTGGCAGTACTTCACTGATACTTGCTCGTTGGCGGGTTAAACGAGAAGTTAGGGGCCGACACTGCTCATAGGTAATGATTGCTGGCTATTGTTTTAATCCAAGGATGCAAAATTGATAGTTTGACAACACAATTTCCCCGCATCATACAATCAGTCTCATTGTTCTACTATACGCATATAGAAGAACAGTTGAGGAAGATAACGTTTATTGTAAGATTTACTGTCGGTAAATATGGTACAAATAGTGGCTCCCGACTTTGGCTGCTGGCCCCTACATGTGAAACATCAGGGACCCGAATGACCCCTTGATCAAGAAAGTTTATTTCTACACCGACGTTTATTTTTGGCGGATGGTGACATCGTCGTCTTTATTGTTATTATTATCATTATAATTTTAATTATCATTATTATTATAATTATTACTGACAGAGGAACATTATTTAAAATTCACCGTCATTATCATTGTAATAGCCGTACTTGCAGTCTACAAAGTCGGCATCATCACAACCGCGTTTCGTTCTCTATGATACCACATTATCAGCAATCAAAAATAAACAATAGACACCTTATAACGCAGGGCGCCTGACGCGTTACCACTGCACGGCGACATGCGTAAGGCCATATGCAGATCCCATACCCATATCGGAAACACATAAGCAAAACATTGCACCATAAAGTAACGGGGTCGCAAACTCAACTATCTCTAGAATGTGGAAAACAGCATCTGTATTTAAGATTTTACGTGTTAAAGCATGCCCCATTATTAGCTGGCATGTCAAAAAACATATTCACGGCGGAGTGTGTTAAAGATGTGAGGATAAAATTCATGTCGACGCTTTTAATAAACGTTGCGTCAGCGTTTTGGCAGTCGTCAGTTCATTTACAACATCACCCTTCTGAACCAGTAAGCTAGTTAATGATGTGCATAAGCCTGCCTATTTTAGTATTGATTTATGCAAAACTATACTACTCGTTTTAACGGCATTGCAGATGTGTATGTGTGCCGCCATCAATATATTGGTCAGGATTTGAAACTCAAATGATTTTCATTTCATTTTATCAATGAATAATCATAATATTTTCATTATGTGTTTATTCTACGTAGTGAGCTGGTTGGTAAGGCTGGATTGTCTCAGCAGAATTCTAGCATAACACACAATTGAGCACAACGTCCCGCATGGAGCTATCATTTATTATATAGCCTCGTCACACTGTCGCGGACAATAACATAAATCACGTGACGAGGTGCAAGATAGCTAATTGCGATAGTGATTTATCATTGAAGGACGGTAACCCCAAATCTTGTCGGATCAATCCAACATTCGTCGAGTCTAGTCTACTGAATCATGACGAGGTAAAGCTCACCATTGCGATTTTTTCATTTCCTCGCCCATAATTCGACAATAACTATAGATTGGCACACGAAGGCGAGTTATTTTGGGCAACAATAGCATAGTTTAGTCTATTCTATTCTTCGCATTATTGGAAGCCTCCCTATCATTCGATATCCCTACGATGCCTGCCTTATCTGGAATGCTACCTATTTATTAAAAAAAAAATTAATCAGAATTATGGTGTGGAATCAAATAATTTTAAGGCCCATGGAACGAACCGGGTACTATTTTTTATTTTCGTCGAATACTTCAGAGAGCCTATAACACAAGATACCTGAGCCTCCTGCTCTTTCATCCCAATATGTTAAATTTTAAGGTCATCCCGAGAAGGCATTACAAAACGGCTGGGAAAACAAATTAATCATCGCCAAATAACCCATAGCAAAGGTTGACAACTTCAGTCAATTATATCTAAACAATAATGATGTGATTGCTACATATCGATAGCAACGGTGCATGAACTAGAAGGAAGGTTAGCATGAAGACACCACCTTTTATCCTGACCTCCATAGAAAAGTGATTCTGGCACCCAAATTGGATTATGAGCGGTATTAATGCCGTGGCTATGCAATATTTACCGCCAATATGAGTAAGAGAAGTCTACAAGTCCTACATGTATGCTTTCGTGCAACGAACCGGCTTTGGTGACATGGTCCTGTCATGCACACCATGTGTAGATGCATAAATAATAACGTATGCTAGTTTGACAGATATGCGTAGGTCCATACAAGCACTAGTTGACACCAATATACTGACCAACATCAAACCCAGACGCAAAGTCATCTTTCATGCGAAAATCAATAGCTTATTTTCGGTCGGACGGCAACCCATTTATCATCAATCATTGGTGCCCCGTCTTCAGAATATTCTATGCGGATGTCCGCTCAAAAATGACATGGGCATGAGCTCATTCAAGCTCATTCTTGAAAATTATCCTCTAGTTGATGGGAGGATTCCTCGTGGCATCCTCTGCATCTGCACAGTGTTAGGTTCAGCCATCGCAACTCAGGGGCAACCTTTCCCATTGCATCATTAATTTGTTCCCACGGACAGAGAGGCATTGTGAACATTACCCATGGAGGGCAACGTCTTGGGCAGCTAGCCTGGGTTGCTTCATCATTTTTTACTCCCGATGCAAAGCTATCCAGTAATACAAGCAAGGTTAATTCTAATGAGCTCCAGATTATCCTTGGCCGCCTGTTTAATCTCTACCTTATGACAGGATGCCTGTCATTGATTATTCTTAGATACTTTCCCCTGAATCAACCAAGCACAGACATATCAATACCTCGTCCATAACTTAGTATCGGCGGGTTATTTGCATCTATATGCAATGCAGAATTCTCTTTTGTAGCCATCAGTAGCACCGCTCGCTTCTGACCTAACTACAATATCAAATATTCCTTGCTATTATTTATGAGCAAAGTTATTAGATATTTGTCACATGTGCTTTCACCGATAAGGCAATATACCCGCAATGCTGTTGCGCTTCGTGCTGACTTATTCGTCCCTGAACGGTACAAGACAGTCATGCACAGTAGCAATAACAGAAAAGATGAAAAGTAACATTTATCCCTGCTTCAATCACAAACCGAATAACTTTCAAATATGGCACCAGCTGAAGTTCAGTGAATCAGGCGCAGAGAAGACAGTGCACTAATCTAGTGCTTTGTTAAATTCCGTTGCGTGTGTGGACACGCAGGTCGGTCACGGTGCGGACAAAGCGAATAGAGAATTAAATCTGGAGAATAAGTGACTGTGGGTTGCGTTCATGGACTAAAGTGTGTACAATGCACAATGTAAGAATTTTAAGTGACATCAGTACATATGCTCAATGCAACATACACATGGGAAACCTAATGGAAAACCAAACGCTGCATTTAATTCCACTATGCCGATTCATTGCTAGCACGGAACGTGATGAAAAAGCAAACCATCTGAGATTGTTGTCCGAGCTTTGAGAAGCATACGGGTGAATTATTAATAGCCCACCATTCTCTGATGACCACATTCGTGAGGAAGGATAGCATTTCTAATGCACCAGGTATTCTCAACTAGGCTAAGTGACAGGACATTAGCAGAAAACAACCAACTTAATCGCCACTCACGAACATATAGATAAGCCCCGTGGATGTCTACGTTATCGCTCAATTCAATTATAGTGGCCACGAGAATTGTGTAATATGTACAGCACAGACCATGCCTCCATATGATCTCAAACTGGCATTTTAAGCATTCATTATCTACAGTATTTGCCGACAATCCCCCAAAAATAATATGCCCAGCACAACTGCCACTGTCACCTTTCGAGTACAGCTTTTCGCTGAGGGCGCATCTGTTATTCCATATGCGAAAAGAACCAAAAACAGGCTTTTATCCGCTTCAATGCTGATTTCGAAAAGTAAAACAGGTAGTGCAGCTTGGTTATTTGTTATTCAATCTAAGAACGGAGTCGGGTGTCAGATGCCAATCACTACATGCCACGCGACTTCAAACCATTCATGGGGGGATGGGGGTCAAGATAACCCTCCATATTAACAAAAAAACGGCATATTCATTCGTCTTTGCGGGTGCCGAGAATAAAAATACATACAAGCACGTAAAGGCATTTTCATCGTATTTGCTTGGACCTTCTCATGGTGGTCGTGGATCAAGTACATCTCTGAGAACGGAAATTTATTGCAACGAATATACCTTATGAGATGATATCATATGCCTTATGCCGCAAACACCTGTAGTGTGCGTTAATGACGAAGGTCCTTATGGTCGATAGAATCCATTGCATATTACTACCAATATAGACCTGTTGTTCATGCTTAGCTCGGACAGCTCGAATATCACCAAAGTATTGCATGCAATGATGGTGAATGCACAATCTTAATATGGAAGTCACTCCCTTTTATATTTAATCAGAGATATGTATTGTTCTAGGCGGCGCCTTAACCGACAAGCTGGCCGATCGTTGTAATTCGTGAGACGCATCGAAGTGACCGTGATAAAGCGAGTACGGTTACAGACTTCAGGCAAAAGTTTATGGGCGGGCATTATTAGGATTTCCAACACACTAACCGAGGCACATATCGATGTCTTATAAGATTTTTGAGTGCCTTTCCTAAGTCGCGATCCTATCCAAAACTGCCAGAAATTGACTTGCATTAGGAAGCTGTAGACATTATAATGAAGCAATAAGACTACATTAGATTGGTCAACATGAGATATCACGTGCACTGAACAAATATTTATATATATATCTATATATATATATATATATATATATATATATATATATATATATATATATATATATATATATATATATATATATATATATATATATATACATATGTTACAACCCATCTGCCGATCTGACCCATCTGCAGATGGGTCTGACCCGTTACCGATCGACAGATGGGTCGCCCATCTGCAGATGGGCGACCCATCTGCCGATCCCCGTGACGGAATGAGAGCGACCCATCTGCAGATGGTTCTGACCCAATTGCGGATCAGGGTTGCATCGTCTTATACTTATGTATTTTAAGTTATTCCTGCTTTGGCTACAATACGAACAAACGAAAAACTCAGTGGCATAGTCATTTTGCCAAATCTCATGCGTTACTTTGTAAACATACGATGTAAAGAAAATCATCCACAAATGGTTTTGACGCAACTGCTGATTACAAAACTCATTGCAAAAAAAAATTACAGATTTATATTTATTTCCGTTACGTGCAACCTAATGCACGCAAATATGTGCCGTAGTACCATATTCTAAGCAACACAGGGAAAACATGATAAGGAACAAAATAATCTGCAGATGGGGTCAGACCCATCTGCAGATGGGTCAGACCCATCTGCTTCTGATGCTTCTGACCATTTCTGAGGATGGATAAGACTCATAGTATGTGAAAAGAAAATCATCATAAAAAGTAATAGAAATCAACATCAAATCCAACAGATATCATCTGTGGAAGCAAAAAAAACCATCTTAAAGTGACATAAGAATGTCAGGTGTCCGCATCACTATGCTAGTCACCAGCTGGCAGTGAATCCGCAAGGTGTTGTCTGGGGTAGATATAGCTTTGGATGCAGGGATCGTGTGCTCTTAGCAGGGTCTTGGCAAACGGATGGCAAATACCCCACAATCGCTGCCGTTGGTCTGACGGTGAATCCATTTTTTGTGAGTTTTAGCAAATTATATTTTCTCATATGTTCCTATCAAAGCTTGCAGAATGCCACATGAATTGTTTTGCGTGAATAAGGTTTTAACCTGCACGCACTTAATCATGACATTGACTCCGTTGCGTATATACGATGCCACTGGTGTTGTTATGCCTAGATCCCATCACAGATATACTTGATCGTTACCACCGCGTCAGCTCGCTTGGCGACAATGTCGTATCGGGAATGGTGTTTGTTCCAAGGGACAAGTGCAATTTAACGTCGGACCAGGATTTGTATTGATGTTAATTTCGATTACTTTTGATGATGATTTTCTTTTCACATACTATGCTGTGTTTGTATTTGACACAATTGCTTCTTTCGCCGAATTCGGTTTGCACATAATTTTTGTTGGTTTTGTGGCACAAGAAAATTAATAAATGTCGATTAAAATAATCATGATATGATACTTTTTTCGCGGTTGGGAAAATACATTAGTATAAGACGATGCAACCCTGATCCGCAATTGGGTCAGAACCATCTGCAGATGGGTCGCTCTCATTCCGTCACGGGGATCGGCAGATGGGTCGCCCATCTGCAGATGGGCGACCCATCTGTCGATCGGTAAACGGGTCAGACCCATCTGCAGATGGGACAGATCGGCAAATGGTTCTCTACATATATATATATATATATATATATATATATATATATATATATATATATATATATATATATATATATATATATATATATATATATATATATATATATATATATATATATATGTATATGTATATATATTGTATTCATATTAAAGCAAATAAGCCACAAACAATGCTACAGTCTGTAGATAAACAGTTTCTCGACCTCTGTCACTATTGGTGCAGATATCAAAACTTTAAAAGCAGCGTTATAGCCGTTCCCCAAACTTCGGCACCCAACAACCGCTCCTCAAGTTGAGAAACAATCTGGCGTTCCCAATTTTAATACATTATTTTCTCCACGAATCGTCATTTATGTCATGATCTTAATCGTTCTGTATTCGTGTGAGGAACGGTCCAACCACCCTCGGCTTACCAAGGCATTCTCCATTAAGTTTATACCATATCCGCCTCTCGACATGCATCCTGTGATAGATCTCTGATTAAAGTTGATTTGTTGCATATATACAAAATCCGGAGTGTCTATATGCTTAGCATGACGCTTTCTCGAGATTATCCACCAGGAACCATTCTGTGTAATTATTGCTGACCAGGAGCTCAGGAGCTCATCTGTTCGTTTAGTGAGGCCAACGTTATTACGGACATTCTACCCAGCCTTCACGACCTAAAATTCTCACTACTATATATAATCAGCCCTTGACAACTCCTAAACAATTCCCCTAGTATTGGTATATGAGCCCCGTTTTATAAGTATTGAATGGCTGTAAATGACAAGCGCACTGGGCGAGGATTTACAGCCTACTTAAGTCAATCATGCTACGAAGTGAGTGCAATAGCCTATGCTCCCATACAATATCCCTGATATAATCCTATCAACTTTTTAACATTGAACTATAGTTGTTTTGTTAGTCACCATGTATATCATGCATTGATATCACCTCGACATGAAATCAGAAATATTAAGTGTATATAATCAATATAGATGATCATGACACGTCATTATCATTTTGCAGTAGGACTAATCATGGCAAGATCATTATGTTGATTATCTAAACAACGCGATCCCACGGACATGGTTGGTTTTGATTGAAAAAAACCCGCTCTGTCATTGACGTGTTACTACATAAGAAATATATTCTTTACAGTGAAACGTTCACGGACCACCACACCCTCAACTACGCCAGTTTTACGATACAATTGCATCCATCGGCAGCATTTTACATTCCATCGTGTTCTAAAACAACTGATGCCGGTCACAGTCGGTTTGTTTGCTGTCAAGTCATCAAATCCATATTCTGTGTTTGAAGCATTTGTGTCCGCAACAATATTTGTCTATGCTGCCAGTCTACATAAATGGAAAGAGCTACAAGGAGTAATCTGCTTTTATTTTTTGAAAGTTCCCCATCACTTGCATGCTTTAGTGCCCTGCTGTCCGAAGCAGAAGACCTTTAGCGCACCAAATTAGATAAACCGGCATCTCATTCATTGGATGTATTTTTCGCATTTTCGGGCAAACCGTTGTGGAAATTATTACCTTCCGTGTGCATTGAAGATCGTCATTCCGGCACTTATTGCCGTAACATGAAAAACTCCGCCATAATGAATAGTAGGACAAGTTTCTGAAGAAACAGGCTCACATGTCTTTCAATTAGTGGTGAATTTAGTATAGCTGTTTACTATCCATAGTGGCGCCGCAGTGCGAGCAGCATGGGCAATACTTCGTTTTTATATTAATGCAAGAATAGATCGCCCTCGTAAGATGCTGATGAAAGTTATGGACGCTCCTCACTCTTGAGCTCTCTGTTGGCAGCCTTGCTCACATGAACATCTTGTCAATTACACTTTACAATGATGAGGGATTTCATTTCGCTACCTCGTTGTTGCGCACATTGCACTAGTGATGACCTTCGATTGAGGTTGCAGTGCCACTTCATCATTATCGCGGCCTATCTAACATGTTTTATCAGATTACTATCGTATTCGTATTAAGGCAAATAAACCACAAACAATGCCACAGTCTGTAGATAAACAGTTTTTTGACTGAAAGCAACATCTTGCATGCTTAAGCACAACTACTTTTACTATTAGTGCAGATATTCAAACGCAGAGAAGAAAAGGTCATGTTATAACTTATCAGCTTTGTTCTATTAAATCTTAACGACTTCACTGACGCGCTTCTGTGATATATGGACCACATTTGAACTGACGGATTCGTGGAAATGTTAACTCAGCACACACCATCAATATTTCCTTGTGGTAGCTTTTGGGCGTTTTGCTAATGCTTTGTAAGTGTGCTTTGCAAGTGTGCTGTACACTAGGCTGCCTACATTTGCAGCCTAATATGCAGCACACTAACTTATTAGCGTTCATCTTACAATAAATGGATTATGCAACACCTATCCAATATATCTTATGAGAGCTTTGGTCGCCAGCTGTTTAAACACATTTTTGCGAATTATGCTTTGCCAATTCGCAACGGTTAGTGTTAGCAAACAGAAAATTAAAACCCTTGATATTTCAGTCAAGACGTAATGCTAGGTGAAGAAGAAGAATGTCGCACGTTTCTGAGATTCCGGTACCTTTACCTGGTCGGCCTCAAATTAACCCTTACTCTCTTATGTATTAATACCAACCTAGAAATATTAGTCTTTATTGTTTGCTAATGTTTCTCTCTACAGAGGTTTGGAATCGTATTGTAGCTGATGTAGAAATGATGTGCTACCAATTGTGTAGTTAGATGCAGCTTTCTATTGACAACTCATCCACATAAACTGAGATGCACTATTTGTAAACAATTCAAGCTACAATTTATCAAAAGTCTCAACTCTGTTCAGTACTATGTACACAGCAGTACTTCCCTCTATGACTCGTTGAATTCACTTTGTGAAAACGCCAGACTAGGAATGTAAAGTTTGGTACTCAGACATGCTTAAATCGAGGGATAATAAGCAGTCTTCCTGCGGAGCTCGATCTTTGACCCCTACGCCAAAGTAATTATCCATCAGTAAGTATGTACTATGTGGCGTAAAATTATACAAAACGGAGGGGCATCACTGTAGGTTTGTGTGTTCTCTACATGGCGAGGGTTAGAGCACTATATATGTCTTCTACAGCCATTGATGCCGCCATTGTACGGATACCGCACCGGTGTCATGTACCAACCTCATGGTGTAGGTTTAGAAAGAGAGGATAGATAATCGGCTCTTATTACCACAGAGGTGCAGGCGACTTTAGAATATCAGCGTCCTCTCTGCTCGGTTTATGCATCACCTCAACTTTTGATAGAGGAATAGTTAAGAACGTATTATGATTACGTCTTCAACCAATTACCGCCAGCTTGAAAGTTAATAGGAAGTTTGGCCTCATTGAAGTAATCGTTGACACAAATAAACTGAGCAACTATGCAATTCTCATTTTCAAGCAGGGGACGTAATGTCATCATCCATGAAGAAGTCAACTTAATAGTAAACTTTTTATCATGTAGGGCCGCAAACCATATATCATCAATTAGAAGTGCCCCGAAATCCCAATATGCTATGTAGAATATCCTCCATAGCAAATTGTCATGGAATTCAGCCAGGTCATGTTCCTGGTTGTACTGCATCTTTGTGGACCATCCACGAATAATAACCCAAATCTCTACCAGGATAGAGTAACAGAGTTTATCAAAGTACTGCGTCTTATCACCAATGATGTGGTTAAAACTTAATAACCATACGACACATATTCGATTTATTGCATCTGTATATATATATACGATGCATATATGCATACCACATTAATAAGCATTCCATTAATCAGAACATGCAATCACCCATCCAATATCTCAATCGCTGGACAACATTAATGTTAATTCAAAGGAAAAACTCGGAAGTACGTGCAGAGTGTCAAACAGTGGGTTCTACAGTATATGCACTGACTAACAAATCAGATGCTGTCACATTCAAGGAAAGTCATTGTCAGTCACCAGGAAGTAGCTGAGAATCATATTTCAAAACCAGATATTTTTCTTAACAACTTACCATGGGATCAGGAAGACAACCAACAGGGGTAGATGACAGCTGTGGAGGGTTATGTGGTAGCTCCTGCCAATAAATGCCTCATAACGCCGGGCCAACATAGTTGTTTTGCCACATGATATATCACATGTCGGGAATACAATCGTGAAGCTTTCCTGAGGCGCGTGCCTCGTGCCAGATCGTGACCAAATATGTCAGACAATGTTTTTTTTACTAGTTTTATTGGGATTTGTTTTTGCAACGAAACGAAATGACTTTGGTTTGCTATTTTATACACCTTACATGTTGCTATTTATAACCTAGCGATGGTCTGGGGAACAGAATACTGAAGGCTGCTTCGTAAGACGAGTTAACATATCATCGATGAATCTTATTGTGCCAAATGATGTTAAACAATGTAACGGTTATCACAGTCAAGTTAGCTAGACCATGGTCAAATAGTTACTTCTAGGACTGCCAACATTGAAAGCGGGGCTCACAGTCTGGTCCAGCCGTTTGGTTTTTGCTAAATGGACAGTGGCATTTGAGGGGCGCTGTCCCAATATCTCATCCATCACCAATCACCATCTCGATATCACATTGGTGAAAAAGATCTAAAACTATTATATCTCATTCCTGCAGTCTATTCAATTACATTTATTTTGTTGTCGGTATTGCTTTTCCTCTAGTGTGTTGTGTGTTAAACATCTAGTCGAGAGAATCCCGAGAAGAATAGGAACGGGTGTGAACAAATGAGAAGAGGTTTAGACAAGGGAGTCACGATGTAAGAACCAAAGTCACTGAGGTAGTCTAAATGACGAATTGGGGAAATTTGACTGCTTTTGTTTACGTATACATATGATTGATGAATGGTGGCAAGGCTCTTCGATGGTGGTAATAGTCATCAATTATCAAAGGTAATCATATTCTATCTTTGAAGGTGTCAACCTGATGTACATTGTCCGGAGAGATTGACCAAGCTAACATCATCTACGTCCCTCCTCCCCTCATCCCTCGTCCCGACACATCTCATCCATTCGTCCATCCATCCCGGGGCCCTCCATCCTTTGTCTCGCATTCCTCAGCTCCTCCCAGACCTTGTTTTGAATTTAATAGAGAGTACGAAAGTCTTTTCTGTTCCAAGAACACGTCGGGTATTTTGTGTACGAGAAGGTGAGTTTGTATATATGTGAAGAAAATTATGCTAACTATATCATCATTTCGAGATCCGTAGCTGTAGGGACGCAGCTTAGACCTTGAGTGTCTCAGCAGTATGACAAGCATTCGTACTGACAAGCGATCCGGTATCCAAGACGCTGCATGTATTGGTTGACTTAATACAACAATATCGTAATACTTCTTAGACATATATCATATGTAGAATTGGCTATCTGCTATCGATGTGACCATTAGAGCGGAATTTCAATATGTATTATCGGGCAATAAATTCGCGTAACAGACCGGTGGCATCCTCTTGCTCCAAAGCTCAGCAATCTGAGGATGAAAGTTGTCAATTGATTCTATTGCCTTGTTGTTGATAACAGTTTCATGTTTTCGACACATCTGTCAATGCTCTGTCGACGGATTGTAAGTTCACGTAACGCGTCAGTCAAATGAACTGACAGAAGACGTATTTGAATGAAACTTCTAGCAACAAACGCACACAATTGTACAGCTTCTGACAGTGGATATGCTCTTCCAATGACATTAATCACGTAAAGCAACACATGAACAGTCATTCATGTATGTGGAGCGCTTTTGTCAGCAGTCATCTAATGGTGAAATATGATATAACGAGCGTCCACATCATTTCGATCTGTATGTGTACATTGTCAGTACTTCACATCTACTGGCCGGAATCTGTCAATTAATCGGACGGGGAAGAACAAAAAACTTATTAGCCTTTACCCCTTTGACAGCCTCCAACAGCCGGGGATATCACCTCTCATCTCACACTGAAAGGTTATCCTCCTCCTCCTCCTCCCTCTCATCATCATCATCATCATCATCATCATCATCATCATCATCATCATCATAACCATCATCATCATCATAACCATCTTCATAACCATCATCACCAATGTTGTCATTTTAATGATGTTGCCAGTTCATGGTTGCATTATGGGGGGATGGACGCAGCAACGCACTGATGCGTTAAGGGATATCCATGTACAACATGAGTAGACTCCTCATAAGTAGAAAAGGATTCCTGTCACAGTTTTGTAATACAGAGGAAGTTTACTACATATAGCATTACAATGGCATGTCAATTGGAACCGACTTTATGGGAATGCTGAGGTCGTGATATAGCTTTGAGGATATACCGTTCACAGTGAGTTTGTAAGTGGTTACAGAGATGCGATCCAGTGTCAAAAGCTATCCTGGTCTGGGTGACTTGATACACCCCTCAATGATTTTTTCCAAAGACAGAAATAGGAATGTATCATATGTACAAATAGCTTATATCTTGCCTGGCACGCAATGACAGCAACTCGCGCCGCATCTACGGATGAATTTATTTCGGAAAGTGTGCATCATAATCTGCTCAATGGTCAACAAATCCTTAGGTTCGACAATTTGATAGCAGGAAGTAACATTTTCGTCCTTTGCAGCTATGAAAAGCGTATTTCCGCTCGCAGCAGAATCTTTAGAGGGTTATCAATACTTCATACGTTCGTGCACAGACTCAGTTCAGTTAGCTCAAAGAGACATGAATTCTAAGCTACATACACAATCATGCTCTCCGCCCCACAAACTCCGCCAGTCTACGAAAATACAAACGTTTCGTGTTTAACTCGACTATTAACGATTATTACGGGAGAATAGCAATCCCGACCTGACTGGTGACAATGGCTAATATTCAATGCATGAATGGCTACCTATTCCCGAAGCGTAAGATTCCACGGTGCGTTAAATGGTGTAATGCGATTGTGCCTCACGCATTTCGTGCAGAGAATGACAACTCTGCCAGCGGAAGAGTTGTTAATGTAATCCGTCATTTGTATCAATACGACGAATGTCATTAGAACGAGCGTCGTGCAATTGGCCGTTTAAACAGCCATGTCACATAAATTGTTCCTCCAGCTTCTGCCGGATGTTGAAGCGTATTTATTGACTTATAGCCGTCTAACACGCTTCTGTAACATCAGCAGGCATTGGCGCTTGGTAGGGCGTCTATTCAATTGACGTGCGCTTTCTTTGATCGGTTTTAAGAGATGCATCCTTAGAGTGAGTGATTTATACCATACAGTTCCCATGCCAAAGAACTTGCGCCACGATACATTAGCTTTATAGGAAATG
This sequence comes from Urechis unicinctus, assembly GCA_034190875.2. Taxonomy (NCBI): domain Eukaryota; kingdom Metazoa; phylum Annelida; class Polychaeta; order Xenopneusta; family Urechidae; genus Urechis; species Urechis unicinctus. Next base: position 61,425,234 of record CM067350.1, read on the forward strand.
CCCTGGCAACATCGGACACGCACATATATATAACCCCATCTCAAATTCCTGAAGGTCAACCAATTACGGTTATCAAGTTACAGGGACGTGTGACATTCTTCAGTTGCTCTCAGCAATGCGTCATGACTAACATATCTTGGGTTCTTATTACTCATTTTATGGTTGCTAACATCAAGCGATAACAATTAGCGATTCGTGCGCTATTGCTGCTAAATTGTGTGTGAATAGCTGGCAATGAAAGCTCCCATTGGCTTCATTGAAATAATATGGCATTATCCAATTATTGTCGGCTAACTTACGCATTGAAGTCCCTTTACCACAGTTGCCTGAATGTGAAGTCATTTGATTTGTTTATGACATAGCTGATCAGATCCAACTGATCATTTCCATTCTGTTGATGTAAAATATTCAATAAGAACTGTCACTGGCATGCAATAAGACATTCATATTACTTATTAGGAGATATTTGCAGCAATTGAAACAAGTTATAATATTTAGGCCTTGATTTGTACTACACACTGACTGGGTTGTTGTTTTCCTTTCACATTATGAGTTTAGATATCTGTATGTGAGGTTGTAAGGCCACAAATGGAATATAATAACCATGAGAATAAATTAGGGCTAAGCCGAGATAATGTTGAAGTGGAACCCCATTAATTAAAAGCCATCATCAGAAGAATACACACAAATCGAAGTAACAAGGCAGCATAATGAAAATCTCCTCTCGTTAAGAAGAGTAATTGACATGTTATTATTATTGCGCGGATCTCGGCGTATAGGATTTGTGAGTGAGGATCATTCCTCAGTATCTTATGACGATGGCAAATATCTGTATTCATATAGCACCGCATTATCCCTCACCCTACCCCCTCTAGGATTTCAAATATCTGCTGTGCTTAGTGACCTATGCAGCTGTGTTATATATGAGAGCCTGTTTTATAAGACCTCCAATTTTAATACAATTACATTGGGAATAATGGTTAAGAATCAGAATTCAACAGTAGGTTACTTAGAATGCAGCTTACACTACATTTAAATACTGCCAAATCAATGTAAACTACACGACTGCTTTTACCCTACAGTAAATGAAAACATCAGTTGGTCTATCGATAAAAAATAAAGGGAAATATTCTGTCATTGGAGCCATTTAGAGCAAGACAATTCAGTTGCATAATTCATAACAATACCAAAGTCGACGTTGAAGATAAAGCAACCAAAGACCACGGCCACTTATCAGTACAAATCCGACGTGCTCGCAATCTAGCTCCTGCCAACGGTGGGTAGAATTTATAATGGTGATAAAAAAAACCATCATAATCAGTCAGCACGTCTTAATTTAATTGATGTTTTTGTGAGGAATTTTGACTTATGTATTCTGTAGTGGATAATTAAGACTTTGCTAGGCTTTGTTTGTCTCTTGTGTCACTCCATTAGATATGCGCTTACACAGAAAACATCGTAAACATACACTGGGGTATTTTATGTAACCTCAAATAAGAAAAAATGGCATGCTTTAAGGATAAACTTATAGTGCAGGTTTAAATGGGGATCTAACACAGCGGTTCAGATGACATCGTGTATGTTTGCCATAGCGATTCATGTTTGAATCGATGAATATGAGACAGAAATAAATCATGATTTCTAAACCCCTGTCATATCAACGAGGAAATAGATAGATGTTGTGTGTTCGAGCATGTGCGCATTATGTAAGCCTGGGTCATCACAAAGTCAACTCTGACATCTAAAGTCAAGTTATATATACTCAATTTCCGCTCTATTTTCACATCTACGGCATTTCTACGTATGATATATTGTAGTTTCTGGTTTAGGAATATACCTGGTAGGATGAGTCATACTGAACAGCTGAATCTCTTACTCCGGACCGCTTGACTGTACAATCAGTTCTAGTCATACTACTGTACAAACTCATTGCCAAAGGCGCGTCCTCACAGCCGCTTAAGACCTCGGAATTCTCGTGTAGTCATTTCCCGTACAAATAAACAAGCTCTCTTTCTCATTGTTCTCAAGCAATATCCTGTTTATCACCAGAACTGAAAGGCTATGGTGAATTCAACACTCTGTGAAGCCAGCAATCCGTCGAGTGCTCTCGTCCCATCGAATTCACAGCCACATGCATGCTCAATGCATTTAACGGAGAATTTACACAAAAGTCGATGACTCAAGGTAACAGGACTGAGGGGTAGATTGACGATGGATGGAAGGACGAAGATAGAAGGGCTGACTGATTGATGATCTGTTTTTTTATCACCCTTACATATCTCAAGTTGCTTCAGCTGTGTATGCAGCACATATAACAGTAGTGGAATAGTTAATCTGTCAGACGGTGAATTGACTACAATATAATAAGAAATAATTATATACCAAACTGTTCAAGATTAGATCGGGGAGGTGGGCAGAGAAGACAAATAAAAAACGATTGTGCCACAGTGTAGCTGTCTTTGATGTGACTATCTTTTTTTGTATCAGACAACTGGCTCTTATGATTGTTAGCAAATATTACGCTAATTCCAAACCAGAAAATTGTCTTGCGCTGACACGAATTTTGCAGAGTATTGATCAGGCGACAATATAAAAAACGCATTGCCCTTCGCTTGAATGCCGTAAATCTCATTGGTAATTTTCGGCTTGCATAGAGGTTGGCATCGTTATCCTGATTCAGCATATCCTTCGAAGCCGCAGTGGAGTGATCAATCTTTTTGAAATGCTAATTGTGAATTTAAAATTTCTGGGTTCCCATCAAATAGATAATCTCTAAGAGTAGTGAATGACAATAAGCTGTACCTATCCGCAATCATTGCCTTGATCAGTCCAACAACGACAAATTGATGATACGAATAAAATCATCATCGGTTTAAACAAAACCGACATATTGATGAATTGGCATTGTCTTGATCAGTTCATCATTTAAGTGTAGATAATCAATTATTGCTATAATAAGCCAAAGTACAGCTAGATAATGACTTGTACTTGCCTTGACTAGAATTACAAACATTGATCTCTTGTGATTACCATTATCAGTCCTACAACCACAAATAAGTCGCTGCAACCTCACTTCGAAGTTGTCTCATTAATATGCATGCAACCGAAGTAGATGTAATTATTATTGTTTTTGGTAAATGTTTGGTGCCCAAGATGATTTAAGCTTACACTTATTGAATTGTGTTCGTACAGCCGTGCAAATGGGAAAGGGTGCACGCGACATTATAATGCTCATTGACGTGTCATAGAGCAATTAAAGTCGGCAAGCTTAAAACTTCAGGTACGTTTGCAGCCTAAATACTAATTCGATTTGATGTGACTTCAAAACGGTAAAGTATGAATGTTGAAGAGGGGCTACCAGCCCAATGTTAGGCATTCAGTTATCAATTTGTTTCTACATTACTACTGTTCATCTGAACAACATCGTCATTTATTTTCTGTGGCAAATTTTACTTAGCCGACAAATATACTGATTTTTTCTCGACGCTGTTATTAGGGTAGAATACATATTATGATCAACAAAGTATCACATTGATTTGTCGTTTCTACTAATCAATACACCAAGAATCATATGAATGGGGCTCTAAATCATTCCGCGTGCTTTAACTAACTCACTACTGAGGTGTTTACTTTCGCTAAGATTACAAAATGTAGATTACATCAAATCTACCCTTGTTAAAGCCGTGGGCTTCGCCCATTAGCTTGATAATAAGTTTATATCTAGAACCCGTTATTATAAAAGTTGGAACATTGTATTCGTCGTCTATTGACCTTAAATGTATTTCCCCGACAAATGCGAGAGATTGAAACAGAAACCTTCCTATCTCTGCTCTTCAGCCACAACTCTAAAATCCCAAAATACGTTGGGCCGGTCACAGTTAGCCAGGTCAGTCAGACAGGGTAGTAATTATAATATCATAATCAAGTTTTAGCATTTGTATCCATGACCATATTATACAAAATGAGGCCAACCACTACGCAAAGTCTTTTCCGACAGCAACAATGGCGACAGGTCTGTTTTCTGAGACCGCAATGCCGCAAAATCTGCAAGCTTTAAACCTCAGATTTCAAAGGTACGGTTGCAGAGCAGCTTACTAAGGCAACCTCGGTTCCGATATGGGTGTGCAACTCCTCTTAAAAGAACAATATATATCGTGACTAAGCTGAGCATCAATATCAAATGCCAATGCGAGCGGGATGTGTTTATGATCATATGGTTTGTCGACCACTGGATGAGCAGTGTTTGTGGTTCAATATATTGGCCATAGAGCGTCTATCTGTCGGATATTTCAGTGAGTGAAATCCATGGAAAAGGATGCAGACATCAGACACTTAGGTTTAACACGAGTTCGGTCGCCTCTGAAGAGTAAGATTACACTGAAATACGGTTAACGACCCGGTTTATTCGGAAACCACTCGGTTTGTCATGCACCGTACAAGAAACTACTTTCCATAACGAGAATGAGGTTCAGTGTCGCCTGATGCCATAGCTAAAGACAGTTGCTTCAGGAGAGATAAATCCATACGCTGGTCTATATGACTTGCATATATGTCATCAGAAGCTAAATACCTTAATAACAACACAACGGTGTGGGGTATATAATGGACGTGGTTGGGTTGCTTGGATGAGTGTAGAGGGAAAATTTAGGGTTGAGGGGTCGAGAGCGGGGAGGGGGAGGAGGGTGTAAGGATGAGTGGATGAGAGTCGGAGGGACGACAGGTGACGATCTCAAGGTTGAAGGAGGGTCAAAGGGTGAGAAGCGAAGGGGTCAAGGGACGAGGGGTGTAAGTACTATGGGACAAGATGGCAGAAAGTGAGGGGGGATGAGGAGGTGACGTATGGATGAACAGTTAATATGTGATGTAGATAAGAGGTAGTTTTACAATATCGTTTATGTTATATTGATTAGCATCAATCATTCAAACACTTCATATGTGTTCCTGATCACAATTAGTGTTTCAACATAAATGATTTGTGATGGTGATGAGCATAAATGATTTAACATATGTAATGATATTTAATTGACCAAATCGTGTAATAAAATGGTGAGAAAGAATAACATATAACGGATGATAATGAATGAGGTCGGATAGTTCAAATTGCACTGAATATAATATTGTTGAGCACAAAAGGCTTGAATGCATTGGTCATAAAAATCATCATTTATCGACTTGAACGCATAGCATTTAATATTGATGGCTATATGTTCTAATATATCAATTGAACCTGAAATCACATCTCAGTCGGGGGGCGGAGATGATCGCGTTCATTAATATGTTTCATGTAAATGTGAAGTGGATGTCTCATCATAGAGATTCCCATACAAGACTGAATAAGCTCAGGCAAAGCGATGTTATGGATCACAGCGAGAGATATAATCAAACAATAACGACATCCATCGTTATTATGATGATTTATATGATGGTTCAAATGGACAACAAGTTATACTGATCCAAATGGGCAGACTGGACTTTACATGGCCAGCATCAGCGCAGTTAACTCATATGTCAATAATCATCCTTATTTATTGCTTTAGATGGATAGATTATCAGCTTGTTTCATTATAATAGCTACAGCTTTCTGAGCTATGACAAAATCTGATAGTGATGGATGGGAACTTGGGAGAGGCGTGGATCCATTTTATAACACATTAATATGTGCTTCGGCTGGCAAAGTCTCAAGGATATTTATATCTGCCTTTAAACCGAATATTACCACCACAGATAGTACTGCATCCGACGGAAAGGACAATACAAGCATATATGTCTTAATATTATCAACACCTGCAAATGCATACAACACTGTGACTGTTTTGCAAGAATGGGAAGTTATTAGGTGGATATAGGTTTATTGATCGAGTCTTGTTATATCACGCGATCGATCGAGTCTAATTTCGCTTTGTCAGCTCCTGTATCAAGCACGATGCTACAGAGTAATGATTGTTGCATTTCTTTATGTGCATCACATTTGACCCATGTGGGCATGTTCTTATATACAAGAGAAAGCAAGCCAAGCGTAAATAGATAGCAGGCTTCCTACTACCCATTAGTTAACGGAGTTGTGCCTTACTGAATAATGAATATGTATGCATCCGCCATGAAAAAGCGCAACCAAAGCAGCTCAAATGCAAATTACACGTAATGCTGTGGTTGGAACAACATCAACTGACGTTCATTGACGTATAATTGTTCGATTCTGGTATCATAATAATCAATTATTAAATGTTAGTCAGGCTACATTTATCAACACAATACTATGTCCAGTAATTCAAAGTCAAAGTGTAGGCATGCAATTTGTTTCATTTGAGCCAGTTGGTCGTGTTCATTATTTGGAGTCGTAGCATATTCCAATTTGCAACAGTGCAGCATGCAAATGCTGCCTGATAAAGCTGACCACTGCGACTCCTACACTAACTATATCACGGAGGCAATTGAGTGTGCAGTGATAATGGCCAACGTAGGCTGTCCTTGCTGAACAGTCGCCAATGCCATTTCTAGCGAATTATCAAACCAGTCTGAATCATATTCCAAATCGTCGATATAACCTGCTGTACCTCTCTATGTAATATCGACGCGACAGGGCAGCAAACTTCTGATTGGTGCTATCAGGTCGAGGCGTGGTGACCGTATCTTTCCACGTGGATTTCCAGGCATCATCAGTGAAGATTGCTGACAATTCGTGAACATTGTTGGCCCCAATGAAACCGTAAATGTCAGTAAAAATCAAGTGACTTGGAAATACCCATATTACACCTAGTTTCCTTCCAGAATATATCGGTTAAAGGGGAGTGGTCAGGGGACATCATCCATCTAATCTATCAGGGATAACAACTTGAGCTCATGTTATATAGCCTGGAGGCCCGTGCTGATTAGACGAATACATACAGCAGGTCAGAAATACTCGGTTTTCTGATTATTAGTTAAGCGCCTATTCCCATTTGATAATGAGCTTGACCATGCAGCCACAAGTGACTGTTCAGCTTAGCTAAGTTTTTCTTCGAATAATATGCTGCGAGAAGCCTGGGATCATGTTCCCAATGACCATGCCTTTTGTCGATTTTAAACCACACTCTTAACTTGGGGCTCAACATGCACTCTTTGTTTCCGCTGTGCAAATGCGCGCTGCAATTAATGCATTGGGTTGCTGGTTATATTGTCATCTATGAATCATAAGGAACGGAAAGTTTGAGAAGCTTCGTAGTGTCAGATGCTACATTTAAGGAGGGTCCTACTCTAGAGATGTGTGGTTCATCCATCTAGGATGTTGGAGCGCGCCAACACAGCAGAAAATTCTGATCCCAATTAATGTTCGCAGGCAAATAACATCCCACGTTGGTCAACAACTAATGTCAGCAAAATTGGCGCATTTCATGAAAACAGTAAACACTGCAAATATCGTGTATTGCACGTGAGATAAATATCATCCTACGTTATTTAGAGCCATTGATTTTGGTGTGCCCATATTTCCAATTGGATTGCGGCTTTGCGAATTTCCTATGCAAGTATGTCATATGGTAGATTTTATAAGAGTAGGTATGATAAGGAACGATCTGATTAATGCCTAGCAGCATATAGATCAATTATTAAACCACAACGAATAATTGACATGCGTTGGCTGTGGAAGGGGTAATTATGCTGCTTATGGTTGATGTGGTTTGATATATTTATGCTCAGGTTGTGGCGATGGTGATATTGATGATGATGATGATGATGATGATGATGATGATGATGATGATGATGATGATGATGATGATGGTGATAATTGTCATGCAGGATACGTAGGGAAGGAGTTGGTTGAGAAACATTTGATTACCATATATGTTTGTTATCCATAATGAACCCACATCTGACACGTTTGTATATTTATAACCATATCACACAGTCTGGTTCAAATCATTCAGAGACAACCAATCACTGTAACCGGATTATTTGAGACGTGAAACAATCTTCTGCCGCATCCTGCACTACGTGTTGAATATCAAATCTTCATTTTGCCCATTTTATGGTTGCAAACACCGATGTAAAATGATGATGCATGCGTAGGTGCTACAAATTTGTGAGTGGCAGGTGATGGAAAATACAGGTAATTCCTGGTACCTTTTTCTGTAAGAGTGGCAGCGTGGACGCAAATTGTTGCGTACACAAAGGATTCAGGCACGGAAGAGGGAGTCGATTTCTTAACAGCAAACAATACGACACTGCTCGTATTCCAACTGGCGAGCCTGCCACTCTATCTGCTGGCAGTCATGATGATCATTTATCACGCCGATAAAAAACAATTATAACCAGACAGCCGCATTTGGTTTTATGTAGCATAACTCACTAATGCACATAGAGCTGAAATAATTACTTATGATATGGGTAGGCTTTATTCGTTTCCATTGCCACTTAATTGATATGGGCTTACATGTATGATATTGCAAATGTTACGTGATGTACACAGGTGATAAAGCACACATACGCCACCCTTTTGCCCTCAGGATATTTAAAACTGACTGAGAAACGATTTGAGTGACCCCAATTGGTCTTTTGAATAACACAAAGGTGTTTATCAAGTATTCATAGCATATGATGGCAGATGTTCTTTCTGGAATGATTTGCACTGACAATGAACATATCGCTTATAAGATATGAATGTTGCAGCGTTGTCAATGGTCTGTCACAGTGCACTACTCGATGCATCTAACGGACAGACAAAAGTTACATACATATATTGCATAACATGGTTGACACCATCATTTCGATGGTGTGTGATCCCTTTTCATTGACCGCAGGATGCTGTACCCGTACTGTGGTTATTTGTGCCACTAATTGGTGCAATGAAATAAAACCCCTGTCATGTTTATCTGTTTGCATAAAGATAGGCGACGGACCGAGAGCTTGGACATCGCCTGCATTCAGTTCGCTGTTATGTGATTACTTAGAGCGAAGTGTAAACAAAATACAATCATGTATTATCCCTCGACATCGCAGGTAATAGTGATATCAAACATGGAGCAATATAATATGACCAATACTTATTTCTAAATCCCTTGCGAGGAAGACGAGAGCTCATATGGTTTGTATGATTATAATACCACCCCTCTTATCGGATAGTGCTTCATTCCATAAATGGATATTTAAGCTGACAGTAGAGCCAAAACCACGTTATCGTCATCAAGCAGCATCACCTAATCGCTTGCTGTTTGCACTTTATCATATTGATGTGGACACGTTTCGAATAATAATTCTTGTTTGTGAGATAGGAATGGGAGTAGGCTTTATTCATCGATTGGTTTACGATGTTATGTTCATCACATGCGAGCTTACATCTACGAATTGTTAAAGTGAGGCATAAAGAGGGAGAGGCGCGCAGAGCCTTATGTTATTCATAACTTCCACTGGACGTTCAAATACAGACCGAGAGACGGGTCACATGTTAATACGTACATCAGAGCTAACGAGTGGCCTGCAATCGGTGTCAAACGAATGTTAAAATGTTATAAATACTGTGACATCAGTGTGATAAAGTGCGGATGTGATGACAACCGTACAAAAGTGATTCAAATGCCATTGCGTTAGGGTCGCCATGAAGCTGTAGTTTCAAATGATAAAATTGCGAAGAAAATTTGATTTTCAAACGGCTATCACAAATTACATAGTGTTCAATAGTCGTTGTTTAATCACGCGCGCACATATACTACCAATCGTGCTCATATGCCGTCATCGTTTGACTTATTATTGCCCAGTGACATATGTTCCTATCTGTTGCTCATATTGATGACTGTGAGCCATTTCGTCATTTTGTATATGGGCGTTTCCGACTCTGGTGTATTCCAAAATGCTTCTCCTAAGTCACCACGACCAAGTGACTTTTGGACATCAGAACACTTGTCCGTATGAGCGCATGCTTGTCATACTGCTGTATAAAAACACACGGTCACAGGGGAGTCCCTACAGCCCCATTGAGACATCGAAAGTCTGATACATCTAGCTTCCAGTGCACTGTGTTGATTTATAGACGTAGTCTGGGAATTAAGTTGGTGTCGCCCTTTAGGTTATTTGTGTTTTTGGGTGAGCCAGAAATGCACAAATAGACATAACTGCAACAAGCAGGGTTATTCATGATAGCGGCAATGTCATGCAGATCCGCTAATGCCAGCCATACTTATTTTCACCCTACATTGGTTTAAGCCGGATAATCTTATTTTGGACAGACTCAGTATTGTCGACCACCGGAAGAGCATTATTTGTGGGGTTATTAATTACCTCTTGGTCATGCAGCTTCTATCGGTCGCTTAAATCACTTCAAGAAATCATTCTGCAAAGAAGTAGAAATGAAGGAGAATGATAGCGTCTACAGTTTTGCTTGGATATGCATACGACATAACTTATTGGGATATAGGTAATATAGCATTCTTATGTTTGGCCTTGGATTTGTAATAGATTAATTGTGATTTGTCATGCACCATACTAGAATTATACCATTTACCATCACTAGAGAAGATGAGGTCTGAGGGTACCCGAATGAGTGTGTGCAAGATGTGGGGAAGAGGTTATTGGTATGCGTTAGTGACTGCAAGGTAGAAAATGGAAGGACATTATGGTAGAGGTCAAGAATCCCAACTCACTTTTTTCTTGCTTGGGGATATCTCAAAACAACTGCCATGTGATCCAGTCTGACAAGAAGTTTTGGATGGGTAGACAGGCCCTCGGTACATCCCGAATCACGACGTCTGCTGGGTTCATTCTAGGTTTAGAGATCCAAGCGACGAGAACGACCTTCAGCGGCGCCAATGCACCCGACTTATCAAGAGCTAGACTGGCATTTACAACAATTACGTGAGTTGGATATATTTATAATACAAGCTTGGTTGTCAATTGCCAGTAAAAGCAATGGGTAGTGATTTTGATGAGACTGACTGGCGATTCTGCGCCACTGCGACGAAAATCCCGCCCAATATAATTTATCCCGCATGTCTAGTCCATCCCCTTACAGTGCGGGGACCAGCATGTAACTTGATCATCTATGTCACGGGTAAGCAGTCAAATATTCACATTTTAACTGACGAAAGTCCATGGGCTTGAGCGATGCGGGTTTTTTGGTATGCAAAGGAAATCTCTTAATAGCAATCTTATGAATCCCTAAGGATGATCAGGCCTCAAGGTGATGACGCATATATTCTATTCAGTACTCTAATGGGTGAAAGCGACCAAACGTGTCGAGCGCCTTTATGACCAAAGTGATTGATATGACGATAATTTTGTACATAATGCCATAGTGAACCGAGAGTATTCGAAATAAATGGTTGCCTTAATGTGGGGATGTCAGATGGTTTCAACGACTTGTGTGGAATGGATTGTATTTTCATCAAGCAAAAACTATTATGTCCGATTTCGATTGTGTAAGCGTTAAGTACTTGCAATGGGGTATAATTCAACATTAATGCATCTTTGTTATATATTGTTGGTCCTTAAAACGTCCCACGACCAGCAATACTCACAGGTCTGCTGGTGAGCATGACTAATATCATTCTTGTGAAATAGTGGAGGATCATCCACTGACAAAAGCTGCTTAATCGGGTTCTTTGGTCCCTAGTCTCTTCAATAAAATAACTCCCCTGTCCGTTCTGATGACCTAACAGACAAACGTGGTCGTATTGATTGATGTATCTGAAACGATATGTGAGACATCCAAATCAAGACAATGGAATCGCTTGATTATTATTAACTGACTGATTGTGAGGCTGGAGGGCAGGGGGTACAACCAAAATCGATTACCCTCACGCATCCTATTGGTAGCACATATCAGACACAATAACAGTGGAATTGTGATCAATCGCATGGTGACAGACTTTATTGATGATTCAATATATGACCGATTGCCAGCGGCCACCGCATTTGTTTTTGTCGTCAACTGTATGCAAAATCAAATAACGAAAGACACGTTTATTCAAGTCTTAGCCTCTTGGCGAGGTTAGCCATTATTATCCGTAAGCAATGCTCTACTCCTTCTTTTATGCAGTATGTATCATTAATATGCTAGTAGTAATGATGCGATCCTAAACTGGGCTTGTGCTCTTACAGCCGTTCATTTGGGGTGGGATGGGGGAGAGATTTAGGCGGTAGAAATAAGCTCTCTTGGACCGATGCAAGTTGATCCCCTCAGGTTTTAAAATCGAGGGGCCAAAGTAAGGATCCACTGTTTATGCGACAGTAAGGGATAGAGAAAAAAAATCCTACAATCCTACAATCTTCCTACAACGTTCCTCCATGTGCAATTACTCCATGTTATAGTGTGACGTCAGATCACTGATAACGATCCTGACAGGTGCTTTAACACCTTTTCGGTGGAGCTTTCTATTAATATCTTGGAGTCTGTATCTCGATGACAACTAATAGCATCAATATCTATATTACGTGACTATTTAGAGAATCACAGGATGAATATTATAAGTATGATATACCAGCTACAAGCAATTTTAGATGCAAAATGCACCGCGTCATAAGTCTTGAACTTGTATAACAATGATGTAGAGATCCCCTGTTGTTGAAGGTAGTCCGACCGTTTTCGCATACGTGGGTCAGGATGGGATAATGATAATATTTTGTAGCCCTATTACATGGGCAAGGAATGTCGTCAAACCGTCAACTTTTCGGATTATATCCGTGAATAAATAGATAAGTACACGCATCTTACTTCAATGAGACGCAGATTAATCGACCTATGAGCAGCGTCGGCCAATAACTGTTTGTCTCATTCGCCAGAGCGGCCAAAGTCAATGAATACCCATGCGCTTGACTACCCACAACCATGATTTTAAGTCATATACGCAATCAATCATTATTGGATACATTTTGTAAACTTCCTTGGTTATATCTGAAGACCTATGGTCTGTATACATATTAGCATAATTATACAAAATGCTGATGTATTTAACTCGTCGATTTACCATCCTGCGGCGTGACGTAGGTAGGGGTGCATCTCATTTGCGTAGAGGCTATGTTAATCATTTTGTTAATCTTGCCGTTTTAAACCCATTCGTTTTTCTGTGGGAAGATTCTATATGAAAGCTGTCATTAGTGAGCATGTAGTCCCGGGGGCCGCTCCGGACCCCTATTGCAGAACGTTAAGGGCCTCGGAGCCATTTCTAGGCGCCGATGGCTACCGGCCCCATGCCAATTTCACGTGTCTTCTAGTAATACATGGCTCAAATTATATTTCATAATGCTAACCGATATGCAGCCGAAATGCCCATTCGATTTGATTAGTGACCTCTCATAGGTGAAATACGAATGTGTAAGTGTCATACATATTATGACCTGTCGTAAGTGCGCCATAATGCTTCGGCTTCGAGTGATTGATTTGTGCGAAAAATATCCGCTTAGTGCTCAGGACAACTATAAACAACGGCCACTATTAGGGCTATGAATTAATGCGACGCTGCCATACATACTCCCTAGGCGGACGCCATCATGAATTTCACCATACATATGTTTGCTAATGAATTATATATGACGTCAGTAATTCTGCTAACGGAGATATTTGCGCTGGTTTGTGTGCCAACCAGACGAGCAGCAGTTGTGGTGATACTTCCAGTGGGTTTGTAATCAGGTTGCAAATCCAACTTAACTATTCAAACTTGCGGAACGAAACATATGTTTGGCTCTTGTGGCATAATCTTAATGATGAGCAAACGTATTTGAGTTTATATCATTGTTGTTAAATAGGCTATAAATGTAGAATAAAACACAGAGGTTTTACTATATTTTTAAATTGAAATAATATTGCCATGGTAATGAATGAATTTTGATGCTTGTGATGACTTGACAGCGTCCCTTGAACGCCATCGTCCACCAGCCACTTACTCGTTAACAAGACCGGACTGCCAACCCGTTGCCGCTTGTGTCAGAAGTCCAAGCAGGTACTATCAAGCCAAAGTTTCACATCATAGTTCAGTCCTAGGGCCATTATTATTTACTGCCTACATATCACCACTTGGGAATCTTTTAAAGGAACAAGGTCTGCAATACCACCAAATATGCTGATGACACCCAAATTTATTTTACAGTTGCTCCGACGCAAAAATATGCGAATGATGCACAAACCAAATGGGAAGAATGCATCCAGCAGATAAAATCATGGTTTGCAAACAGTTTTCTAAAAATTAATGAGGACAAAACTGAAATTCTATTTTTTGCATCTCGGTACAAATTCCAGCCGTCGTTTGGCCCAGTTATTATTGGCGATATGAGTGTACCTACATCAGTTACAGCCAGAAACCTCGGTGTTCTGATGGATTCACAGTTTGCTGGAAAACCACATATTATGAAGTCAACTCAATCTCTCTTTCATCAGATCAGAAGATAAGGCAGCATAAGGAAGTACCTGAACCAATCCACAACCGAAATTCTTGTACACTCATTCATATCATCTCGGCTTGATGACTGCAATTCGCTGCTATATGGACCCCATTCGTACCTTATCGCAAGACTGCGACACGCCCAAAATACGGCCGCCCGCCTTGTAGCAAAAGGAAAGCACGGGGATAACAATCAACACATCATGCGTACACTTCATTGGCTTCCTGTGGAAAAACGTATTGTGTACAAATAGCTTCTGCTCACCTTTAAGTCTGTTATTAGAACCGCACCAAGCTACCTAAAGGAACTTACTGCTCAATACCAACCTGCAAGGGAACTTCGATCGATGGACAAGTATCCTCTTCAAGTCTCAAAATCCCCGAATATGTCGTCATAAGGTGCCAGAGCGTACAGCAATGTCGCACCAAATTTGTGGAACGCACTTCCCATCGACATTCGTCGGTCAAATACGCTTGATGTATTCAAATCAAAACTCAAGACAATTCTTTTTAATCAGTGCTATGACAATTAACAGCCTGCCTAAGCGCCTTTGAGCAGGATTGTTTCCTGGAAACAGGCGCTATACAAATGCCATATATGTTATGTTATGTTATTGTTCGCTTGACGGCTAAAATAAGTTGATATACCGTTAATTCGGATAAGACAAAAATTAGCATTGAACAGGCTTGGCTGAAATATTAATAAGGCAATATCCCATGCGGATATGTCGGTGCTTCCCAACTCATACATCAATAATTATGTTGTTGTCATGTAGCCTTGGCATAGCCGACCTGGGGAAACGCAAAATCTAATTTCTCGTACCCGATTTCGCTCACATTGAAAAAGCTCGTGAATATACGAGTTGTTAGTGAAACGATCCCCTGGTTCAGTACATCAGTCTTTTGTTTGCCCACCTCCGCAGTGGATATTATGAATAATTGGGTACAACATTGATATAGCTTATTCCACAGCATCCCCGCATTGGTATCGGATGTTGCGTTTTTGGCGGGAAACTGTGTTGACAAAGCTATAAGCTTGTGTGAGGATAATTTTCAATTTTTTGGGTCCCATAGAGAAGAACTGTTTTTACGTTTTTGGTGCATGTCTTCCAAGACAAAAGACTGCATCCGAGAAAAAGATTGACAACACATGACTCTGCTGTGGTTACCATATCTAGACTTTAAGACATTGCACGAGAAAGTGTTTATCCGTTGATGATGTATACACTTGTCTAGCGCAGCAGATTCTAGTGCTCGGTTCCGCAGACATTTGCTTGATAATGAATAGAAACACAAAGCTGTATGTTATATCGAACCGAGATTTTTTCAAAACCAAATCCAGTTAACCCAGCAAATATGATTACGGTCTGTACACACCTTGCCAACCTTCACGGTTGAATTGCCGACCTGCAGCATATTGGATAGCAAGAGGACTTCAGTTAGCCCAGCGCCGTGAGGCCTTCATTGGCTCTTGTTACCACTAAAACTACCCATAACAACTTTGGCTTTGTTGAGTTGATAGGCACCGGATCAAGTTTTCAAATTAGAGCCTCTTTTGTTGACTGACAATTATTCCCCTTAGAAATGACTGGTTTGGTGTTCAGTGTATATATTGCAGATCCCATTGGATGTCGCACAGCGCGTGCTGCCGAGTTCTCTCTCTAAAGGCATATACTGTTGTCCAACGTTTTCACATGCATGCATTTGGTAATGGGGACAAGCGCCCTGTGATATCATATGACAGATGATGGTACTAATGGGTTGACGCAGAGTTATATCAAAATAAAGTGATCACCTACACACGGTACTGCCATAGACAGGATGAGGGTACAGAAGTGGCGATGGCGCGTGCGAAACGCACCATACGCGCATAGAGCTGGACAACATTAAGATGGTTAATAAACGTTGAATTATTTATCAATTCATATTCGGCGTCTCTAAAATGCTTGAGGCACGTGTGGATTCCTAAGTCAGTCACGGATATAACCGCCGAAGGTAGGCACAAATAAACAGCTGACTTTTTAGCGGATTAAATCTTGATTAGAGCAAATGGCGAAGTCTGAGTTGGGCTAATTCTATGACGCCGCGCCTGCCAGGAAACTTGGCAGTAGCTAACTGTCAATCTACTCCCATGACTGCAGTGAAAGTCTGCTGTCTGTCTTTGTAACCAAATATAGCCATCCTCTTTTGATCGATATTGTGGGTTGCTTTTACGATGGGGATATATGTTCACTAAGCATTAAGCTTCTCAATGGCGAATGTTCGATTTTCTAGGTTCCGTGGAGAAGTCATGTATTGTTTGTGGTGCATGTCTTTCAAAAGACTGCTTCGGACAATAAGTGTAGCAAGTTATGAGTCTGTTGTTGTTCTCATATGTAAACGTTATCACCGTGCGCATGAGATGGCTATTGTAACTTGGCTTGATATTGCACAATAAGATCCATTGATGGTATATTCACTCGTATAGAGCGGCAGCTTTTAGTATTCTGCATCACTTACATATGCTTAACTATGAATAGAAACTCAATATGTGTATGTTACCGCAAACCTAGATTATATCCTTGTATTGCAAAACTAAATGCAATATCACATACAAATAACCCACTGCCTGATAAATCTAGGTCACATTCATTCATTGAGCATGCTCCTTGGTTTTGCTCTTTATAGTATTGCTGACGGATGTTAGTTTGTATGCCTGTATGTGTTTGTGTATGTGTGTGTGTGTGTGTGTGTGTGTGTGTGTGTGTGTGTGTGTGTGTGTGTGTGTGTGTGTGTGTGTGTGTGTGTGTGTGTGTGTGTGTGTGTGTGTGTGTGTGTGTGTGTGTGTGTGTGTGTGTGTGTGTGTGTGTATGCGCATCACTAAGGCATTGCATCCCATGTCGACATCCGTGAATGTGGCTGTGGTAAGGCAACGGGCCCAGTTATATGACAGCAGACAGCAGGCAACAACCCAGAAGCCGATACACAGCCAGCGCTCCCTCTCCTACTCAACTAACCCAAATGCTTTTAATGCAATATTGAATGTTATCGATTCCCAGGGTGGTTAAATTATTCATGTCAATATATCTCTCCTGACGTACCATACAGTTGTATTCAGCGGAAAGTGATGATGCGATAATCCAATTTAGCGGTTTGTTTGTCACAAAACATCTACGTAGCACTGCTATCCTCGAAATGGTTACTATTCTTACTATTCTATTCACAGAATTTCATAGAATTCTCGGAAAAATGGCCATATAATTGAGCCAACGTTCGGAGGTATCACGTTGCATCACTGCTTGCTGTACCACGAGTTGCTGATCAAATGGTAATGCATGACGCCATAAAGCTCATGTCGGGTTCTACTTTGAAGGCGAGTTACGTCATTCAAGCTTGACATCTTATGATACCACCATTTCTGTATTCGATGCCACTACGCCTGTGATGCTAGCCCCGTGATTGGTCGACTACAGCTAGCCCCGTGATTGGTCGACTACAGCTAGCCCCGTGATTGGTCGACTCGAATGCTGGCCATGCCAATACCCCACAATGACCACCCTCATAAGTACCATTTGCGAATTCGTTTTTAATGATAGAATGGTAACCAGAGAAATACATTATGCCAAGCACTAAATGCTAGTTGATGCTTTTTGCGAGAAGGATACGAAAGAGATAATTTCGCAGGGAGCATGAGTCAATGATATGATCATTTGTTCCCTGATGACCCATGTTACTCTCCACCGAAACATTATTCCTTCACACCACTTATATATAGCAATACCCTAAAAATTGATTGTAATGCTAAATGTTAAATTATGTCTCAGAATACAGCTTTCATCTGTGGGATGTACACCCCATGTCCCCCAGTATCGCCATCGGGATCTCCCATAGGACACCATCATATTTCAGGAGGCTATTTTAATGGTGCCAGGGTCGTTCGTCCCCATTGCAGTTTATCGCATCCGAGGTATTTCTATTACCTACCACTAATACAGTGACAAACGTGTTCACGCGCTGTAGTAATAATGCTACCACGAACGTGGCTGCTAACGCAGGTCTGGGGTATTGTTAGTGCAACTAGCCAGAATGGCTGCTATAATCAGCTCATTAATCGTTCTCATTTAGCGACAGTTCTATTTCAATACATTTCGCTTCCAAGCCAGTTGCAGGCATAACAAAGAGGATATGCTTAGGTTAAAGCCCGGCTAACGTTCACAGTAGAAGCCCATGAGGACTGATGGCTCCAATTGCACTGAATGTAATATTAATGAGCACGAATGGCTTAAATGCATAAGTTACACAAATTAACATCAATCAACCTGAACGCACTACCCATGATATTGATGGCTATGTATTACAGCATATCAATAGGGTTTTAATTAACATCTCAATTTTGCGGGCTGTTAGGATCTGTTATGAAGGCGCTTTGGAAAAAGTCTCGGGAGAATATGGAGTGATACAAATGCTCATAGACACCACCAGAGTTTATTTCAGATATCGAACTGGCAGGTTTAGGACAATGGCTATGAGATTTGCATCAGAGCAAGCGATTTAATCGAACAATAACGACATTCATCGTTGATATGAGGCTGTATTTCTCCTTCAATCGGACGGCAAATTATACTAATCCAGACATTAGACTCGACACGTTATGAACGGTATCGGCCCTGGTGATTCATGTGCCAATAATTGCCCCATACATATTGCAAGCTGCACATTTACTGCTCTCACTCACATCCACTTTTAATAGTGCAGCCGGAAAATATTCACGAATGCATATTAAAAATCACTTTATTTTGGATCGGTGTTTATCAAAGAGGTTTTCAGTTCCAACAATGTTCTATCTGCGAGTGCATACATGCTGTGAAATTTAGATTTCGGATTTGCCAGTAATTCGGTTTGTGATAGAAGCAGTGTTCCAATCAAATGCTTAATGCGACTTGGCATCGTGTCTAAGCTTGCCAGAAAGTATTCTACCGGCTGGGAACAAAAAGGTCAACACAGAAAACTACAGCAATGCGGGTATATCGTCTCCTCAATGAAAGCAGAGAAGACTATTATCAAATATGCTCGCTCATAAATGCTTGTAGAGAATGTGTTATTGCATTTGGGTCGGAAGAGCGCGATGCTTTTGATGCTTACAACGTAGACATCTGTGTTGTGTGCACTTTGTGTGGCAAAGGGGGCTATAAACACCTTGAACAGCCAAGGATATATTCTCATGCCTGTCGATCCATTGGAATGAAGGGGGTACATTTGTCACCATTAAATATCCATCAGCATATGTGGCACTGGTTGGTTAATATAAGAAGTTCCGTGACATCGCGAACTGTGCTGTATTGGGACGGTTTATTGAAAGAGACTTGTATTTGGAAACATAGGTCATATTACAGGCGTGAACGAGTCTCAATAATGCTGGGTGAGATCCGCATCAAGCATTGTACGACCGAATAATATCTGTTACATTTCTTCACATTTATCGTATTTGCCCATGACGGGTGTGTGTGTTGGTTAACATAGGCTAGTGTATGTCAAAGAACGTTGGCAGCCATAGGTATTCGTCCATGGTGTGGAAGCCAAACACGTCAATAAAGCAGATCAAACTAGTTGCCCATCCTACCAGTTACTGTCATCTAATACTCAACCACAAAAACATCAGACATTGCCCTCCTGTTTATATGATTCTAAACATTGTGACAACAACACTGATAATGTAATTGAGTTCATAAGTCTGTACATATTATTGTGTAGATTGTGAGGTTGCAGCAAGGGATTAAGATGCAAGCGATTCCCAGTAGATTGGTGATGTCCATTCCTCAATAATAAACGTATCGCAGCACTTTTATACAAAAAAAAAGATGATTTCTAAATGAGCGAGCCCTTGCTAACTCTCGCACTTTGTTGCATCATGAAATATTGGACTATTTGAAGAATGTCTGAAAGAGGTTTTTCTGCCCTCCCCAGGGAATAGTTTTATGCAACGTCCGCCCCACTCATGTGGGTGCTGTGGCTTTGCGCCGTACATAAAGGCTAAACATGTCCATAACTGTGATTATTACTGGATAGATAATATACCATTTGTGTTAATGACTTAAGTTATAAAATGTACATTCAGTCTCTTTAAATGTGCCATCGACGTATTAAATTAGTAGTTATAGGGGTAGTTGGAATCAAGCAGGTACAATCATGCCGGGAGAGATGTACTAATTTATACCCACTTTCGTTCCTAATATAATGCCCATGCGATTGTTGAGCGAATATTCCACATAGTAAATTATGACATCGGGGCAATGCCGTTTAACAATATAAGGATTGCCTTCCGTTGACATAATTGATTTAAAAGATGCCATTCCCAGGGATGATGAATTACGTCTTTGCTTGTCAAGAACTATAACATGGATGGTGGCTCAGTCTATTTATGTCAAAGTTAACTTTTTAGAGGCTAAACCTCTCATAGTATTTCGAACTGGCGTTATTTGATTCAGGAAGCAATCACAATATGTACTAAATTATGGATCAGCACAGGGTTGAGATTATAGATACAATTATAAAGTGTATGGAATAATACATAGTCCAGTATGTGCCTTCCGCTGCACACTACATGAATTGATATATTCCTCGAACTCAAATTTCCGGATAATTGATGGCATGGATGCAGCATTGAAATTGCCAATTCTTCAAATCGCCTCTTAAGCTAGATCGCAACGATTACGTCTCTTTGAAGGTCACCAAACTGCTGATTAAAAGTGGTGTTTGAATGATTATCTTCCATAATGGTGATGCACCGTTGCCGCGCTTATGCAGTAATTAACTCATTAATAGGTGACAGACTGATGACCGAACCTGCAGTCTTCTCTCAGTGTCGAACTGGCTATTGATAAATACATTTTCACCGATGTCATGACATCGATTTTCTCTCTGGATGTTACAATGTGATGCTAAATTAGGCCTTAGATGGCTGGACCAATTGCTAGTTTGCACGATTGTCTCTCAGCACACGCAATGGTGAATAAGAATTTGTGTCAATTATAAACTTCTTATATACTATTTACGCAGAGATCTTACTTTCTGGATCTTACTGTGCCCCATACCCATCCTATAAGAGGGGTGCCATTCTTCTGTCCCTTACCTCCATGCTTAGTCTAAAGGCCTTCATCAATTGATTTTTGGGGTAGGGGAGGATGATTGTTTCTTAAGTAACATTCACTTTCACAAAGCAAGGGTGAGATTTTATTGCACAGATTTATGGGACAAATAGCCAAACTACAGGAACGAGCGACTCTTGTTTTCGTTTACACCACTCAAAACTGTGCAAAGATACCAATGCATCACTCAGAATAAATTTTCTTTCTACTTTCTCTATCTTGTTAGCATAGTCGATCTCTGTACCGACATATGGAACCAGTTACTAATGCATTGTTTACTTGCACTACATGAAATCGTTTTTAGGTGCCTGTCACTTTATCAAGCATAAATGGAAAAGAAAGTAAGGTGCATTTTTTGGGAGGGGAGAAATATGATCTTAGGTCCATAAAGAGACACCTGCATCTCCTTCATTACCAGCTTTCATCGATTATTGGTGTTTGCGGAAACAATTGCCCCATTGGCTTTGAAGTACATCATTGAGGCTCTCGTTGCCTTAAACGTAACACAATCCACCATCACTTGTACGCGATCAATACCTGTTTGAATGAGCTTCTTAGGAGATGTCGTGAACCAGGATCAGTTGCATTTTATGTGGCTCGTAGACAATAATTTAGTGATATCAACCGCTAGTAGTTTGTAAAAAATACTCGTAAACCTTCGTGGCTGATATTGCAGTGATCTTGTTGTACCAGAGTTTTCTTCCGACAACAGCTGCTGGATGATTATTGTTCTCTAGTATCCAGTTGAAGGATTTAAGGATAAAACTTTTAAGGTAGCCCTCTATCTTGAATAGTAAATCTACAAATCCTTTTTTGGCAGATTATGTGTCTCTGTTGGGATAAGATTTAAAATAAGATTGCCTTCTCAGTATTGTTTGTAAAAGAAGCCAACGGATTATTTATCGTTCAGAAATTAGTATGCAATATGGGTTATTGAGACATGAAGGATAAGAGGGCATTTGCAAATTTCGTCCTAATCACTAGGAGCACAATATGTAATTCAATTTAGGATCACGAGGGGTATTTTGTATTAGCAGTTGGTGTAAAGGTTCAAAGCTACTTCACTCGACCCAGCGATTTCCATGACAACCCACGATAGACCAGACTAGTATATCGACGTGAATGTCCCTCTTGTGCATGTACTGTGTGCATGATTTAGTATAATGACGTTAAATATGTTCAAATCAATCATGATATCACGCTACATTTGACCACATTACTAGACTTTGTTCAATATGATGGACGCTATAAATATTTTGCAAATAGTTTATTGATATTAATATTGGTACAACTTGCCAAACGTTAGGCTCAGTACTAAAACTTGACAAGTTTCCGCTTATTGTTCATAGCATTTCATGTCAGGGTTGGTACAGACAACAGAGAAGTTTTTTATTAGGTTATGTATTCAAAGAATCTCCTGGTGGAAGCTGACGTCAGGTGAATGTACAATCTAGAATTAACAAAGATTGGTGGTCAATTTTATTATTCATGTGTGGAACTCTGGGTAATTTATAAATATATGATGAGCTATCCGATGCTTTGTATAACCAGGTAGTAATTAGCTGGCTTACTGCGTAGCTCGATATAAGACCTACCCATCGGTACACTTTGCATTATTCAGCAAACTCAAAACACCCTAGGTAGGCGAATATGATAGCACCATAGAATACAGCTATGGCCATGTCTACATTTATGTACTACACAAGGCCACATTCACCCAGATGATAGGGACGGACGTTGTATGCTAACCCTCACTGAGGAGGGAAGGAACAACTTTTTTCAGGCATTCTCCAAGTAATCCAATATTTTATGATGTAAAATCGTGGAAATTATTTAATCGGGACAATAACGGGAAATGCAGCGTATTATACAATCGTACGCAGGGTTAATGCTCACGGATTTCAAACCATTAACACCGAGCATTATCGTATATCAAGCGATTTAATAGAGTACTTCGTGGTTTGAAGCACTTTGTTCAGATCAGCATCACAGAACAATGGCTTAGAATAATGTATGCTGACCAACATCACGTATCCAAACTTTCGAATCACAAAAGCTTATCCATATCATGGTTCGAGTGTATAGAATCATGCTGACTCTTATCACATATTGACTACGGCAAATCATGTTTTCAGATTCGTTTATGCCCTTCTATAAACAAATATAATGAGCACTAAACGGATCATAGTCAATGTAGCACCTGTTATTGTGCTACCTCCGTTCTGTACTCAGGGCGTTTTGATAATGTGAATTCTTGCAACCAGATGTCCATCAACACGGCATGTGAGGCTAACACTGTGAATGTCGGCCTGGCTTTAACCTCTCTGTATAGATAAGTAATGCCTCTCTATATCCCCTATCACAAGCTACTTATTAATGGCTGCAATTGGTTGGCGGAACTGTTTTTGATTAGCACTGTCGATTAATGAGAACGTAGAACTCATTATAATAGGCAACCTGGTTGGTTGCACTGACAATGGCCCTGGTCTAAGTAGCAAACCACATTCGAGGAAGCATGATTACTTGAGCATGTAAATGCGTGCGTGACTGTAATACTGGTGGGGTATGATCACTATTGCTGGTTGGATTTGAATGGATGTGATAAACTACCGTACGGAACGGGTGACCTGGGCACCTTTAATGATGTGTTTATCTACGGGAGACCCCGAAAGCGATACGGAGATTACGTCTTATGTTGTGTCATCTCACTGGGCAGGGGAGGTATTTTGATGATGCTAATGGAGACAAAAGAACCAGAACGAGCGACTCTTGCCAGTACAATCTCATCAATATGGTATTATTCATGTTAGATAATACACCTGTAAGTGTCCCTTTCTGTGGTACGCTTTAAGGCTTTTAAATGATCGACAGTCATCACCTACAATGTATAGTAAAGAAGCACATAATGCTGAATAATATATTAGTACATTGCTAGTACTTAACGCATACATATCGAAGTCGGGCGCCATTCAAGCAAATAAGCCTTAGAAGCCACCTAGCATCCCAAAATTAAAGCCATCATTTGTGTTTGATCATCATCATCATCATCATCATCATCATCATCATCATCATCATCATCATCATCATCATCATCGTCATCGTCATCATCATCATCATCATCATCATCATCATCATCATCATCATCATCATCATCATCGTCATCGTCATCGTCGTCATCACCGCATCAACGTAGTGGTCATTTGCATCATTATTTATGTTTGAGGCCTGCTCGAACTCTGTTTGCAATGGCATTCGCTACCAAACTATCGTCATACGCCATCCAGGTTAGCATGCCGTTACACATGCTGATTAATATCAATCTATCTGGAAGCTCGTAGCACATTATAATCAATGCAGGTGCGTCCGACGATCCATCTACTGCAGGAGCAGGCTTCGAATTGAACCCCGAACGGTTGCACGGAGGAAACATAGCCTGTCCAAATTAGATCATTTGCAACTGCAATTCTTTTAGTTGTGTGTCCATCGCTTAATAATGCCGCATATAACAAGGAATCAAAACGCTGCTGGCTGATGTTGATAGCTTTATTTCATCTACGTGATAAATGACCATCACCACTGCCAACATCGAGTTTGGCGAGCTCGCCATGTCGTTACTGATGCGTTAGCACGTCCTCGTGCTGGTATTGCGTTTTCTTATGCAACTGATCGGTCCTGATATAAATAGCTGCGATGACAGAATATATATCTATTGATCGACCAAACTGCTTTTGCAGTTCCTGTTTGAATATAAGGTTGAAACAGTTCTTGATTCTTATTCACTTGTACTTGTAGTCTCAGCACTAAGCAAAGCGCATGTCAGATTCACACCCTTGTCGGACAATTGACAACGTAGCTAACAATACTAATATATCCAGCTCCCGTATTTGTTGTAAATGTCAGCCTAGCACCACTGAACGGTGGCTCTGTCGCTTGAATCTCAAAAGCTAGAAATGAACTCAACAGACGTCGAGATTGGGGATAAACTGATGACCTGTCTAGCCATCCATTGATCGTATCAAAATGGCAGAGTTGATTGTAGATGTCCCCAGTCATAAAATAGTGAGTTAAGATTCTTGAACACTATGATAAGATGTCCTGCTATTTTACACCTAGCCATTGTCAATTTACTAATTACCTTCCCCCATCTTGCACACGCTCATTAGAGATCCCCCAGACCTCTACTTATCAAGTGTTGGAAAGCAGTAGATATTTTGTTTGGCACGGGACAAATCACAATTATTCTTATTAATTACCAATCCATGGCCAGGTATTAGACGGTGTGATCAGCGGTATCCCTAAAAGTAATGTCTGAATCATATCCGAGCTTAGTTGAGATAAGTGGTTATCATCCTCCATCATCCCTTCTGCCTTG
Source organism: Urechis unicinctus (assembly GCA_034190875.2). Classification (NCBI taxonomy): domain Eukaryota; kingdom Metazoa; phylum Annelida; class Polychaeta; order Xenopneusta; family Urechidae; genus Urechis; species Urechis unicinctus. The sequence continues at coordinate 61,451,072 of CM067350.1, forward strand.
CTGTGATTTTGCGAAGTGATATAAGCGAGAGGGAGATGATGTATGACAAAGAGGTAGTTATAACGCCACCCTAAATCACTTCCAGGATTTGATAAAACTGATTCTGTTCCAAATACGATTTTTAATAGAGTAACATACGTTAAGGAGCAAACCATGAGGATGGCTCGCATTAGCGGATATATATATAACCGTGTCTCTATAATTAATAAACCCCCTTTGTTGCGAGTCATTTCTATTGGGAGAGAGCGCAAATGGGATTTCTGGTTCACTCAATAACACAACTAACCCGAGTAGCGACACCAACTGAATTCCCCGACTACGTCATATGATGTGAATAGGTCTTAATATATAAGACTTTCAAGGCCTAACTGCGGCTGTAGAGACGCCCCGACGACCGTTTTTTTTTTATGCAGCAGTATGAAACGCGTACGGCCGTAGGGACAAGCGAAATGCGATATCAAACGATCACTGATTGATGAGCTAGATTTACGTTATGTCTATATGGGAGAACAAACAGCGTATAAATACATCTAAGATGTTTTAATTGCTGATTATAAATCAGTTTCCTTTCAAATTTTGTCAGTTGACGTTCTTAGCGCAATCACACGTCAGCCAGCTGAATGGAGGCACATGTAATCCCGGGGGTGGGGGGGGGGGGCAGTGTATAGAGGTAGTATATATTTGCCGCGCGTCGGGGTATGTTTTTTCGGCCTCTCGACTTGTACGGCGGGTTTTTTGGCCTCATACTTGTACGACGGGGTATGTTTATCAGCTTCAATCTGTACGACGGGTTATACATTCGCATAAAACCTTGTACCAAGGGGTATGCTTTTAGCCATTTGGACCTTGCACGACGGGTACGGGTTTTCGAGGTCCCGCGGCACACCCCTATCCAGAATAAGGCCAAGTGCCCCCCCCCGGGCATGTAATGTGCTAAGTGTTAGACAAATGAGATTAATACAATTGGTTATATACAGGATTCAGAACAAATGATAACTTTGCGATATCCGATAAAATGTACAATCGAGAGAATCCTAGCAGCATTAGCACAGCTAATTGTTTCTTATTTGAAGGTTCTAAAATAATTGAAATGCTGTGTTATCGGCCATTCTATTGAGAATATTCATCTATAGCTTTCCAGTAGTACTCTGACCAAATTGGTCGTAATGCTATGTCCGACAGAAAGACATGAAAATATCCGTTTTAATGAAGTGTGAGGCGAGCAGAGAGGTGCCTTCTCCTGTCCCTGAGCTTAACACTCTGACGGCAAAAAGTCATTCATTGACTCCATCGCCCTGTTTTGGGAGGCTATTTAATGATTCCAACATATATGTTAATACGCATTTGTCTCTACAACACCGAGGTGGCCGTTCAGACTTCCAAGCTCTCTGTCCGGCAGCAATCATTTTCAATCAGGTAAACGGGACAAGGAATTTATTTTATGGCACCATTAATTGACAAAAATAACCACATTACACGTACAATCGGCACCGAGTAGTGCACTATGACAGACCATTAACAAAACCACAGCGTTCATTTCTTTGTAAGCTATATGTTTATTGTCAGTGCAACGCATTATAGAAAGAACATCTACAATTATGTTGCAATAAAACTTGATACGCACCTTAGTGTCATTCAAGCATACATGACTCGGCTTGAAGCACCCGACGAGCCCAAGAAGCTACCTGGCATTTCCAACTGAGGGACATAAGGTGGTGAATTCCTTAATCGACCATGCTAAAATCAGTCACTACAACGCACTCATCACAGATAACCGTGGCAACATCAAACAACTCTTTCATGTTGTCAACTCTCTGCCAGGTCAGACCAGACGGCCAACCCCTCCTACCAGCGACAATATATCTGATCTTATCAACACTTTTGGCAATTTCTTTGCGGAGAAGGGCAGAGACATCGTAAATGGCATACCTTCCCAGACCAGCCAAGCGCCAATTGATGAACCTCCTGTCTCGAGTGTGTTCCACTCATTTGCACTTATCATGCACGAGGAGATAGGTAAAACCATTGCATCTTTTTCAAACGAAAGTTGTGAACTTGACCCTATGCCGACATCAATTTCAATGATGGGAAAATATCAACTGACCCGTTTTATTTCAAACATTATTAATATTTAACTGAACCTCGGTACCTTCCCTCCAGACTCTAAGACGACCCTGGTCACTCCAAATCGAATAAAGACGACATTGGACATTGATGTAATAAAAAATTACCGGCCGATCTCCAAACTTGCTTTTATTTTTTTAAGTCCATAAGCGAATCGTTTCATCATTACTGAACTCTTATCTCGATGAGAACAGCAATTTGAGCCAGTAACTGTCGTGTTGTTTGCTGCTAAGAAATTGAATCCCTCTTCCATGCATGAATAATTTGTGTACGCAACAATATTCTTCCACACAGCCGCTCTATTTAAAAAACTACCAGGAGTAATCTATATTTTTCTGGGAAATTTTTCCATCACCTGCCAATCACAATTTTTTAGCACCTATACATGCATCGACATTTTACATCGATTTGTGTTTGCAACCATAAGATGGGCAAAAAGAAGCCTTGATAATCGAGTCAAAACTTATTGCAGAATGCTGCAGAAGATTGTCACACGTCTCTGATATTCTGGTTACCATGATTGGTTGTCAATGAATAATTTGAACGAGACCAGACGGTTAAACATGGTTATAAATATACAAGCATGTCAGATGTTGGCGGATGGGGGTTCATTATGGATAACAAAATGACATATGGTAATCAATTGACGTAGCATGGAGCTTTGTTTCTCAATTATCTCCACCTCTCATAAATATATCGATTGATGAGGTGCATCAGCTTACTTAATGCATGATGGCATTGCTGTGAATCTAAGTAAAATCAACAAGAGAGACATCACCGTGAGGCTGAGATACTATAGTATACATTACTGGCTAGTAAGAACGATCGTTTACCATTAGTGGCTGTAATGAATATAGGCCTTCTATGGATTCTAACAAATAATTTAGTGAGATCAATAATTGGTAAAGCAATTTTCGCATGACATCATTTGTTTAAAAAGAATAATCTTACAGCATAAGTGGCTAGTATGGTAAAACTCGTCTTATACCAGTGTTTTGGGCAACAATATTGTTCAGGCATCTGTGGTCGAAAGAAAAAAATATGGTATTACGCTTGCCTTGGAGAAACGTAATTTGTATGGTGACTTCCGTCTTCTCTAATTAATCTTCAAATCGTGATTTCACGTATCTGTTGTTGTAGAATTTGCATACGGGATGAATCGTTAGTGGTGGTTTGATATGAAAGCATGCAAAGGTCGATTTTGGAATAATTCGAAATTGGTGTTTAGCACATATGACTGGCATTGGCCGCAACTATAGTGTTATGCTTGCATGACGATAGAAAGTAGATTTATTCTTCTAATTCATAAACCGATGTGGAAGATAGTGCACGGTATAACGGACGAGTAAGATCACTCCATGTAATTACCCGCTTCATGAATATGTCCACTTCTAGGCGTAACTTTATGCCTTGTAATAGCTTGATTTCTTTTACGTTTACTGTCAGGTACAAACACGACGACGAGCCCTATCTGAAATATGGCGCGCATGAGGCCGCCCATCATGCTAAAGCTAGGCTGAACAGTCACTTGTGTCTGTATGGTCAAGCGCAATATCAAGCGGATATTGGCGCCTACAAATAAGCGGAAAAATAATGTTTGTCTGCCCTGCTGTTTGGTATCTTCATCAGCACGGGCCACTTCCTTGCACTGTAGCAAGTAAAGACACGATGCCAAGTCGTCTTTGAATCTAATTAAATCACTGCTTCAATCACAAATCGAATTACTGCCACATGTGACATCAACTGCAGTTCTGCGAGACAAGTACTTAGCCAAAAGTGCATTAAGCGTGCACATACGCTTTGGTCAGCTCGACTGCGTGCATTAAACACGCAGGTAGAGTCTAGTTGGTACTGAGCGAGAACTTCGGTCTGTTGATGCGCATATATATGTATTCGCTTGCTACGCGGTGTACAGCACACAATGACCAAATTACTAGTGGTAACAGCTAAAAATTATTGTCTTATGCACGAATATGTGTGAAACTTCCCTATTGTCTAGTGAACAAAACGCCCGCCGAATGATTTGAGATTTTAAGTTCAATTGATATATTAAAACATAGAGCTATCAATACCATATGCTATGCGTCCTGGTCGATAATTGATGATTTATATAACCAATGCATTTAAGCCTTACGTGCTCAACAATATTATATTCAATTCAATTTGAACTATCCGACCTCATTCATGATCTTGTTTACCAATTTATTACTGATAACTTAAATCAATCCTTTAAATCTTATCACATATGACGAATTATTTTTTTTATTCATTCATGCTAATCATCGTTATATATCATATATGTTGAAAAACTAATTGTGATTAGGGGCACATAAGACGTGTTTGAATGATTCATGCTGATCAACATCACATGTAAGGTATTATAAAACTACTTCTTATCAACATCACTTATAAAATGTTCCTCCGCACCTCACCTCTTCGTCATTCCCCTTAACCCTCCCGCCCTTGACCCAGCCCCTCTCGTCCCATCGTACCTACACCCCTCGTCCCTTTATCACTGGGCTCTTCACCCGCTGACCCTCCGTCACCCTCGAGCTCGTCACCCTCGTCCCTTTATCGATGGGCTTTTCAGCATTTGACCCTTCGTCACCCTTGAGCTCGTTACCTGTCGTCCCCCGACTCTCGTCCACCCATCTCTCCACCCTCCACCACTTAGCTCTTAACCTTTCAGCCCTCAACTCATCTTCTCTACTTTTATCCCTGCACAGGACAACCTCAGCAACCTAAGCACGTCCCTTATCAACCTCCCAATATTACGTTGTTATTCAAATATTTAGCCTCTGATAAAGGAAATAAAGACTGGGGTATGAATTTATCTCTCCTGAAGCAAACTGTCTTCAGCTATGGCATCAGGCAACATTGAACCTCATTCTCGCGACCAAAAGTAGTTCTTAGTAAGGTACATGGCAAATCTAGTTGTATCTGTTTAACTCGAGTCTTTAACCATATCCAAGGGTACAAGGCTCTTCTGAGGCGACCAAATTTCTGATGTCTTCTCCCTTGTCCAATATTCCGATGTATGCGACAGACAGATGCTGTATAGGCAAGATATAGTACAGCTCGTCCGCTGGTCGGCAAACCAGCGCCTATCCCAAATATCCTCGCTGGTACAATTACAGACGTAATAAACAATTCAGGGGCAAACATATGTATAAAGTAAGTCATGAGGGCTTACTTGAACGTTAATCTAGGGAATCTGTGTGACAGCGCTGCTATCATTGATGGCCAATAAGCGGACCAATCAATACAATTAACCTGGAAGGCAGCGTATACGGCATCCCCATCCATAGCTTTGAATAAGATTGAAAGCATGGACAAACTTAAAAATTCCAAGGACATATTGGACGTTTCTACGAAAGAGAAAGACAGCAAGAATAATGGTTAAAAGGATTACACCGACTATATATGAATTTCGAGGTCCGTAGCTGCTACGTACACGCATTCAGAAGCATGACTTGCTCAGCATGCAATGCTTACTTATTGCAAACAAACTGTTACACTTTTGAGATATATATCATAAGTTGAATTGTCTATCTGCCATCGATGTAGACAATATAGCGAATCTTCAACATATATCATTGGCCAATAGGATATCAAGCAATAACCGGCAGATATTACAATTAATCAGTTGTATCCCTATGATTGTCAACATGCCCCGCTCACATTGGTATTCAATATTGATGCACCCCTTAGTCACAAAATATATTGCACTTTAAAGAGGTGTCGTAACCCCATATCGGGAACAAGGATGCCCAGTAAGGTGCCTGGCAACCGCACCATGGAAACCTAAAGTTAAATGTTTGCACACTTTAAGGCGTTGCGTGGTGCTGCGGTCGCAGAAAATAGATTTGTCGCCGTTGTTTGTCGGCAAATAGGCTTGCGTACTCATTGGTCTCATTTTTGTGTAATGTGGTAATGGATTCAAATGCTAAAGCTATATTATGATGATATTATTGTTGACCCATCCTGACTGACATGGCCAACGGTGACCGGCCAAAGATATAGTACCGTGGTCATATCGGATGGGTATTTAAGGCTGCAAACACCAAAGTGAGGATGTAGCGACTGGTATGTGGTTGCAGGCCTGGTCGCAAGGGAATAATGTGTATGATTTTAACTAAGGCGATGACAAGCCATCACCTGATCATGACGTTGCCTAGTCATTATCATGTCGTTCTTCGGAACTGTTGAACAGATGGATTTTATTTGTATCATCAATATGTGCTTGTCGGACTGATCATGGCAATGATTTAGGATGCAGGGCACACAAACGAAGGGCAATGCATTGTAGATATGGTCACCCAATCATTACTATGCCAAATGTGTGTCAGCGGGAGAAAACACCTTTCTGGGTTAGAATCAGTGTTAAATATATAAGTATGCTAACAGACATAATATTCAGAAGTCCGATACTAAACCCAGATGGTGGTATTTGAGGGTGTGCTCAAAAAGCACCACAAGCGTTCAAGCCAATATCCGAAGCGTGGTAATATTGCCCTGGTTAATTAAAGAAGTAGGGACACGGTCGACTATAGGAGATGAATCAGCCAGAGACCATTGTCACTCATCAGTAAAAACACAGAGGGCCATCAGTGTAGCTGCTGTCATTTATCATTGTGATAAAACAAAGCCATTCATAATCACTCAGCTGTATGCATATAGATGAGCATAATTGAATTTCGTAGAGATTTATAACTTGGGTGCTCAGTTTGATGTGTGCTTACACATATAATATGCGAATGTACACGTATGTATGTGGGGCCAGGCGTGCCTAGTGCGACCCTAGATGGTGAAAAGTCGCACGCCTTTAGGTTATACTTATTTTGACTTTCAATTGATGAATATGTGAGAAAAAAAGTAGTTAAGGGATCGCGCACATGCGCATTATGTAACCCGAAATGATCACCGAATCCTCTCCGGCATCTTATTGCCAAGTAATATATAATAAACTATCGTTTTGTTGCTAGATTGCGAGATCGCTATGTTTTTTCCTGATATGTGCGTCTATTTCTTTCTACATAGAAATTGATGCTCCTAATCCACCATTATCATCATAATCATCATCATAATCATTATCTTCATCATAATCATTATCATTATCATCTATTTCGTCATCTACATCATTACATAGACTCAGTCCGAGATTCATTAGAAAATCCCAAAATATTATTGTCATGTCCGTCTTACACGACATCAAAGCCATTGACATGCTTCTGAACCTTCTCCTGCACAAGATTTATGATATTATTAATTTGTCTTATCGACCAAAAAGTCTAGTGAATTGAAAACACCAAGCCCAGTCGCGTCTGACTAAGTACCTGATGGCAATCGAGCTGTGATTTTTCTTTGAGAACACATTCTATGCTAGCCACATCGTTCGTAAGTGAGAATTATGTTGCTAACAACATTATATCCAATTTTACAACCTACGCAAATCGCTACCATAGATCATAGTAGCTTCAAACAACTCCGAAATAACGGTATTGTTGGTATATAAGCACCATTTGTGTATCAATATCGGCTCTGGTGATTTGCCGTATAGCTATGTATTGCGCTGATTCTAACCAAACAAGTTGAGCATAGTATTAATTGGGAGAAAATAGCAACAATTTTTAGGTTCCAATAACATAGATGCGCTGAATTTGCAGTGCATGATAATACGCTATTCCTATCATAATTTTTTTTCCATCATCAATCCATGGCGATGACTTATATGTTCATTTAACAGTCTCACTGTCATGGCGTTAATAAATCTAAAAAGCATCTCTTAATCAGTTCTGATTACCACTATCAGCTGCAGAACGGATGACTTAGCGTATCAACCAAACATTGATATCCTGTCAAGCAAACACGTTAAGTTATGATCTGATTCGTTGGGTTGTGCATATTATATAGTGTGTCAATAGAAACACAACTTGCTTGCGAAATACGAATAGATAATATATTCTGAGTGGCAAGCTAAGAATGGGCTCTCTCAGCCGAATTAAGCGTATGATTCTCTGTAGAGAGATTGTCGGACACACCTGACCTGATGATTAAATAAGCCAGAGAGCTAATGTGTCGGATATAATAATAACTTTATGAAAAACCATTTGAGCGGACCTGATTAGGCCTCATGAGAACGAAATATGCTGCTAACAGCAGACGTGATTGCGATCCCTATGCTCAGAGTGCGGTGGATATAATGATGATGAATGATTATGATGAAAATGATGATGATTTGATGATGATGATGATGGATGATTAGGCGAGCTCGTTTTCTATTCAATGCCTTTCAGTGTTTGATTCCGTGTGGTTTCTTTGTCTGGAGGAGGGGACTTCAATTCAAGGCTCGTACGTTTGCATAACTCGAAAGTCCCCCACCCCCTTTTCAGTTAATATGAGGCAGATTTTGCTCAGTAATTTGTAGTAAGCACTAACATTGTACACACATACAATTCCACATTATGAGCATACGAGAAGCAGATGTAAACCGCCTGCACATTACACCAGTTGATGATTTGGCACATCAAAAAGCAGGATTAATGCCTTTTCGTGTACTTTGGTCACTAGCAGCTTCATTAAAGCAGTTCCTCTTTAAATTCAGTTAGAACACGGTGGGTGGAGCGGGGGGTCGGGGTGGGTGCGTTTACATATTGTACAATAACATCACTTTAGGTTTCGGACGATAGTGATGAGATTAGCATTACAACAAAGAGATATAATCCAATAGTAACGACATTCATTGTTGTTATGATTCTGTATTTAATGCTTCGTTCGGTATTGACCCAGACACTAGACATGGCTTGGCACGTCTGGCATCGGCCCAGCTAGCTCATATGTCAATAATTGCCTTGTATATTTCTTCAGACGGATAAATAATAAACGAAACAGTTGCTGTTTGATGGCTTCATTATATGCCTACAACTTCCTAAAGTATGATTTCTGGCAGTGTTGGATGTGATCGCTACTTGGGAGAGGCACGGACCTATCTTATTAGACATTACTATTTGCTTCAGACGGCCAAAGTCTCGGAAATCCGGCTTATGCCCGCCCACAAATGATTGCTTTACGGATGTAACTCTCCTATTTTTGTTCATGGGCGCTGCAGTGCGTCTCGCTAATCGCAACGACTGGCCAGTTTGTTGAGAAAGGCGACGCTTAGAACAACAAATATATCTTCTTGTCTCCTATTCTGGTTTCGGGATGTAAAAGGGGAGTGATTAAGGAATCCCACAGCACTGTTGTGCATTCACAATCATTGCAAGCAATATTTTTTGGTATTCTATTTGTCAGACAGTGATTTCGCGATGAGCGTGAGCAACATCCAGGACATTATAGGCAGTTATATGCAATGGACTACCAAAACCATTGGAACTTATCTGCACGTGTCAGTAATGCACACAACAGATTAATTCGGGTCAGGCATTTGATATCATCTCGTAAAGCATATTCGCTGCAATATTTCGCTTATTAGAACAAAAACTCAATCCTCGACCACCGAATGAAGGTCCGAGCAAATGCGCAGAAAATGGCATTCCATGCCTGTAAGTCTTAATAAACGTGACACCCACAAAGACGAACAAAAACATGTCTCTTTTATAAATAAGGACGGCTATTTTCACCACTTCATGAACTGCTTGAGGTCGCGTGAATACTTGTGGTGATTGGCAACCGCCACAAGACTCCATTCATGCATTGAATATCAAACAACCACTCCACGTTAAATGTTTATCTTTTCGAAATCAGCGCATTCCCATTAGGAATAACAGATGCGAAAAGCTCTACTCGAAATGTGACAGTAGCAATTGAGCTGGGCACAGTATTAGTTGGGGAGTGCCGGGAGGAACTGTGCCCGGTTTATGCTATGCGTTTACTGCCAGCACATTAACTGATGTCAAATGCACTTTGAACATTATCCACTGTACACTGAATGCACATAAATAGTCGTTTATCTTCCAGATTGAATTCATTATCCGCTCTGCCCTTAGCATCGTCGGAATGCGTGTCATACACGCAATGGAATTTAACAAAGCCCTTGTACGAACCTATAGCACTGTCTTCTCGGCGCTTGAATCACATAACTGCAGTTGATATCACATTGTGCCGTAATTCGGTTTACTATTTAAGCGGTGCTTGATGCTACTTTTCATCTTGGCGGTAACAAGTACTACAGTACAAGACGAACATGTTAGCACCATACACATAAGCAATGTGGGTAAGTCGTATTCTCATTGAACGCATGGGGGACAAATATCAAATAGGCTCGCTCTTAATTAATGGCAAAGAATGTGCGATATTGTAGCTGACTCCAAAGAGAACGGTATTATTGATGGCTAAAAAGGAGGATTCTGCATTGCAAATTTATCCGAATACTCCGCCGATATTAAGTCTATCGTATTTTCCTCACATGGGGAATGGATATATCTGTGATGGTCGATACGCGGGAAAACATATCTAAGTCGATGGCAGGCACCCTGCCATATGGTGGAGATTAAACAATGGCCTCAGATTACATGGAATCCATTAAAATTAACCTTGCTTTGTTATACAGACAAATTAATCACTTTGCATCGGCTGTACAAAGAAGGATGTAGCAGCAGCCCAAGCAAGTCGGCCATTTTACTCATAACAGTCACTTCATATTAAGCTTTATGGCTTTTGTCTCTAGTGGTAACCACGGTTCTCTGTCTGCGAGAACAAATCAAAGATACAAAGGGAAAGGTTCGCCCTTGCGTTCTGATGACTGTGCCTTACATTGTGTATATAAACTGGAGTTGTGGAGAAGATTTCGGATGTATGGGCTAAAGAGGAGAGGGAGCTAATGATTCCCCATGAATTGGTGATACCCATTAACAATTTTGAGAACGTAAGAACGTTTGTACGAATACTTCAGGAATACAGGTTGAGAGGATACAACTGTTGCCTTCGTAGCATAATTGACTAAAGTAAGTTCTAATTCTTCACCCTGTGCGCTGGTCTTTTGACAACCTATTAATAACTAAAAACGTGTAGGAGCTGTAAAGACATAATGTGTAGCGAGTGACTATGGTCCATAAAACTTTCTTGAATGTCACTAGAAAAATGAATATCACTAATCAAAAAGATAAAAGTCGCGCCTATTATACAGAAATAAGTTTATGATTCCTGGTGGAACGTGTCGGAGCTGACAATATAGAAACATATATTAATCAACCTAAAACACGGTAATGGATTCAATTTATGAATGTCTTTTGACGGTTTGTGAAGTTAAAATGCTTTTTTCCACATCACAGATGTGAGTTTCTTTGGTTTTTCTTATAGCCCCATACATGAAGCTTTTTCTACAATTGTGGAATTAGAGTTTTGCTGCTGCTGGATATGGTTATATCACGTTAATTACAGTTGAGTTGACCAAAAGTTACAATCGGAGGTCATTGATAACCGGACCACAGGCCATTATAACCTAGCGGTTGACGTCGCTTGCAAATGGCCCTTTGTGCATGTCATTAACTTTAGTGTTGACCTCGAGGTTTTGCACGTATCCATGGTAGCCCCACTGCTAATATGTTGCACTGGTGTTGAATTTAGCTTCAATGCAGATATACAATCGGAGGTTATCACGCGAAACAAACATGGAAATAACAAGCATGCATAAACAAGCAATCCCGAACAGTATATAAATATAATCATAGAACTCGTTTTCATTCTCCATACATTTTCCGGGATATTGTTGAAAATCGTTCGTTATCAATGATTGAGTGCTATAATTTGAAATCGTTGACAATCAATTCGCCATAGAGTTAAATTTGCGTGAAACGCTTGCGAACAAAGGTATGTGCGCCTGTCGATTTGCCCTTGACTTGTTCCGCCTCAAGTAATTGAATTAAACCATTGGTTTACGTGCGTTGGACGCTGATCGTGTTACTTTTATTGTGTTGCAATGTATTGGCCGCCGTTAGCACAGCTGAACCCGTGCTACCATCAAACATAAACGTGAAAATATGTCATCTATAATTCGTAACATAACTGCGAAAGTCGATCCACATTGTCCTTGTATCCCTTGTATCGCCGTCCATATCCAATTGCACACATAACACATACGCTCTGTCAAACCACTCTCAAAACTTTAATTTGCACGCATTGCACTGACATACCTATTCTATCATAATGATCCGTTGGACCACACATTGATGACCGGTCATGATCAAAACAAGATGTATCACTTTAGGTGGTATGGTTACAGCGCATGCACCAAGAAGGTCGCCAATGTTTGGAACAGAGAGAACAAGGAATTTGAACTGTCAAATGAAAACCGATCCGGAAGATAGCGATTATTGATGTATATTCTTGCATATTTACCGGCTATTCTGTAAAGAGTGCACAATGAAGAAATAACTAGTGACATCAGTGAATGTGCAGTTTGCAAAATCATTCATCACACAGGCACAAATGTCTATGAGAATTTATCATGCTGACCAGCCTAAATTCTTTTGCGCGAACAAATCCAATTAGGTCAGCAAATGATCCACTGCCTCACAAATGTGGTCTCGTTCTCAATAGAGCACGCACCTTGGCGTGTTTCACGATTGCATTGCCGACATGCAGCCTATTGGGAAGCGAGAGGACTTCAGTTAGCCCGCGTTGTGTGAACTTTTTGTGCTGGAGTAACCACATCAACCTCCCATAAATGCCGTCTATGCTATTATTGTTCTTTGTCATCACTTTTTAAGTGTACAAGAGAACATAAAGTTTTGAAATCTAATTGTCAGCCTCTTCCTGGTGGCTGACAGCGCTTTTGTTTCACACAGACAACATCTTGTCAGTTAGCCAACGTAAATACGATTGAACCCTTTAGACGCCTCACAGCGCGTAATGCCGAGTTCTCTCTCCAGAGTCGAATATTGTCGTTCCGAAATCGTGACCCAGACCGGATGATATCATACACAAGGTGATGGCATTCATGGGAAAAAGACATGCGTTTTGCGCAGTAGGTGATGGAACTATATTGGTGGGAGTACAAGCGCGACCAGGGTATATGCGTGGTGAAGGTATGCGTTCGGCAATATATACCCGACGCGCTAAGAGTGTTTATTACATTCATGGGAAGATGGCATGCACTTCGAGGTGGCATGCATTTAGTGAAGACGCGTGATACGATTATGGTTACAGTACAAAGTCATAACTGTTGTGGGGGAATAGGTTCATCGAAACATACCCGACGCCCTACGAGTGTTTACTCTATTAAGATGTTAATTTAACATCGTGGAATTAGTTATCGATTTCCAATTTGGTGTCACTGGCGTGCTCATATAACTACTAACATGGGCCCATATAAACAGCGGACATATTTGTGAATTACAAATAGATTGGAGATGATGGTCGAAAACAGAGAAGTAATCATTTCTATGACACCGAGTCGCCAGACAATCTGGCATCAGCTACATGTCAATCTTCTCCCCGACTTGGAGTCTGCCTTTATAACCACAAATAACCAAGCATTGTTACACAGTGTACATCGGTTCGCTCTTATGACGGGGAACTATGTTGGCTAAACATGACCCCATTTAGAAGACGTGCATTGTCTGTGGTGCTTCTCGTGCAGACGAATCGAAGAATATTCCAATATCTAAACGTTATGACCGTCCACATGAGATGGCAGTGATATTAATAAGTTCAGTTGATAATATAGTCTCAAGTCTGATGCACCTGTTTCCAGTATTTTATACCACAGACTATTGCTTGATTATATATAGCTACACAAAGGGTTTATATTACAGCTAATTGGATTGTATTGCGAATCTAAATTAAATGAAGCCAGCAAATAAACCACTAACTGATAAACTTTTTCACATTCTTTCACGCAGCATGATTCTTTACTAGCTTCATGATTGTATTGCCGGCCACCAATTGATCGGGCAGCAAAGGGATTGGAGATAGCCCTGCGTTGTTGGGCATGAATCGGCTAGCGTTACCACTTCATTTTCACGTCATTAGTCCCTACGGATGCTTATCACATCCGTTCCCATCCTTCCCGCGCGTATATTACAGCAACGCAAATGTTTCGTAGGTGTTTCCAAACCCGACCATCGATACAGGCATGCACGCATTCGCGCGCTCAAATATTCATACTTGCGCTAGTTAATCATTTAGGCCCTGGCTGTCTTCAGTGTAACAAGCCACACTGGCTGATATAATGAGCTCTATGTTCTCATTAATCGACAATGCTACCTCAATACATTCTGCTTCCTAACCAATTGCAATGTAAGTGTAAGCATTAATAAGGAGGGTGTGATAGTGCATAGAGAGAGGCATTACGTACCCATGCAAGATAATCCGTTGGCGTGGAGGTAATAGCCTGGCTGACATTCACAATGGCAGCCTCCAACGGCCTGGTTGATGCACATCTGGTGGAACGGATTCGCTCTGTCGCAATGCCATGAACACACAACGGAGGTATCATAGCTACAGGTGCTACACTGACCTTAACCTTTATTCACTCAAAGCATATGTTAAATATGTGATGTAAATCAACATTAATGTTTCGAAATACTTGATCCGTAATGCAGATCAGCATTGATGATTCGAAACTTTTCTTTTATGATTTTTATCCCCATTTATGACTTGATTTGTGAAGCTGATCTCAAGTGATTGATCCGTGATATGTAAACTAGATTAAGTTGATCAGCTGAAGCAATCAGAGATATATCGATGAGCAAGTATTACACATACATCATTGTATGAATGATCCTGTTTCAGGACGGGTTGTTTAAATTTCCCATTAATGTAATATCGATTACCACGGATGGCTGAAATGCATGTTATATAAAACAAAAAGCAATTGATCCGGTTCCACAGGCTATGAAAATGGTGGTTATGTCGTTTATTATGTCAATGAAGTTTCAACTCACAGGTCAGTCAGCTTGCTGGTATGAGAATTAACTTCACTAAACATTGCACTTAATATAAAGTCAAAAATAGCCCACGCGACAGGCGTGTGGTCTTCAATCTGTGAGGCGCATGTCTCACATGAGAGAATCTTTGACAAGATGAGAATTAACTACGACAAATTTGGGACTACTTGTTTCTTCTTACCCCATGTAGTTTCTATACAACAACTAACACGTGCCTAAGAATACTCAGCTGGGTCCATATGGAAACCTTCTTGACTTAATAGCTGTACCGGGGCTGCCTTGCTGCTATATACCGCTACCGTCCGAATACAATATCTTTGCCTCGATTGGTGTTAGATTGATAGAAATCTCCCGACCACCAAGCCATATTGTTTTCCGACTACAGAAGCACGTGTGGTGCTTGAGCAAAACATCTGCATTACCTTAGTGGAACATTGATGGTGAAGATTCTCAGAAACACAAACTACAGTATTTTTCAGATATTGGTCTGGCAGGTTTAGGACAATGGCTATGTGCTTTTTTGTTTGCATCACAGCAAGAATGCAACCAAACGATAACGACATCCATCGTTGTTATGAGGCTGTCCTGATTGTTCAATCGAACGACAAATTGTACTAGCCCAGACAGAGAATTGGACACGGCCAGTATCGGTCCAGCTCATACGTCAATAATTGCCTAATAGATTGCTTTAGATGGATAAATTATTAACGAATCAAATGCATTCTGCTTGCTTCATAATACTATTTACAGATTACAACGGTTAGTCAATTTTTGATGATGTTGGACGGAATCGCAGGTGAGGCACGATCCGTCTTATAAGACATTACTATGTGCTTAGGACGGCCATTGTCTCGGAATCTGACTAATGCCCGACCAAAGATTATTGCAGTAACTCTCCTCACTTTACCAGCGTCACTTCAATGCTTCTCACTTGTTGCTGCTTCAAACACAAACCGAAATACTTTCAAATGTGGCATCAGCTGCAGTTATGTGCACCAAGCGCCGAGATGACACACTAGGCTAGTACAGGTGATTTGTTAAATTCCATAGCGTGTATGCACACGCAGGTCCGACTACGGTTGGGACAAAGCGAGTAAAGAATTAAATTTGCAAGATAAGCGACTGTGGGTTGTGTTCATGGGCTAAAGTGTGTACAATAGACAATTTTAAGTGACATCAGTACATATGCTCAATGCAACATACACATGGGAAACCTAATGGAAAACCAAACGCTGCATTTAATTCCACTATGCCGATTCATTGCTAGCACGATACGTGATAAAAAAGCAAACCATCTGAGATTGTTGTCCGAGCTTTGAGAAGCATACGGGTGAATTATTAATAGCCCACCATTCTCTGATGACCACATTGGTGAGGTAGGATAGCATTTCTAATGCACCAGGTATTCCCAACTAGGCTAAGTGACAGGACATTCGCAGAAAACAACCAACTTAATCGCCACTCATGAACAATTAAATTAGCCCCGTGGATGTACGCGTGATCGCCAATTATTGTGGTCACGAGATGTGCAATATGTACAGCATAGACCATGCCTCCATATGATCTCAGACTGGAACTTTAAGCATTAACTATACACAGTATTTGCCGGCAATCCCCAAACAATAATATTCCCAAGCACAACTGCCACTGTCAGCTTTCGAGTAAAGCTTTTCGCTGAGGGCGCATCTGTTATTCCATATGCCAAATGAACCCAAAAAATAAGGTTTTTATCCGCTTTAATTCTGATTCTGATGAGAAAAACAGGTAGCGCAGCTTGGTTATTTGATATTCAATGTAGGAACCGATGCGGGAGGCAGATGCCAATCACCGCATGGACTCACGCGGTTTAAAAAAATTCATGGGGTGGTCACAATAGACCCTCCATATTAACAAAAAACGGCATATTTTCATTCTTGTGGGGTGCCGAGAATATTATTGCAACGAATATACCTTATGAGATGATATCATATGCCTTTACCCGAACACATCTGCAGTGTGCATTAATAACGAAGGTCCAAATGGTCGATAGAATCCAACATAGACCTGGCTGCTGTTCATGCTTAGCGCGAATTCATTTTCGGACAACTCGAATACCACCAAAGTATTGCATGCAATGATGGTGAATGCACAATCTCGTTATGGAAGTCACTCCCTTGAATTTTTGATCAGAGATATGTATTGTTCTAGGCGGCGCCTTAACCGACAAGCTGGCCGATCGTTGTAATTCACGAGGCGCAATGATGTGACCATGATAAAGTGAGTACGGTTGCGGCCCTCAGACAAAAGTTTATCGGCTGGCATCATTAGCATTCCCAAGACACTAACCGAGGCACATAACGATGTCATATAAGACGTTCGAGTGCCTTTCCTAATTCGCGATCCTATCCAAAACTACCAGGAATTGACCTAGCGTGGGAAGCTGTAGACATTTTAATGAAACAATAAGACTGCATTACATTGGTCAACATCAGATATCACATGCATTGAAGCAAAAATATATATATATATATATATATATATATATATAGAGATATATATATATATATATATAGAGATATATAGATATATATAGAGATAGATATATATAATAGATATATATACATACTATATATATATATATATATATATATATATATGTATATATATATATATATATATATATATATATATATATATATATATATATATATATATATATATATATATTGTATTCGTATTAAGGCAAATAAACCACGAACAATGCCACAGTTTGTATATAAACATGTTCTTGACTGAATCGTCATCAATGTTGCGATCGTCATCATTATGTAATCGTGTGAGGAACGGTCGAACCACCCACGACTTACCAAGCCATTTTCCATTAAGTTTAATACCATATTCGCCTCTCGACATGCATCTCCTTGGATCCTATGGCAGATCCCTGATTGAAATTAATTTGTTGTATATAAACACATAATCCGGAGTGTCTATATGCTTAGAATGACGCTTTCGCCAGATTTTCCACCAGGAACCATTCTGTATAATTGTTGTTGACCACTCAGGAGCTCATTTGTTTGTTCAGTGAGGCCAACTTTATTACGGACATTCTACCCAGCCTTCACAACCAAAAATTCTCACTACTATATATCATCAGCCCTTGACAGCTCCTAAACAATTCCCCTTGTATTTGTATATGAGCCCTGTTTTATAAGTATTGAATGGCTGTAAATGACAAGCGCCCTGGGCGAGGATATAAAGCCTACTTTAGTCAATCATGCTACGAAGTGAGTGCAATAGCTTATGCTCCCATACAATATCCCTGATATAATCCTTTCAACTTTTTAACATTGAACTATAGTTGTTTTGTTAGTCACCATGTACATCATGCATTGATATCACCTCGATATGAAATCAATAACATTGTGTATATAATTAATATAGAGTTGTTCGACTGATCATGACAATGACACATCATTATCATGTTGCAGTAGGACTAATTATGGCAAACACATATGATCATTATGTTGATTATCTACACAACCCGATCCCACTGACAAGTTTGTTTTTGATAGGAAAGACAAACACTCTGTCATTGACGTGTTACTACATTAGAAACATGTTCTTTACCATGACCCGTTTACGTACCACCACACCCTCAACTATGCGAGTTTCACGATACAATTGCATCCGTCGGCAGCATTTCGCATTCCGTCATGTTCTAAAACAATTGATGCCGGTCACAGTCGGTTTGTTTGCTGTCAAGTCATCAAATCCTTATTCTGTGTTTGAAGCATTTGTGCCCGCTACAATATTTGCCCACGTTGCCAGCCTACATAAATGGAAAGAGCTACAAGGAGTAATCTGCTTTTGTTTTTGAAAAGTCCCCCATCACTTGCATGCTTTATTGCCCAGTTGCCCGAAGCAGAAGACTTTTAGAGCATCAAATTAGATAAACTGGCATCTCATTCATTGCATGGTTTTATCGCATTTCCGTGAAAACTGTAGTGGAAATTGTTACCTTCCGTTGGCATTGAAGAACGTGGTTCCGGCACTTACTGCCGTAGCATGAAAAACTCCGCCATAAATTTTTCATAATCAATGGATGGTAGGGCAAGCTTCTGAAGAAACCGGCTTACGTGTATTTTAATTAGTGGTGAATCTAGCTGTGACTCAGGTTCACTGTCCACAGTGACGCCGCAGTACGAGCAGCATGGGCAATACTATTCGTTTTTATATTAATGCAAGAATAGATCGCCCTCGTAAGATGCTGATGAAAGTTATGGACGTTCCTCACTCTTGAAATCTCCTTGTTGGCAGCCTTTCTCATATGAACATCTTGTCAATTACACTTTACAATGGTGAGGGATTTCATTTCGCTACCTCGTTGTTGCGCACATTGCACTAGTGATGGCCTTCGATTGAGGTTGCAGTGCCACTTCATCATTATCGCGGCCTATCTAACATGTTTTATCAGATTGCTATCGTATTCGTATTAAGGCAAATAAACCACAAACAATGCCACAGTCTGTTGATAAACGGTTTCTTCACTGAAAGCAACATCTTGCATGTTTAAGCAAAACTCCTTTTAGTATTAGTGCAGATATCACCACATTAACATATCAATTGCCGAAAGCGTGGCAAATTTATTTCAAAATGCGAATATTCAATGGCAGAGGGGAAAAGTTATGTTTCAACTTATCAGCTTTGTTCTATACAATCTTAACGACTTCACAGACTCGCATCTGTGATATATGGACAGCACCTGAGCTGACTGATTTGTGGAAATGTTCACTCAGCACACACCATCGATCTTTCCTTGTGATAGCTTTTGGGCAACTTGCTAATGCTTTGTAAGTGTGCTTTGCAAGTGTGCTGTACACTAGGCTGCCTACAATTGCAGCCTAATATGCAGCACACTAACTTATTAGCATTCATCTGACAATAAATGGAATATGCAACACCTATCCAATATATCTAATGGGAGCTTTTGGCGCCAGCTGTTTAAACACAATTGTGCGAATTATGCTTTGCCCGCATCGCTTAGTGTTAGCAAACAGAAAATTGGCGATTAAGACCCGAGATATTTCAGTCAAGACGTAATGCTGGGTAAAGAAGAAGAATGTCACACGTTTCTGCGATTCCGGTACCTGTGATTGGTCGGCCTCAAATTAACCTATACTCGCAAATTAAAAAGTAATGTATGGCTCTCTTACGTATTAATACCAACCCAAAAAATATTATCCTTTATTATTTGCTAATATTTCTCTCTACAGGTTGTAGTTGATGTCGAAATGATGTGCTGCCAATTGTGTAGTTAGATGCCGCGTTCTATTGACAAATTATCCACATAAACTGAGATGCACTCTTTGCGAACAATTCAAGCTACAGTTTATCAAAAGTCTCAACTCTATTCAGTACTATGTACACAGCAGAACTTTCCTCTATGACTCGATGAATTCACTTTGTGAAAACGCCGCGCTAA
Source organism: Urechis unicinctus (assembly GCA_034190875.2). Classification (NCBI taxonomy): domain Eukaryota; kingdom Metazoa; phylum Annelida; class Polychaeta; order Xenopneusta; family Urechidae; genus Urechis; species Urechis unicinctus. The sequence continues at coordinate 61,471,547 of CM067350.1, forward strand.
GCATTTAAGGTTTGGTACTAAGGCATGCTCAAATCGAGGGATAATAGGCAGTCTTACTGCGGAGCTCGATCTATGACCCCTTCGCCCAAAGTAATCATCCATCAGTTAGTATGTACTATGTGGCGTAAAAGTATACAAAAAGGAAGGTCATCACAGGAGGTTTGTGTGATCTCTACATGGAGAGGGTTATAGCACCATATATGTCTTCTACAGCCATTGATGCCGTCATTGTACGGATAACGCACCGGTGTCATGTACCAATCTCATGGTGTAGGTTTAGAAAGAGAGGATAGATAATCGGCTCTTAATACCACAGAGGTGCAGGCGACTCTTGAATATCAGCGTCCTCTCTGCTCGGTTTATGCATCACCTCAATCCTCGACAGAGGAATAGTTAAGAACGTATTATGATTACCTCTTCAACCAATAACCGCCAGTTTGAAAGTTAGTAGGAAGTTTGGCCTCATTGAAGTAATTGTTGACACAAATAGACCGAGCAACTATGCAATTCTCATTAACAAGCACGGGATGTAATGTCATTATCCATGAAGAAGTCAACTTAATACTCTAATTTTTTATCATGTAGGGCCGCAAACCATATATGATCAATTAGAAGTGCCCCGAAATCCCAATATGCTATGTAGAATATCCTCCATAGCAAATTTTCATTGAATGAAATTCAGGACATGTTCCTGGTTGTACTGCATCTTTGTGGACCATCTACGAGTTAATGGGAATAATAACCCAAATCTCTACCAGGATAAAGTAACATAGGTTATAAAACTACTGCGTCTTGTCACCAATGACATGGTTAAAACTTAATAACCATACGAAACATATTTGTTTTATTGCATCTGTATATATATATACGATGCATATATGCATACAGCATTAATAAGCATTCCATTAATCAGCACATGCAATCACCCATCCAATATCTCAATCGCTTGACAACATTAATGTTAATTCAAAGATAAAATCGGAAGTACGTGCAGAGTGTCGTACAGTGGGTTCTACAGTATATGCACTGACTAACAAATCAGATGCTGTCACATTCAAGGAAAGTCATTGTCAGTCACCAGGAAGTAGCTGAGAATCATATTTCAAAACCAGATCTTTTTCCTAACAACTTACCATGGGATCAGGAAGACAACCAACAGGGGTAGATGATAGCTGTAGGGTTATGTGGTAGCTCCTGCCAATAAATGCCTCGTATCGCCGGGCCAACATAAGATCTTTTGCCACATGATATATCACATGTCGGAAATACAATCGTGAAGCTGGCTGAGGCGCGTGCCTCGTGCCAGATCGTGACTAAATATGTCAAGCAATGGTTTATGTACTAGTATTATTGGGATTTGTTTTTGCAACGAAACGAAATGACTTTGGTTTGCTATTATATACACCCTACATGTTGCTATGTATAACCTAGCGATGGTCTGGGGAGCAGAATACTGAAGGCTGCTTCGTAAGACGAGTGAACATATCATGGATGAATCTTATTGTGCCAAATGATGATAAACAATGTAACGGTTATCACTCAAGTTAGCTACACCATGGGCAAATAGTAACTTCTAGGACTGCCAACATTGATGAGGGGCTCGCAGTCTGGTCCAGCCTTTTGGTTTTTGCTAATTGGACAGTGGCATTTGAGGGGCCCTGTCCTAATATCACATCCATCACCAATCACCAGCTCGATATCACAGTGTTTTCAGCAGTATGACAAGCATCCGGTGTCCAAGACTCTGCATGAGTGGGTGACTTAATACAACAATATTGTAATACTTCTGAGACATATATCATATGATGAATTGGCTATCTGATGGGTTATCATCATAATCATCATCATCATCATCATCATCATTATCATCATCATCATCATTACCAATGTTGTCATTTTAATCATGATGCCAGTTCACGGTTGCATTATGTGGCGAAGGACGCAGCAACTTAGTTTTCTGTTTCTCCTGGTTAACGACTTCCCTGTTAGATATCAATTAGGCTTGCTGGCACTGATACGTTGAGGGATATCTATGTACAATTTACATGAATAGACTCCTTTTAGGTAGAAAAGGATTCCTGCCACAGTTTTGTAAAACAGCGGAAGTTTACTACAATAGCATGTCAACGATCAACTGGAACTGACTCTACGGGAATGCTGAGGTCGTGATGTGGCTTTGAGGATATACCGTTGACAGTGAGTTTGTAAGTGGTTACAGAGAAGCGATCCAGTGTCAGAGGCTATCATGGTCTGGGTGACTTGATACAGCCCTCAATAATTGTTTCCGAAGACAGAAATGGCAATATATCATATGTACAAATAGCTTATATCTTGCCTAGCACGCAATGACGCATCTAAGGATGGATTGAGCAGATTATGTACAACATAATCTGCTCAATCGTCAACAAACCCTCAGGTTCGACAATTTAATCGCAGGAAATTGCATTTTCGTCAATCGCAGGTATGATAAGCGTATTTCCGCTCGCAGCAGAATCTTAAGAGGGTTATAAATACTTCATACGTTCGTGTACAGACTCAGTTCAGTTAGTTCAAAGAGACACGAATTCTAAGCTACTTACACAATCATACAACCCGCCCCTCAACCTCCGCCAGTCTACGAAAATACAAACGTTTCGTGTTTAACTCGACTATTAACGATGACCACGGGAGAATAGCAATCCCGTCCTGACTAGTGACAATGGCTCAAATTCAATGAATGAATGCTACCTATTCCCGAAGCGTAAGATTCAACGGTACGTTAAATGGTGTAATGCGATTGTGCCTCACGCATTTCGTGCAGAGAATGGTAACTCTGCCAGCGGAAGAGTTGTTAATGTAATCCGTCATTTGTATCAATACGACGAATGTCATTAGAACGAGTGTCGTGTAATTGGCCGTTTAAACATCCATGTTAGATAAATTATTCCTCCAGCTTCTGCCGGATGTTGAAGCGTAGTTATTGACTTAGAGCCGTCTTACACGCTTCTGTAATATCAGCAGGCATTGACGCTTAATAAGCGTCTATTCAATTTACGTGCGCGTTCTTTGAGGGTGAGTGATTTATATAATACAGTTCCCATGCCACTAAACTTGCGCCAGAATACAAGAGATATATAGGAAATGCCCTGGCAACATCTGACACACACATATATAACACCCCATCTCAAACTCCTGAAGGTCAACCAATTACGGTTATGAAGTTCCAGGAAGGTATGACATTCTTCAGCTGCACTCAGCAATGCGTCATGACTAACATATCATGGGTTCTTATTACTCATTTTATGGTTGCTAACATCAAGCGATAACAATTAGCGATTCGTGCGCTATTGCTGCTAAATTGTGATGTGAATAGCTGGCAATGAAAGCTCCCATTGGCTTCTTTGAAATGATATGGCTTTATCCAATTATTGTCGGTTAACTTACGCATTGAAGTCCCTTTACCACAGTTGCCTGAATGTGAAGTCATTTGATTTGTTTAGGACATAGCTGATCAGATCCAGCAGATCATTTCCATTCTGTTGATGTAAAATATTCAATAAGAACTGTCACCGGCACGCAATAAGACATTCATCTTACTTATGAAGAGATATTTTGCGCAATTAAAGCATGTTATAATATTTAGGCATGCATGATTTTGATTTGTGTCAAGGCACTACATACAGACTGGGTCGTTGTTTTCCTTTCAAATTATGAGTTTAGATATCTGTATGTGAGGTTGTAAGGCTACAAATGGAATATAATAACCATGAGAATAAATTAGGACTAAGCCGAGATAATGTTGAAGTGGAACCCCATTAATTAAAAGCCATCACCAGAAAAATACACACATATCGAAGTAACAAGGCAGCATAATGAAATCTCCTCTCGTTAAGAAGAGTAATTGACATGTTATTATTATTGCGCGAATATCGGCGTATAGGATTTGTGAGTGAGGATCATTCCTCAGTATCTTATGAAGATGGCAAATATAAGTATTCATATAGCACCGCATTATCCCTCGACCTACCCCCTCTAGGATTTCAAATATCTGTTGTGCTTAGTGACCTATGCAGCTGTGTTATATGGACTTATTGAAAGGCATGAGAGCCTGTTTTATAAGACCTCCAATTTTAATACAATTACATTGGGAATAATGGTTAAGAATCAGAATTCAACACTAGGTTACTTAGAATGCAGCTTACAAGAATCAATACACCAAGAATCGTATGAATGGGGCTCTAAATCATTCTGCGTGCTATAACTAACTCACTACTGAGGTGTGTACTTTCGCTAAGGTTACAAAATGTAGAGTGCATCAAATTTACCCTTGTTAAAGCCGTGGGTTTCGCCCACTAGCTTTATAATAAGTTTCTATCTAGTACCCGTTATTATAAAAGTTGGAACATTGTATTCGTCGTCTATTGACATTGAATGTATTTTCCCGACAAATGCGAGAGATTGAAACAGAAACCTTCCTGTTTCCGCAGTTCAGCCACAACTCAAAAATCCCAAAATAAGTTGGGCCGGTCATAGTTAGCCAGGTCAGTCAGATAGGGCAGTTATTATAATATCATGATCATATTTTAGCATTTGTATCCATGACCACATTATACAAAAATGAAGCCAACCAGTACGCAAACGTCTTTTACGAGAGCAACAATGGCGACAGGTCTATTTTCTGAGACCGCAATGCCGCAAAGCGACTTAAAGTCTGCAAGCTTTAAACTCCTCTTTAAAGAACAATATATATTGTGACTAAGCGAGCATCAATATTCATTGCCAATGCGAGCGGGATGTGGTTATGATCATATGGTTTGTTGACCACCGAACGATCAGTATTTGTAGTGCAATATATTGGCCAGAGAGCGTCTATCTGTCGTATAATCACAGTGAGTGAATACCATGGAAAAGGATGCAGACATCAGACACTTAGGTTTATCACGAGATCTGTCGCCTCTGTAGAGGAAGATTACATTGAGATACGGTTAACTACCCGATTTATACAGAAACCACTCGGTTTGTCATGCACCATACAAGAAACTACTTTTCATAACCAGAATGAGGTTTAGTGTCGCCTGATGCCATAGCTAAATACAGTTGCTTCAGGAGAGATAAATCCATTCTCTGGTCTATATTACTCGCATATATGTCTTCAGAAGCTAAATACCTTAATAACAACACAACGGTGGGGGGGTTTATAAGGGAAAGTATGAAGAGCCAAGGGTCAAGGGTCGAGGGGTGTAAGTACTGTGGGACAAGAGGACAGCAGATTGAGGGGGGAGGGATGAAGAGGTGACAGGTGGAGGAACAGTTGATATGTAATGTAGATAAGAAATAGTTTTACTATACCTTTTATGCTCTATTGATTAGCATTAATCATTCAAACACTTCATATGTGCTCCTGATCACAAGCAGTGTTTCAACATATATGATATGTGCTGGTGATAAGCATAAATAATTTAACATATGTAATGAGATTTAATTGATCGAATCGAATAATAAATTGGTGAGGAAGAATTACATATAAATCATGTAATGAATGAGGTCGGATAGTTCAAATTGCACTGAATATAATAGCATTTAATATTTATGGATATATGTTCTAATATATCAATTGAACCTAAATTAACATCTCAATCGGCGGGCAGAGATGATCGAATTCATTAATTTGTTTCATGTACATGTGAAATGTCTCACCATAGAGATTCCTTTACAAGACGGAATTAGCTCAGGCAAAGCGAGACCCACTTCTTTCTTCTTACCCGTCGTGGCTTCTGCACAATAACAAACACGTACTTGGGAATACCCTGCGGGGTATATATGGAAGCAATTCCGTTTTCGCTGTTTAGCTGCACCGAGTACGTCTTGCAGTTATATACCGCAACCGTCTTAATACAATATATTTGCCGTCGATCCGTGTAAGAATGACAGAATTACCTTAAGGTAACGTGAAGTGACACAAATGTTCAGAGACACATACTGGAATCTCTTCAGATATTTGTCTGGCGGGTTTAAGATAGTGGTATGAGTTATAGATCACAGCGAGATATATAATCAAACAATAACGAACTCCATCGTTATTATGATGATTTATATGATGATTTAATTGGGCAACAAGTTATACTGATCCAAATGGGAGACTGGACTTTACATGGCCAGTATCAGCGCAGTTAACTCATATGTCAATAATTATCCTTATATATTGCTTTAGATGGATAGATTGTCAGCTTATTTCATAATGATAGCTACAGCTTTCTGAGATATGACAACATCTGATAGTGTTCGATGGGAACTTGGGAGAGGCGTGGATCCATCTTATAACACATTAATATGTGCTTCGGCTGGCAATGTCTCATGAATATTTATATCCGCCTATAATCCGAAAATTATCACCACAGATAGTACTGCATACGACGGAAAGGACAAGCATATATGTCTTAATATTACCAACACGTACAATGGCATACAACACTGTGACTGTTTTGCAAGAATGGAAGGTTATTAGGTGGATATAGGTTTATTGATCGAGTTTTGTTATATCACACGATCGATCGAGTATAATTTCGCTTGGTCGGCTCCTGTATGAAGCACGATGCTACAGTAATGTTTGTTGCATTTCTTTATGTGCATCACATTTGCCCCATGTGGGCATGTTCGTATATACAATAGAAAGCACGCCAAGCGTAAATGGATCGCAGGTATCCTACTACCCAATAATAACCATATTGAATAAGGAATATGTATGGATCCGCCAAAAACAAATGCGCTACCAAAGCAGCTCAAATGCAAATTACACGTAATGCTGTGGTTATATCAACATCGGCTGACGTTTATTGACGTACAATTGTTCGATTCTGGTATCATAATAATCAATTATTTAAGCTACATTTATCAACACAATAATATGTGCAGTTATTCAAAGACAAAGTGTATGCATGCAATATTTTTCATTGGAGCCAGTGGGTCGTGTTAATCATTTGGAATCGTAGCATATTCCAAGTTGCAACAGCGCAGCATGCGAATGCTGCCTTATAGAGCCTACCACTGCGACCCCTACACTAACGATATCACGGAGGCAATTGAGTGTGCAGTGATAATGGCCAACGTAGGCTGTCCTTGCTGAACAGTCGCCATTGCCATTTCCAGCGAATTATCAAACCAGTCTGAATCATATTCCAAATCGTCGACATAACTTGCTGTACCTCTTAACGTAATATCGACACGACAGGGCAACAAACTTTCTTATTGATGCCATCAGGTCGAGGTGTGGTGACCGTATCTTTCCACGTGGATTTCCAGGCATCATCCAGCAGACATCAGTGAAGATTGCCGACAATTCGTGAACATCTTGACTTGGAAATACCCATATTACACCTAGTTTCTTCCAGAATATATCGGTAAAAGGGGAGTGGTTAGGGGACATTATTCATCTAATCTGTCAGGGCTAACAACTTGAGCTCATGTTATTTAGCCTGGAGGCCCGTGCTGATTAGACGAATACATGCAGCAGGTCAGACATACTCGGTTTTCTGATTATTGGTTAAGCGCCTATTCCCATTTGATAATGAGCTTGACCATGCAGCCACAAGTGACTGTTCATCGTAGCTAAGTTTTTTTCGAATAATATGCTGCGAGAAGCCTGGGATCATGTTCCCAATGACCATGCCTTTTGTCGATTTTAAACCACACTCTTAACTTGGGGCTCAACATGCACTCTTTGTTTCCGCTGTGCAAATGCGCACTGCAATTAATGCATTGGGTTGCTGGTTATATTGTCATCAATGGATCATAAGGTACGGAAAGTCTGAGAAGCTTTGTAGTGTCACGTGCTTCATTGAGGGTCCTAATCCAGGGATGTGTGGTTACTCCATTTAGGATGTTGGAGCGAACCAACACAACAGGAACTTCTGATCCTAATTAATGTTCGCAGGCAAATAACGTCCCACATTGGTCAACAACTGATGTCAGCAAAATTGGCGCATTTGATGAAAACAGTAAACACAGCAAATATCGTGTATTGCATGTGAGACAAATATCATTCTACGTTATTTAGAGCCATTGATTGGTGTGCCCATATTTTCGATTGGATTGCGTCTTTGCGAATTTCCTATGCAAGTATGCCATATAATAGATTTCATAAGAGTAGGTATGATAAGGAACAATCTGACTAATGCCTAGCAACATATAGATCAATTATTAAACCACAACGAATAATTGACATGCATTGGTTGTGGGACGAGTAAAAATGCTGCTTATGGTGGACGTGGTTGAAATATTAATGCTCAGGTTGTGGTGATGGTGATGATGATGATGATGCAGATGATGATGATGATGATGATGATGATAAATATTGATCATGATCATCATTGTTCTGTTGACAAATAATGCTCTCCGCGAGCCACCTGTCATGGGGTAAATCATGAAAATGTTGTGGATGCAAATAAAGACTATGTTGACAGAAACGATGAAAACGATGGTGAGAATTAAATATAGCCAAAGTGTTGATAAATGATGGAGAAAAATAGTTCAATAAAACGCAATATGCCATCCATGAGACCGGCATTGCCACCACAACCAGGCAGTTTCAGTTGTCAACAAGTGTTCATTTGGTTATTTTTTGAGGGTTCACAGCAATTTCATCATATATTATATGCGCTGCTGAGTCTAACCAATAGATATATTAATGATAAATTTAGATGCATAGCAAACACTACTAAATTGGACGCGGCGTTGATACATTCCGATACATAACATGTTTTATAAAACTCTTAGAGACATTCCAGAGCGTAACCATTCATTGAATAGGTTGCGCACCAAAGCAATGGCACACTGCTTTCATTACCAGACAACATCCCAGCAACGAGTATCACCATTTGCGGTAGGGAAACAGTGCCGGCAATTCTGTGCTGCCTAGTACCTGAATACAGATAAATAAAGGGAATAACATTTGTCATGGACGTGGTAATGATCGAACCAGGAACAATAAGTGCATAAGTGAAAGGAAACTGTATTGATGGTCGATGTAATGCTATCCTGGCAGTGGAGCTGCGCACATATACAGTAACAGGCTAGCTTTATGGTGTTGCGATGCTTTCACCAGCACGACGATATTGCGGTGGAGGATGAGGTTCGATAGCTGTATCATCGCTAAACGTGAGGCAAACGTATTATCCAGATCAGGCTGCAAACCCAGTTAACTCGTCTATCCTAAGATCGAACCTACAGCCTGTGAATCGAGAGGCGAAGTCGTTCACAACTATGCATCGGTAACATGCTCTAACATTTGTGCTATATAGCGTACAATAAGAATTGTCAACAAACAAAGCACTTTAGTTAAAAATGAAGTTAGACGATATGTTTTTGTGTGTTTTACGACGGTATCTGGTGTGATAGGTATGCACATTTCACTGTAAAGTTGACATATTATCAAAAAGTCATTTAAAATATTACATTTATGTGTTGTGACGACTGTGTTTCAGTAAGATGTATTTGGAAACGCAACAAGTAGCCAAGGTGTTTCCTTAATTGGTACTTTGCGGTATTAATCATGTCTAAAGTCTTTCCAGTTTTACAGGTGAAGCAGCCAATATGACTTACTGACGTCAATTCAGCGTGCTTTTTAGCATGATATTGCTAATGTTATCCTTAAGTAGCAAGAAAATGATATTTGATATGAATTACCATATTCGTATTGAATTAATGCAAACTGAAGTAAATCTAGGTCTAGGATGCGCAATACTAATAAATGAGGACTTGTTTCATGGATAACGGTAAAGTTGGGCTCCTTTTGGGCTCTGACGAAAAAGTGGCCTATAGCCAAACGCCTGTCGCTTTACAAAGGGCTGCGCAGCTTCTTAAGCCGTCTGCAGCGATATCACAAAACCCATTTTTGCCCTATTATAACGTCAGTCAGCTGTTCAAACATTGCGCACTGTGATTAATGCGCTGGATATCGACGGTGCACGAATATATTAATTGCTGCTTATGTCGAAATCTATGGATCTAAATGAAGGAATGTTTGAAGAGGTCGGCATTTGTCACAAGCTGCACTCAGTGAGAGCCGTACTTCAGGATGCATTGATCGCCAGTCTGTGGCATGCTCTGATGGAGCGCTACCACGGCAGGAAAGCATGGGCCAACAAACAAATGTCGGCAACCTGGTCACCGTTTATGGAGACAGTCTCGACAGAACGGCACCGTTTGTTTATTCTGTGAGGAACAAAACGTCTCTCGTTTTGGTGTGATCTTCGTTAGCTCCATGCATCCAGAGTATTCCACCGGGAGAGCGCTATAGATAATTGTGGTTAAGGTAAGGCACTGTCAAGCAATAGATAATGCCTGTCGGAAGCATAACCATATCTAACCATCTGGTTCAAATCATTCATGGACAACCAATCACTGTAACCAGATTATCAGAGACGTGAGACAATCTTCTGCCGCATCCTGCAATACGTGGTGCATATCAAGTCTTCTTTTTGCTCATTTTATGGTTGCAAAAACCAAATGATATAAAATGATGATGCATGCGTAGGTGCTACAAATTAGTGATTGGCAGATGGTGGGAAATACAGGTTACTCCTTGTAGCTTTTTCAGTACGAGTGGCAGCGTGGACGCCAATTGTTGCGCACACAAATGATTCAGGCACGGTTGAGGAAGTCGACTTCTTAAAAGCAAACAATACGACACTTACTGGTTCCAGTTGCTGGTATGCTAACTGGCGAGCTTGCCTATCCATCTGCTGGCATAACTCACTTATGCACATACAGCTGAAATAATTACTTATGATATGGGTAGGCTGTATTCGTTTCTAATGTTACTCAATTAATATGTGCTTATACGTATAATAATGTGAATGTAAAGTGATGTATGCAGGTGATACAGCACACATACACCATCCTCTTGCCATCAGGACATTTAAAACTGACAGAGAAACGACGACAGCCTAGAATGCGCATACGATTTTAATGACCACAACTGGTGCCGATCCCTGCATAATCTGATGGTGTCTGCATGCTTGAATGACACAAAGGTGCCTATCAAGTTTTTATAGCGTTATTATGGCAGATTATGCACTGACAATGAACATATCGCTTACTAAGATATGAATGTTGCGGCGTTGTCTATGGTCTGTCATAGTGAACTATTCGGTGCATCCAAAGGACTGACAATGTTACATACATATATTGCATAACATGGTTGACACCATCATTTCGATTGTGTTGGATGCCTTTCCATCGACCGCAGGATGCTTGTACCGTACTGTGGTTATTTGTGCCACTAATTGGTACAATGAAATAAAACCCCTGTCATGTTTACCTGGTTGCAAAATGATAGCTGCCGGACCGAGAGCTTGAACAAGTTAAGCGCCTCCATTCAGCTCGCTGATATGTGATCGCTCAGAGCGAAGTGTAAACAAAATACAATCATGTATTATCCCTCGACATGGCAGGTAATAGTGATATCAAAGATGGAGCGATATAATATGACTAATACCTTTTTCCATATCCCTTGTGAGGAAGACGAAGCCTCACATGGTTTATATAATTATACTGGCACCCCTGCTATCGGTTAATGATTAATTCCATGTTTTGCTGTAAATGGATATTTAAGCTGACAACGTTATCGCCATCAAGCAGCATCACTTAATCGCTTGCTGTTTGCACTTTATCATATTGATGTGGACACGTTTCGAATAATAATTCTTGTTTGTGAGATAGGAATGGGAGTAGGTTTTATTCATCGGTTGGTTTACGGTGTTATGTTCATCACATTGCGAGCTTACATCTACGAATTGTTAAAGTGAGGCATAAGGGGGAAAGGCGCGCAGAGCCTTATGTTATCCCACTGGACGTTAAAATACTGGCCGAGGGTCAAAGGTTTATACGCACATAAGAGTCAAACGAATGTAATTGTTTATACATACTGTGACATCAGTGTGATAAAGTGCGGATGTGATGACGACCGTACAAAAGTGATGCAATTGACATTGCGTTTAAGGGTCGCCATCAAAGTTGTAGTTTCAAAAGAATAAATTTTTCAAAAGAATAAATTTTGAAGTCACCACGACCAAGTGATCCTTGAGCATCAGAAAACTTGCCCGCAAGGCCGCATGCTTGTCCTACTGCTGTATAAAAACTTACGGCCATAGGGTCTCTATAGCCGCATTGAGACATTAAAAGTATGATACATCATGGCCTCCAATGCACTGTGTCTATTTCTAGACGTAGTCTGGGAATCCAGTTATTTGTGTTTTTGGGTGAGCCCGAAATGCACTTGGCGCTCTCAACAAATAGAAATAACTGCTACAACTGCAGGGTTATTTATAATAGCGGCACTGTCATGCATATCAGCTAATACGAGCCATTCTTACTTGCACCCTACATTGGTTTGATCCGGATAATCTGTAACTCTACCGGAAGTCGTATTTGAGACCGACTCAGTTTTGTCGACCACCGGAAGAGATTTATTTTTGGGGTTATACATTACCTCTTGGTCATACAGCTTATATCGGTCGCTTATATCACTTCGAGAAATCATTCTACAAGGAAGTAGAATGAGGGAGGATGATAACGTCTAAAGTTTTGCTTGGATACGCATAAGACATTACTTATTTGGATATAAGTAATATAGCCTGCTTATGTTTGGCCTTGGATTTGTAATAGATTAATTGGGATTTGTCATGTACCATACTAGAAATATACACTTTATCAGCACTATAGAAGTTGAGGTCTGAGGGTACCCAAACATGTGTGTGCAAGATGAGGGGAAGGGATTAGTGGTGATGTGCAGGTTATTGGTATGTTGGTGACTGTAAGGTAAAAAATGGAAGGACATATTATGGAAGTGGTCAAGAATCCCAATTCACTTTCTACTTGTTTGGGGATATCTCCAAACAACTGCCATGTGATCCAGTCTGACAACAAGTTTGTGGATGGGTAGAAAGGCCCTTGGTACATCCCGAATCATGACGTCTGCTGAGTTCATTCTAGGTTTAGAGATCCAAGCGATGGGAACGACCTTCAACGGCACCAATGCACCCGACTTATCACGAGCTAGACCGGCATTCACCATAATTAAGTCAGTTGGATATATTTATAATACAAGCTAGGTTGTCAATTGCCAGTAAAAGGTGCGAAATAGGTAGTGATTATGATGACTGAGACTGACATGCGATCCTACGCCACTGCGACAAAATCCCGCACAATATATATATCCAGCATTTCGAGTCCATCCCCTTACAGTGAGAGGACCAGCATTAAACCTGATCATCTAAGTCACGGGTAATCAGTCAGATATTTACATCTTAAGATTCAGCCTATAGGTCAAGAGCGATGCATCGTTCTACTATGCAAAGGAAATCAGCTAATAGCAGAATCTTATGAATCCCAGTGTAAGGATGATACAGGCCTCAAGGTAGATAGGACGCATATATTCTATTTATGACTCTGATGGTTGAAAACGACCAGGGCCGTGTCGAGCGCCTTTATGACCAAAATTATCGATATGATGATAATTTTATAAATAATGCCATAGTGAACCGAGAGTGATTAGGCCTCACACAAATTATACTGATGAAAATGGCAGCATTGATGAGGACGACAATGGTGGTGCTGCGGGTACTGCTGATGATGAGGATAGTTTAAGAGCATCAGTTTCTTATCAAAAATAAATGGTTGCCTTTATTTTGGGATGTCAGATGGTTTCTAAGCCTTATGTGTTTGTATGGCACTATAGTATTTTCATTAAGCAAAAACTATTATGTCCGATTTCGATTGTGTAAGCGTTAGATATTGGCAATGATATAATATATAATTCAGCATTATATGCATCTTTGTTATATATTGTAGGTGACGACGGTCTGTTACAGTCCCACGACCAGCAATACTCGCAGGTCTGCTGCTGAGCATGACTAATATTATTGTTGTGAAGTAGTGGAGGATCATCCACTGATAAAAGCTGCATGGTCGGGTTCTTTTGTATCTAGTCTCTTCAACAAAATCACTGTCCGTTGTAATGACCTAACAGACAAACGTGGTCGTATTGATTGATGTATCTGAAACTTTATGTGAGTCATCCAAATCAAGACAATGGAATCGATTGATTACTATCTACTGACAGATTGTGAGGCTGAAGGGCAGGGAGTATAGCACAAATCGATTACCCTCACGCACTTTATTGGTAGCACATATCAGACACAATACCAGAGGAATTGTGATCAATCTCATGGTGGCAGACTTTATTGATGTTTCAATATATAACCGAATGCCAGCGGCCACCAAATGTTTTTTTTTGTCGTCAACTGTGATAACAAATGCAAAATCAAATTACAAACAACACGTTTATTCAAGTCTTAGCCTCTTGGCGAGGTGAGCCATTATCATCCGTAAGCAATGTTTCCCTTGTTTCCTGTAGTAAGTATCATTAATATGCATGTGGTGTGACTTTTTTTTCGGTTACTAATAATGATGTGATCTTAAACTGGATTTGTGCTCTTACAGCCGTTCAATTGGGTGGGAGTGGGGGGGGGGGGGGGGTTGGGGTTAAGTAGTAGTAGAAATAAGCTCTCTTGGACCAATGCAAGCTGATCGCCTCAGGTTTTAAAATCGAGGTGCCAAGGATTCACTGTTTATGTGACATTAAGGGGTAGAAAACGATCCTGACTGGTGCTTTAAAGGTCAACTACAAAGAATTTTTTTATTCCATTTTTCCCAAGTTCTATGTTTTAAAAGGGTATCGTGACCAAAATAAGGTGACTGCGCGCTTTTTTTCTTTTAGAAAAATGATTTTTAAATGTATATTTCCCACGTCGAATCTGACAAGATACCGCTCGGTAAAATTCGTGAATTTCACGTACAGTGACGTCATTCGGGTTGTTTGCGAATATTCATCGCCATTTTTAGCCTTCCCGGTTGGTTTACAGCATGTAACTAACTCGTCTTTCTTCACGGTCTGGTGCGTTTCTTGGTGTGGATTATGCCTTATTGTTGTGCGTTTTGGTTGTCGGAACAATGAGAAGTCAGGCGTGATTTTTTTTGTTTCTAAAAGACATATGCGCCGCATATGGGTGTCGAAAGTCAAGCGTAAACACTGGAGTCCTGCCCTTATAGTTATACGACAGTTCTATGTTCTGATCATTTGAATGGACACCATAAGATGTGGGATTGCCAACCTTTTACAGGAGCTATGCCCGCAGGGAATTTGTTTATGGCTTCAGGGATTTTTGTTAGTGGCAGTAGTGCTATTAGAACACTGAACATGTTCAGGTATGGGAAAATCCCAAGCCTGTCAAAGTACCAATTTCTTTTGGTGTGAAAATGCATTAATCTAAAATGAAACACATGTTATTTTGACGTTTATTACCGAAGCCTGAATAAGTTTCATTTGCACAAACATTGTTACCCAATTAAAAAGTGGCATATAATATAACTTAATTATTATATGACTATCATAAAATATGAATATCATTGATTTGCTTCAGACTATGTACATCAGGTGCTTGATCTAAGGCAAAAATACCCAAGCTACAGACTTGCTGAGGACCTTGCAGATGACAGGACTGTCCCACCACCTATTGCCTCCCAGTACGAGAAACCTGAAAAGGATCTTCTCGTAGGTGCTCACAGGTGTCGATTCAACCTGACCAAGAAATCTTCCGCTCTATTGTAGATAACCTGTATATTTGCCGCCCGGGTCAGGGAAGGATTTTCTAACAGCTGTTACCACACAGACTGCCAGCACTTTCCTGTTTCTTTTGTCCAGTCTGTGCAATATAAACTGGCTGTAGGCTAGATACCTGAATAATCTGAAGCAATATGTCAATGAGTTGTCTATGGTTATAAAATAAGTTGTATAGTTAAAAAAAACAATTGTCATTTGTCAACCATTCCCTCACTTCATAATTTTATTGTAAGCTCTGCCTCTGGATTTCATGTAACTGGCATTATTTATTCTTGGCTATGTGAAATATATTGTAGCTCATCAATATGAACACTGAATATTTTACACAGTGGAATTAATGTTCCTTTTGTAATAAATATGATTGTTCAACCTCAAACCATCCTTTTTGGTAGCAATAATGGCTAACTTACTCATTGTAGAGACCTCATCTCCAACAGGTCTGTCCATTTGAATAGATTCAAATTTGGACACTTCCAGCACATTTTTATTCATGCAGCTAGCCAGGAATCTGGGATGCTTGGTGATGCATTTCCATTCCTCCATTAGAGCCATCACTCTCTCCAAACTTCTGTAGCACTCTCTGGCTGTGTCCATTGGGATGCAGTAATGACAGCTACACCTAAGTTAGAGAAATAATTAAAGAGTCATTGTAAATTTTTATATTTGTGGTACAATGAATGAATATAAAAAGAAAATACTTTATAAACTGCATGCAAACATCTGTCCACAATATTCAATGTGCTCAGGGTACAATGACAAAGCTACATTCACTAGCCAAGTATTATTTGTTGTAGTAGTTACCATCCTCAACTTACAGAATGTGTAAATTTATTGGGTAAATGAAACTAACGATTATTTTTTACCAGTTAATATAGTTCAATTAAGCTCGGGAAGGGTATTCTAAAACTTACCATTCATCGAAATCTTTTGTTGATTCTTCATTCGAAGCGGACCCTTGAGTTAGACTTAGAACTCCCGGTGTCATTTTGTAGTGTGACTTGGATTTTTCAACTCCCGTCCGTATTGGCTCAAATAAATAGTCATGGACATGATTTGCCCCAATGATATGCTATGGGGACTCATAAACTTCATCAAAAGACGACATGGCTTGTCAAAACGGTGTGATTTTAAAATCCAAACAATCGTTTTTCGCTTTGCTCGCTCGCTCGCAGTCAAATTCTCTTTGAGGCAGAGCAGCAGGAATGACGTCCCGCAACGTGCACCTAGCGGCCAACTGAGGCAAAATGGCATCGAGAAGATGGCTTCGTATTTTCTTCCGAATGAAACCTTATCGGTGGATTTTTAGTACTTATGCATGCCGTTGCAATGAATTATGGGTCCCCGTTGGTTTATGAGTTATTAATCTTCAATTTGAAACACATTAAAAAGAAATTATGAAAATCGTTGTAGTTGACCTTTAACACTTTTTCGATGTAGCTTTCTATTAATATCTTGGAGGCTGTATCTCGATGACTACTAATTGGATCAATATTTATATAAATCACTTACTGGATTAATATCATTAGTTTGATAAACCAGCTACAAGCAATTTTAAAGGCAAAATGCATCATAGGTCTTGAACTTGTATAATAATGATGTAGAAACAGGTGCAACATTATGACGACAGTATTTTGCAGCCCTATTACATGGACAAGGAGTGTCGTCAATCCATCCATTTTGCGGATTATATCCGTGAATAAATAGTACATGCATCTTACTTCAATGAGACGCAGATAAATCGACCTATGAGCAGCGTCGGCCAATAACTGTTTGTCTCATTACCAGAGCGGCCGAAGTCAATGAATACCAATAAGCTTGACGAGCCACAAACATGATTGTTAGTCATATTCGCAGTACCATTATTGGATATAATTTTTTTCCTTTCTTTGGTTTTATCTGAAGACCTATTGTCTGCATACATATTAGCGTATACAAAAGGCCGATGTATTTAACTCGTCGATTTACCATCCTTTGGCGTGATATAGGTAGGGGCACATCTCATTTGCGTAAAGGCTATGTTAATCATTTAGTCAATCTTGCCATTTTAAACGTCGTTTTTCTGTGGTAATATTCAATATAGAAACTGCCATTAGTGAGCATGTAGTCCCGGGGGCCGCTCCGAACCCATATTGCAGAACATTAAGGGCCCCGGAGCCCTTTTATAGAGCTGATGGCTCCTGGTCCCATGCCAATTTCATGTCTTTCAGTAATACATATGTTATATTTTCTAATGCTAACTGATATGCAGCCGAAATGCCCATTTGATTTGATTAGTGACCTCTCATATGTGAAATACGAACGCTTAAGTGTCATACATATTATGACCTGTCGTAAGTGCGCCATAATAATTCTGCTTCGAGTGATTGATTTGCGACAACTATCTGCTTGGTGCTCACGCCAACTTGAAATAACGGCCATTATTAGGGCTATTAAAGATAGCGGCCCTGCCTTACATACTCCCTAGGCGGACGCCATCATGAATTTTATCATACATATGTTTGCTAAGGAATTACATATAACGTCAGTAATTCTACTAACGGAGATAGTTGCGCTGGTTTGTTTACAACCAGACGAGCAGTAGTTGTGGTGATACTTCCGGTGGGTTAGTATTCAGGTGGCACATCCAACTTAACTTTTTAAACTTGCGGAATGAAACATTTGTTGGGCTTTTGTGGAATAATCTTTATGGTGACCAAACGTAATTAGAGTGTTTATCACTGTGGTTAAATAGGCTATAAAAGTAGAATAAAACACAGAGGTTTTACTATTTTTTTAAATTGAAATAATATCGCCATGGTGATGAATGAAGTGTGATGCTTGTGATGATTTGACAGCGTCCCTTGAATGCCATCGTCCACCAGCCACTAACCCGTTAACAAGACCGGACTGCCAACCCGTTGCCGCTTGTGTCAGAAGTCCAAGCAGGTACTATCAAGCCACCGTTTCACATCATTGTTCGCTTGACGGTTAAAATAAGTTAAAATTCTCGGATAAGACAAAGATGCGCGTCGAACAGATTAGGCTGAAATATTAATAGGCAATTTCTAACGCAAATACGCCGGTACTTCGCCAACTCAAACTTCACTAATTATGTTGTTGTCATGTAGCCTTGGCATAGCCGACCTGGTTCAATACATCAGTCTACTGGTTGCCCACCGCCGCAGCGGATATTATGAATAATTGGGCATAACATTGATATAGTTTATTCCATAGCGTCCTCGCATTGGTATCGGGTGTTGCGTTTTTGGCGGGAATCTGTGTTTACTGAACTATAAGCTTGTTTGAGGATAATCTTCGATTTTGCTTTGACCAATGAAGAAGAACTGTTTTGTTTTTGGTGCATGTCATACAAGACAAAAGACGGCCTCAGAGAAAAAGAATCTCATCACACGATGCTGTTGTTCCCCTATCTAGACTTTATGACAGTGCACGAGAAAGCGTTTATCCATTGATGATGTATACACTCGTCTAGCGCGGCAGATTCTTGAGCTCTGTTTCGCAGACATGTGCTTGACAATAAACCGACATTTATTCAAATACCAAATCCAATTAATGCAGCAAATATGGTTACATTCTGTATACACCTTGCCAAGATTCAGTGTTGTATTGCCGACCTGCAGCATATTGGATAGCAAGAGGACTTCAGTTAGCCCAGCTACGTGAGGCCTTCATTGGCTGTTGTTACCACTAAAACTACCCATAACTACTTTGGCTTTGTTGAATTGATAAGAACAGGATCAAGTTTTCAAATTAGGTTCTTAGCCTCTTCATGTGGACTGACAATAATTCCCCTTGGAAATGACTGATTTGGTGTTCAGTGCATATGTGGCGGATCCCATTGGATGTTCGCGCAGCGCGTTTTGCCGAGTTCTCTCTTTAAAGGCATATACTATCGTCCAGCGTTTTTGCATGCATGCATTTGGTAATGGGGACAAGCGCCCGGTGATATCATATGACAGATGATGGTGCTAATGGGTTAAGGCGGAGTTATATCAAACATAAAGTTATCACCTAAACAGGGTACTGCCATAAACAGGGTTATGGTGCAGAAGCGGCGATGTCGTTGGCGAAACACACCATACGTGCCTAGAGCTGGTTAATAAACGTTGAATTATTTATCAATTTACTATTCGACGTCACTGGAATGCTGAGGCACCTGTGGATCCCTTAGTCAGTCACGGATATAACCGGCGAAGACTTTTTAGCGGATTAAAACTAGATTAAGAGCTAATGGCGGAAGGCTGAGTTGCGGCTTATTCTATAACGCCGCGCCTACAGGAAAACTTGGTAGTAGCTAAATGTCAATCTACTCCCACGACTGCAGCGGGAGTCTGCTGTCTGTCTTTGTAACCAAATATAACCATCCTCTTTTGATCGGTAATGTGGGTTGCTTTTACGATGGGGATATATGTTCACTAAGTATTAAGCTTCTCAATGGCGAATGTTCGATTTTCTAGGTCCCTTGGAGAAGTCATGTATTGTTTGCGGTGCATGTCTTTCAAGACAAAACACTGCTTCGGACAATAAGAGAAGCAAGTTATGAGTCTGTTGTTGTTCTCATATGTAAACGTTATGACCGCGCGTATCAGATGGCTATTGTAACTTTGGTTGATATTGCACAATAAGATCCATTGATGATATAATCACTCGTATAGAGCGGCAGCTTTTAGTATTCTGCATCACTGACATATGCTTAACTATGAATAGAAACACAAAATGTGTATGTAACTGAAAACCGTGATTATTGCGTTGCATGGCAAAACTATATGCAGTGCCGCCAGCAAATAAATCACTGCCTGATCAATTTTGATCGCATTCTTCTATGAGCATGCTCTTTGGCTATGTGTTTTAAAGTATTGCCGACGTATGTGAGTTTGTATGCCTGTGTGTGTTTGTGTATGTGTGTTTGTGCATCACTAAGGCATTGCATCCCATGTCGACATCCGTGAATGAGGCTTAGGTAAGGCAACAGGCTGACATCTTTATTACCCAGTTATATGACAGCAGGCAAAAATCCAGAAGCCGATACATAGCCGGCGCACCCTCTCCTACTAAACTAACCCATATGCTTGTAATGCAATAATAAATGTTATCGATTCTTTCCTGGAAAATCTTTCCAGGTTGATTTAATTAATCATGCCAATGTATCTCTTCTCACGTTCCATCTAGCTGTATTCAGCGGAACGTGGTGATGCGATAATCAAATATAGCGGTTTGTTTGTCACAATACATCTACGAAGCACTGCTGCCTTCGATATGGTCACTATTTTATTCACAGAATTTCATAGAATTCTCGGAAAAACGGCCCTATATTTGAGACAACGTTCCGGATCAAATGGAAATGCATGACGCCATAAAGCACTTTTCCGGTTCTACTTTGAAGGCAAGTTACATCATTCAAGCTTGACATCTTATGATACCAACTTGTATCCGTGCCACTACGTCTGTGATGTAATCGTAGACGACTTGAATGCTGGCCACGCCAATTGCCGACAATGAACAACTTTATATGCACCATTGGCGCGAACTGAAGTCGTTTTTAATGATACAATGGTAACCAGAGAAATACATTATGCACTACGTAAAAAATTGCTAGTTGATGCTCTTTGAGGGAAGGATACGAAAGAGATAAGCTCGCAGGGAGCATGAGTCAATGCCATGATCACGTGGACCCTGATGACCCATGTTACTCTCCACCGAGGCGTTATTCCTTCACACCACTTATATATAGCAATACCCTAATAATTCGCCACTGATTGTAATGCTAAATGTTAGATTATGTCTCTGATTGCAGCTATCATCTGTGGGATGTACACCCTAGGTCCCCCAGTTTCGCCTTCAGGGTCTCCCGTAGGACATCATATCATTTCCGGAGGCTATTTTAATGGCGCCAGGGTCGCTCGTCCCCATTGCAGTTTATCGCATCTGATGTGTTTTCATTACCTACCACACGAGTTGATTTCAGATATCGAACTGGCCGGTTAAGGGCAATGGCTATGAGATTTAATCGAAGAATAACGACATTCATCGTTGATATGAGGCTGCATTGCTCCTTCAATCGGACGGCAAATTATACCAACCCAGACAGAAGACTCGACATGCTATGGATGGTATCAGCCCTGGTGACTCATGCGTCAATAATTGCACCATATAACGCCGTCTGCTTATTGCATTTTAATATCGACAGCTTCCTGAGGTAAGTCGACTTATGATAGTATTGGATCAATATGTGTAATTGTCCCCAAGCTTGACTCGGGATAGGACAAAAAGATACAAAATTGTGTATTCAGCAGCATGGCATGAAATTCTTCCCTAACGGATAATTACTGCCGTGCATGAATAGACAGTTCTATTTAAGCAGTTTTATACAATGGACCCTATTCCACACGGGAATCTTTCGGGGACTCGGCCTTTGCCATTTGTACACACCATAAATGAATTCGGTAAGGAATTTGATATATTCTGTTAATGTATATCCGTTGCAATATTACCCATTTCAGAGAAACGCTCAATCATTTACAATCAGGAGATCGACCCGAACCGGTCATATGAAGGGTCTGTGTGATTGTGATTAAAAGTGACAAAATCAATAACGTGCCTTTTTTTGTAAACGCTTGAGTTCGTATTGCACGTCGTGGTCGTGGTCGTGTTACGTTGCTAAGACAATGTGTGGTGATTGGCACCTGCCACCAGATTTCACTCATACAATGAATATCAAACAACTTAGCAGCGTTATCTGTTTTTCTTTGCGGTATCAGTACAGAAAAGGATTGTTTGTGCTCATTTCACATAAAGAACCACTTATGCACTTTCTGGGAAGAGATTGACAGATACATCTTAACTTGCCAGTGTATTGGTTGAGTGCTGTGGGGAATAGTAACATTGGCTTCTGGAGTTACGCGCCTGATATCATCTACAGGCACGGAGTAAGTCATATATATTGTCTCTCATCCCGTAGACTCAATGATTGAATCTGGCGAGATGATCTTTTCAGATGAATGCTAATGAATGGCTATAAATTCGGTTTTTAAATTGTTTAGGAAGACCTAGTGCATCAAACATGTAATGCTATCTCTATATGAGGTTGTTAAACAATTGAGGATCATTATCAATGCGATCCGCTGATTGTTTTATAGCGTACGTAGCGAACAACGGTTTTTATCCATGAGGTCAAAGTTCTGGGTCACTCTGTTCCAATAATGTTCAACCTGCGAGTGCATACATTCTATGAAATTTAGATTCGCAGAATTGCAGTTGATGTAGCATTTGGCAATAATTCAGTTTGTGATAGAAGCAGTGTTCCAATCAGATACTTAATGTGACTTGGCATCGTGTCTTAGCTTGCCACAGTGCAGGGAAGTATTTTACCGGCAGGGAACAAAACGGTCAACACAGAGAACCACAGCAATGAAAACAGAGAAGACTGGTATCAAATATGTTTGATTATAAATGCTAGCAAAGAATGTGTGTTATTGTATTAGGGTCAGAAGAGCGCGATGCTTTTGATACGTAGAAATCTGTGTTGCGTGCACTTAGTGTGCCTGGCAAAGAGGACTATAACCGCATTCAGCAGCCGAAGCTTGATGGTTGTCAGATACAGTGGATAGGGGAATATAGGAATCTTGTTGCAATAGCAAAGATTGCGGTATGAGAAGTAAGGACAGGTGACAGCCATGAGAGCAGATGAGAGGGATGGGTCTGGCGTTGTTGGGGGGATGGTGGGGATGTATATGGAGCGTTGCGTGAATGATTCACTGAGCTACATAACACTGTATTCGTTCTCAGATATGGATCAGTGGACTATGCAAAATAAATAATGATTATCAATTCTTCATAAGATCCGATGTAAATGATATAGTGTATATAAATCACGTTGGACAGGATATAATCTCAGCCCGTAGATCCTTTAGAATAAAGGGGGTATATTTGTCACCATTAATTATGCATCAGCATATGCGACACTGATAGGTAAGGTGACATCGCGAACAGTGCTGCATTGGGACAGGTTTATTGAAAGAGACAGGTGTATTTGGAACATACGTCATATCACAGGCGTGTACGAATCACAATAAAGCTGGATGAGACCCGTATCAAGCATTGTGCGACTGAATAATATCTGTTGTATTTCTCTACATTCATCGTATTTGCCCATGACGGGCGTGTGTGTTGGTTAACATAGGCGAGTGTATGTCAAAGAATAGTTCATGGTGTGGTTGTCAAACACGTTGATAAAGCAGATCAAATAGTTGCCCATCCTACCAGTAACTGTCATCTAATACTCAGTCACATGAATATGAGTCTTTGACCTCCTGCTTTCATGATTATCTGCATTGTGGCAACAAAATTGATAATGTAATTGAGTTCCAAAAGCTGTAAATATTGTTGTGTAGATAGTGAAGCTGCAGCAAAGGATTATGATGCAAGCGCATTAGCAAATAGGAGCAAAAACTAAATCAACGATTCCCAGTGTATTGGTGTCCATCCACAATATTACACATATCGCAGCATTTTTATGCAAACAAAAATACGATTTCTAAATGAGCTAGCTCTTGCTAACTTTCGCACGATGATGCATCATGAAATATTGGATTACATGACGAATGCCAGAAAAAGGGAGGAGTTTGATACAACGGCATCCCCACTCATGTGGGTGCTGTGGCATTGTGTCGTACATATAGGTAAACATTGTCCATAACTGCGATTATTACTGGGGAGATAATACCCAACAACTTGTGTTAATGACTTAAGATATAAAATGTACATTCGATCTCTTTTAATTTGCCATCAACTAGGGGTAGCTGGAATCACGCCAGGTACAATCATGCCAGGATAGATGTACTACTTAAAACCCACTTTCGTTCCTAAGTTGATGCCCACGTGATTGTTGAGCGGATATTCCACATAGCATATTCTGACGTCGGGGCGCTGCCGTTTAACAATATAAGGATTGCCTTACGTTGACACTATTGCTTTAAGAGATGTAATTACCAGGGATGATGAATTACGTCTCTACTTTTACAGGGATGGTGGCTCAGTCTATTTATGTCAACGTTAACTTGTGTAGAGGCTAAACCTCTCATTTTATTTCGAACTGACCGTATTTGGTTCAGGAATCATAATATGTACTGAATTATGGATCAGCACAGAGTTGAGATAAAAGATACAATTTTAAAATATATGGCATAATACATAGTCCATTGCCAGTATGCACCTTCCGCTGCACACTGCATGAACTGATATGTTCCTCGAACTCAAATTTCCTGATAATTGATGGCATGGATGCAGCATTGAAATCGCCTATTCTTCAATCGCCTCTCAAGCTAAATCACAACGATAAAGTATCTTTGAAGGTCATCAAACTTGAGATTAAAGGTGGTGTTTGAATGATTATCTTCCCTAATGATGATGCACCATTGCCACGCTTATGCAGTAATTAACTCATTAATTGTAATAGACCGATAACTGAACCTGCCTTCTTCTCTCAGTATCTAACTAGGTATTGATCAATACCATTTCACCGGTGTTATGACATCGATTTTCTTTCTGAATGTTACAATGTGATGCTGAATTAGGCCCTAGATGGCTGGACCAATAGCTAGTTTGCACGATTATCGCAGAGCACACGCAATTGTGAATACGAATTTGTGTCATTTGTAAACATTTTATATACTATTCACCCCGTGGTCTTACACGCTGGATCGTACTGCCCCCCATACCCACGATATAAGAGGGATGTCATGATTCTGACCCTTACCTCCATGCTCTGTCAAAAGATATTCATCAATTGATTTTAAGGGTTGGAGAGGATTACTGTTTCTTACGCAACTGTTCACATGCATTTGTCGCTATAACGCTGCTGAGCCATCAGCTCGCCAGCCAACGTTCGTCAGTCACCTGGTAACTTCCACAAAGCAGGGATGTTATTTTCTTGCACAGATATATGGGACAAAGAGCCACAGTACAGGAACGAGCGACTCTTGTTTTCGTTTACACCACTCAAAACTGTGCCACGATACCCATGCATCACTCAGCATAAATTCTCTTTTTACTTTCTCTATCTTGTTAGCATAGTCGATATCTATACCAACATATGGAACCAGTTACTATCGCATTGTTTGCTTGCACTACATCAAATCGTTTTTAGGTGCTTATCACTTTATAAAGCATAAATGGAAAAGAAAGTAATGTGCATTTTTGGGGGGAGTTTGGGAATATTCCCCCGTCAAGTGCCAGCAATCGGTAGAAATATGATCGTGGGTCAATATAGAGCCACCTGCATCTCCTTCATTACCAGCTTTCATCGATCAGTCATACAATACAATGTCTATACAATCATTTTTTTACATCGTGATAGCCATAATATATAATCTTAATTGATAAGAGAACATAAGATAGAATCGTGTTTTCATAATCAGGTTACTCAGTACAAAGAAGACTAATTATGTTCGCCAGATTGGAACGATCCACCCCGACCGTAAAGTGATGCATTCTTACGAATTCCCGAATGGCAGTAGCTGTGACCATGTCAATGGCATCATTAGCATCTGGAATATTCAGGGACCCATATCCTATTGTATGGCGTGACCATGAAAAGTGGTCAGCAATGTGACTAATCGTATTAGATACGGCTGAACCGCTGCCAGCTAGGGCTAGACAGCCACTTAATCTATATAAAACGTTTGTAGATGAGAGGGCAGCACGCACAAAAGAAAGAGATCTTGCTAATAGCTGGGATTCAATGCCTCTGTCATCACAGATCCCGGGAAGTAAGTTGCAGTGGGTGATGTTAGGGATCCCCCAGACCAGTCGCACACACTTGCGCCAAGATGTGAAAAATTCATCAACAAAGCGACTATCAAAGTCCCAAAGTTGAGATCCATGGGCAATGACACAATGCGATTTAAAAAGTTTGTATCGAACCTCCGGAGGGCAGAAATGAAAACGTGACAACAATACATTGGTCCGACTTTGTATATCAGTGGTAGACCGATGTATTGTTGCAGACTTAGAGTTAGTGGACATGAGATTACCTAGGTGAATAGCACTCTCCGATAAAGGGACATTGGTACCACAAAAGTCAATAGAACCCCCAGCCCGCGTCCGACCTCGAGCAGAGTACAAGAGGTACTGAGACTTAGCTTCATTGAACTTGAGACTCAGACTCACCGCGCACTCAGCTGCGAGATCCAGCATACGGGAAAGGGCAGACTTACATGGTGCCAAAAGAATTATATCATCAGCATATGACAGTGCACCTGCAAACAAATGGCCAAAATGGCAGCCCACTCCAGAATTTTGAAGAGCGAATAGCAATTTTTCCGCGTAAATGGAAAATAGAACAGGAGATAGAATGCCCCCCCCCTGTCTCACACCATTACTTAAAGCAAATGGCTCAGACAAGGTGGCATTCCATCTAACATGGGCAGTCTGACAAACATGTAAATGTAAGAGTAAACGACTAACGAGTGGGCAAAGGCCCCTACTTAGCAGTTCAGAAAAAAGCGTGGTATAGCTAACACAATCAAATGCTTTGCTAGCATCTAAGAGCATGACATGCACGTCATTGTCTGCATTTAAATAATGCTGGATGACTTCACTTGCAACAAACGTACAAGCCGAGGTCGATAGCCCCTTCTTGTACCCAAATTGCAAGTCAGAGGTCGAGAGCTTATGTCGATGTATTTCGAGTATAGTCAGCTCAAAGAGTTTACTAAAAGGGCTATTGAGCGCTATCCCTCGGTAGTTTGAAGAGTCATTTAATGACTTCTTCAAATTCTTCGGGATAGGCACGATAGTCGCATTTAGCAAAGATCTAGAGGCAGTGCCATGACGTAACATGGTGGAAAAAAGCAAGGCAATATGAACAAAAAATTCATCACATGTGTTTAGTAAGTGATCAGTGGTTAGCGTTCCATCACATTTACCAGGTTTTAGTAATTTCAGGGCTCCCCGGACGTCCGATACAGAAATAGTATGAGAACAATAGCAGTTCGAGGAACAACACTCAGTCTCAATTTTGTCACAGACCTCAGACTCAAGACGGTCCATTTCGTCCCTATCGAAGGATACACTATTATAAAGATTCTCCCATTTCCCGCCAAATGCGTCTGCTATGGGGCCGTCTCCCGTTTTACCGTCAACCGTGGAAGGGCTTGGTTTCCGTATACTATTAAGTTTCTTAGCCTCAACCCAGAAATCCCTCGAACTGCTATTGTTCAAAGAATCTGCCATTTTGACAGCGGTCAATGTGTGTCTATCCCGTTTTACTTTTCTATGGGCGCGTTTGTACTGACCCCTGGTGTGGCGACGAATCTTGGACACCCAGCCTGTCCTTGGACGCCCACACTGGACCCAAATTGAATGCCAAAACAAGGATGCATCACGGTACGGACGGACGTGATCGCTCCAACCTGGTATTCTAGTTCCAGCTGGCTTAGTTTTCGGTACGGAACGTAGTCCCTCATCAACTAATAATGATTCGAGCTGATTACAATAATTACTAATGTCATCAGAATGTAATGTACAGTGACAATCTGAACAAAGAATAGCATCGATAGGGACAGTAATAGATAGTAAGCGATTTCGAATCCTACTACGATATGTATCAATAGAACTATCGGTAGCCTCCCGCCAGCACAATCGAGTGATTGGGCGTGAAGGGGCGATTAGCTGAACTTTGGAAATCGGAATCAAAAGCGAAATGAACAAAGGCTCATGGTCAGAAGTGTTGTCGCCATCATGTCGAACAAAGTAATTGGATACAGTGCCTAACAAGTTTTGACTGACGAAAAAATGATCAATGATAGATCTTTCACCATTGATTTGGCTATCAAATGTGTAGTCAACATTTGAATCGGGTTCATGGAAATCATTATCATACATAAATCGCGTTAGTGATCGAGTATGAAGAGAACCTAATCGGGACAAATCAGTATTCATATCACCACCGATTACAATATGGTCAATACCTTGAATTGACGCTAAAAGACTACAAGACGCTAAAACTTCATCGTAGCACAACATATTTTCAAGACAATGGTTCGTATCAGTGGGCATATAAATGTTACAAAGTAATACACTCATATCTGCCGTTTCCACAATCACCGCACACAATCTACGATTGCCAGATTCAATGGGAGTGATACTGCATTGGAGATTAGATTAGAATTCCAAAGTATAGAGCAACCGCCATGTGGTCTACCCTGCAAAAGAGTGGTGCTGTCTATGGCTGATACACCATGACAACAGACATTTGGCAATTTAGAGGCGAGAATACCTAAGTTTGCATCAATGAGCCAATGCTCCTGAATAAAAACGAAATCAGCAGTGCTACACAACTTTCCTATGTACTCAACCTTGTCCGGTCCAAGACCATGGGAATTGTAAGAGACAATGTTAAACATGATTACAAATAGAAATAAACAGATTACCGCCATGTGGGTTATTTGTCGGTGTCACCAACGGGCAAATTCACTGCACTTACGTCACTCGGTAGAACTGCCGTACTGTCCGTGTCAGTCACCAGATCATCAGACTGAGCTTTACGTGCGGGGTAGTAACGTCTAACACGTATGCCCAGTGGCCATAATGACGGGTCCAATGCTTTACTCAGCTGTGACACTGGTAAAGTCAATACAAAAGAATCAGTAATCCATTCGGGATCCGATTTCCGTTCCAGTTTGCGCACTTCTAGGCCACATGTGGTGGCACAATGGTCCTTCATATCCGATGTGACGCAGTCTTTGGCCACACGCTGAATATAGACTTGACGATCTGGTTCCCTGCCAGCACGAAGTGTCGTTGATGCAGTAACGACGACGCTGTTGCTGTTTCTTCTTCCGCGTCACGTGCGGTGGTTCTTGCCATTCAGACTGGTGCTGGAGAAGTCTGACCAGGTCATCCATTTCCTTAGCAGTACGTTCAAGGGGAGACGGTGACCTTGACCGCGCTTTCTTCTGTTGTTTCTGTCCGTGTTTGACCTTCCCTGCGTAACTAATCGTCTCCTTCACCATCGGGTCCGTTGACTGAGGAGAGGCTGGGGTCACTGTCAGTTTCGGCGCCGAGGCTGATTTCTGTCTGCTTCGTAGCGCAGCATTCTCATTTGATACCTGTGTGATAGTTTCACTCAGCTGACTCACTGTATCCTCTAAACGTGACAGTCTCTCAACAACAGAGTGCTCCAGTAGCTCTCCGGGTTTCACTTTCGGTATCAGAAACAGCTGATCAGACCGTACCGCGAACTGAGGCATGGCCGATGACTCATCTAACTTTCGCAATGCCTCAAGGATGTCCTCAGTGTTAGCGACCTTGCTCGATCTATCACTAGTATCCTTTCGGCGGCAGACAGGACCAATCACGTCATTGGGACAATTCCCCCACAGTTCTTTCTTGGCTCCATCGATGAATGAAGCGGAGAAGAAAGAGGACACAAGATGAACAATGTCGTTTTTCCTCGAACTGGTACGAACAGAAGCAATATACCCGAGCACAGGGTCGTAAATCATCATATCAGATTCAGCAGCCAATGACGTCGATTCTTTTTGAGAGCGACGAGATCGTGACGCACTAGCACTGGCTAGCAGAAACGAGCAGGTTAACAGTCTTTAAGTTGGAGTCCTACCATTGAGTCGATCAAGATTGACACTTAGCTCAATTTTTTTTTTGTACGACTTTTCCCGATAAAAAATCCCGCTACAACAGACAAATTCGTGAATCATCACGAATCACAATAATTTAGTGATATCAACAGTTGGTAGTTTGTAAAACAATACTCGTAAATCATTAGTGGGTGATATTGCAGTGATCTTGATGTACCAGCGACACATTTGATCACATAACTAGACTTTGTTCAATATAATGGACGCTATCAATATTTCGCATATAGTTTATTAATATTAATGTTGGTACGACTCGTCAAGGTTAGGCTCAGTACTAAAACTTGATACGTTTCTGCTTATTGTTCATACCAGTCAATGTCAAGGTTGGTACTGACAAAAGACGAAATTTCGATTTGGTTAGGTATTTTAAGAATCTCCAGGTGAACCGCGGTGATGAGTGAATGTACAATCTAGAATTAATAAAAATTGGTTGTCAACATTATTACTCATGTGTTTAACTCTGGGTGATTTATAAATATATGATGATTTATCCGATGCTTTGTATAACCAGTAGTAATTAGCTGGCTTACTGCGTAGCTCGATTTTAGACCTACCCATCGGTACACATGCATTATTCAGCAAAATCTAAACACCCTAGGTAGGCGAATATGATAGCACCATAGAATACAGTCTACATTTATGTACTACAAAGGTCCACAACACCCACATAAGAGGTAATGACGTTGTATGCTAACCCTCTCTGAGGCATTCTCCAAGTAATCCAATATTTCATGATGCAAAATCTGGCATGGAATTAATTTACTCGGGGCAAAAACGGGCAACGTACATATTATACAATCCTTCGCAGGGTTAATGCTTATGAATTTCAAATCATTATCGTATATCAAGCGATTTAATAGACTGCCACGTATTAGCATCGCAGATTAAGTGATTTCCATCACTTTTTTCACATCAGCATGACAGAACAATGGCTAAGAATTGTGTATGCTGATAAAAATCACGTATCAAAACTTTCGAATCACAAAAGCTTATCCATATCACGGATCAAGTGTATAGAATCATGCTGACTCTTATTACATATTGACTACGGCAAATCATATTTTCATATCCTTTAATGCCCTTCTATAAAAAAATATAATGAGCGCTAAACAGATCATAGTAACTGGATCACCTGTTATTATGCTACCTCCGTTTTGTATTAAGGGCGTCTTGATAATGTGAATTCTTGCCACCAGATTTGCACCAATACGGCCTGTGATGCTACCACTGTGAATGTCAGCCTGGCTTTAACCTCCACGCCAGCAGTTTCTCCTGTGTAGATAAGTAATGCCTCTCTATATGCATTATCATATCCTCCTTATTAATGCCTGCAATTGGCAAGCAGAACTGTTTTTAATTAGCACATGATGTAGTGGTCATTTGCATCATTATTTATGTTTGAGGCCTACTCGTCCTCTGTTCGCAATTGCATTCGCTACCAAACTATCGTCATACGCAATCCAGGTTAGCATGCCATTCGAAATGCCTCTGGTCCATTTCATTCATTTTAGTTCTGATTACTATCAACCTATCTCGAGGCTCGTAGCACCATTATAATCAATGCAGGTGTGTCCGACGATCCATCTACTGCGGGAGCAGACATCGAATTGAACCCCGAAAGGTTGCACAGAGGAAATATAGCCTGTCCAAATGAGATCATTTGCAATTGCAATTCTTTTAGTTGTGTGCCTATAGCTTAATAATGCTGCATATAACAAGGAATCAAAACGCTGCTGGCTGATGTTGATAGCTTTATTTCATTTAAGTGATAAATGACCATCACCACTGCCAACATCGCGTTTGGCGAGCTCGCCATGTCGTTACGGATGCGTTAGCACGTTCTCGTGCTGGTATTGCGTTTTCTTATGCAACTGATCGGTCCTGATATTAATAGCTGCGATGACAGAATATATATCTATCGGTCGACCAAACTGCCTTTGCAGTTCCTGTTTGAATATACGGTTGAAACAGTTCTTGATTGTTATTCACTTGTACTTGTAGTCTCAGCACCTTTCTGGCAATTGGCAAACTAGCTCGTAATACCAATATATCCAGCTCACGTAATTGTTATAAATGTGAGCCTAGCACCACTGAAAGTCGTCCCCGGCGCTTGAATCTCAAAAGCAAGAAATGAACTCAAAAGACGTCGAGATTGGGGATGTACTGATGACCTGTTCAGCCATCCATTGATTGTATCAAATGGCAGGGTGGTTTTGAGATGTCCCCAATCATACAATAGTGAGTTAGGATTCTTGAACACTACGATACGATGTCCTGCTATTTTATACCTCGCCATCATCAATTTACTAATAACCATCCTCCATCTTGCACACGCTCATTAGAGATCCCCCAGACCTCTGCCTATCTAAGAAAGCAATAGATGTTTTGTTTGGCACTGGACAAATCACAATTATTCATATTTATTACCAATCCATGGCCAGATATAAGAAGGTTTTATCACTGGTATCTCTATAAGTAAGGTCTGAAGCACATCCAAGCATAGTTGAGATATTAAGAGGGTATCATCTGCCATCATTTCTTCTGCATTGCTATGATTTTGCGGAGTGATATAAGCGGCAGACAGATTCTGTATGACCAAGAGGTAGTTATAACGCCACACAAAATCACTTCTGCGATTTGATCAAGCGGATTTTGTCCCAAATACGACTTTTGGTAGAGTAACATACGTTTAGGAGCAAATCATGAGGATGGATCGCATTAGCGGATATAAGTGACTGTGTCGCTATACTTAATAACCCCCACCCCCCTTGTTGCGAGTCATTTATACGGTGCGAGAGTACCAAGTGGATTTCTGACTCACTCAATAGCACTAATAACCCGAGTAGCAACACCAACTGAATACCCAGACAGCGTCCAGAAATTAACGACGTGCGTTGCAAGGGCACATATGATGTAAATGACCCTTAATCTATAAGACTTTCAAGACTTAAGTGCAGCTGTAGCGACGCCCCGTTAACTGTGTTTTTTATACAGCAGTATGACAAGCGTACGGAGACAAGCGTCACGGTGTTCAAGACTGCGAAATGCGATATGTAATGATCACTGATTGATGAGCTAGATTTACGTTATGCCTATGTGCGTGAACAAACAACGTATAAATACCTTTATGTTTTATTGCTGACTTCCTTAGCGCAATCACACGTCAGCCAGCTGAATGGAGGCACTTATAATGTGCTAAGCGTTGGACAACTATGATTAATACAATTGGTTATATACAGGATTCAGAACAAATTTTAACTTTGCGATATCCGATGAAATATACAACCCAAAGAATCCTAGCAGCATCACCATAATTAATTGTTTCTTATTTGACGGTTTTCATAAAATTGAAATGTTGTGTTATCGGCCATTCTATTATGAATATTCATCAATTGTATTCCAGTAGTACTCTGAATTATTTGGTCGCAATGCTATGTCCGACAGATAGATATGAAAAAAGTCCTTTTTTTGACGTGTGAGGTGAGCAGAGAGGTGTCTTCTCCAATCCCTGAACTCCACACTCTGACGGCCAACAGTCATTTATTGACTCCATCGCCCTGTTTTGGGAGGCCGGTTAATGAATCCAACATTTATGTTAATACGCATTTGTCTCTACATCACCGAGGTTATCGGTCAGTCTTCCAAGCTCTCTGTCCGGCAGCAATCATTTTCAATCAGGTAATCGGGACAGGGAATTTATTTTATGGCACAATTTAGTGACACAAATAACCACAGTGCACGTACAATCGGCCTCTATAGTCTATGCCGATGGATCCAGCATCATAAAAAGAATGGTGTCAATCATGATATGTAATATATTAATGTAACTGCTGTCAATCCGTTAGATGAACCGAATAGTGCACTATGACAGACCATTAACAAAACCGCAGCGTTCATTTCTTGGTAAGCTATATGTTTATTGTCAGTGCAACGCATTAACGAAAGAACATCCACCATCATGTTTCTATAAAAAACTTGATACATACCTAAGTGTCATTCAAGCATGCATGCTTCGGCTTAAAGCGCCCGGCGAGTCCAAGAAGCTACCTGGCATTTCCAACTGAGGGACATAAGGTGGTGAATTCCTCAATCGACTATGCTAAAATCAGTCACTACAACGCACTCATCACAGATAACCGTGGCAACAACAAACAACTCTTTCTTGTTGTCAACTCTCTGCCAGGTAAGATCAGACAGCCAGCCCTTCCTACCAGCGACAATATATCTGATCTTGTCAACACCTTTGGCAATTTCTTTGCGGAGAAGAGCAGTGACATCGAAGATAGCATACCTTCCCAGACCAGCAAAGCGCTCATTGATGAACCTCCTGTCTCGAGTGTGTTCCACTCATTTGCAATTGTCACACGCGAAGAGATAGGTAAAACCATTGCATCTTTTTCAAACAAAAGTTGTGAACTTGACCATATGCCGACATCTATTATAATGATGGGAAAAGATCAACTGACACATTTTATTTCAAACATTATAAATATTTAACTGAACCTCGGTACCTTCCCTCAGGACTTTAAGAAGACCCTGGTCACTTCAATTATATAGCGACGACATTGGACAGTGATGTATTGAAAAATTACCGGCAAATCTACAACCTCGCTTTTATTTCTTAATGTCCATAAGCGAGTTGTTTTATCATAACTGAACTCTTATCTAGATGAGAATGACCTCCGCGAACCATTTCAGTCGGCATACATAAGAGACCATGGTACTGAAACTGCATTGGTTACAGTGCAAAATGACGTTCTTTGCGCATCAGATCAGCAGCAGGCTGTGTTACCAGTGCTGCAGAACTTTTCCGCAGCCTTGGACGCTGTTAATCACACATGTCTTTCAATATACTGACGCAACATAGAATATATGGAAATATGTATTTCAGCTGTATGTGCATAAATGCGTTTGGGCAAATAAAGCAACATTTTGCAGTCTGATGAAGATAGTTTTTTATCACCATGGCTAATTACCATCACCACTGCGAGTAGATAGATATGCTAGCTCGCCAGTTGTAAAAAACGCAATTTGAGCAAGTAAATGTCGTGTCGTTTGCTTTTTACACATTGAATCCCTCTTCCATGCCTGAATCATTTGTGTACTCAAAAATAACCGTCCACGCTGCCACTCTATTCAAAAAGGCTACCAGGAGTAATCCAATATTTTTCTGGGAAATTTTTCCATTACCTACCAAGCACAATTTTTTAGCACCTATACATGCATATACATTCTACATCGATTGGTGTTTGCAACCATAAAATGGGCAAAAAAGCCTTATAATCGAGTCAACCCGTATTGCAGAATGCTGCAAAAGATTGTAACATGTCTCTGATATTCTAGTTACCGTGACTGGTTGTCCATGAATAATTTTAACCAGACGGTTAGACATGGTTATAAACATACAATCATGTCAGATGTTGGCGGATGGGGGTTTATTATGGATAGCAAACTGACATATGGTAATCAATTGACGTAGCATGGAGCTTTGTTTCTCAATTTTCTCCTACCTCTCATAAATATATCGATTGATAAGGCGCATCAGCTCACATAATGCATGATGGCATTGATGTGAACACTAGCAAAATCAGCCAGAGAAACATCACCAGGATAGGCTGAGATACTATAATATATATTACTAGTAAGAACTATCGATTACCATTAATGGCTGTAATGCATATAGGCCTTCTATGGTTTCTAACAAATAATTTAGTGAGATCAATAATTTGTACAGAACTTTTCGCATGACATCATTTGTTTAAAAAGAATAATCTTACAGCATAAGTGGCTGGTATGGCAAAACTCTTCCTTTATCAGCGTTTTGTGCAACAATAATGTTCGGGCATCTTTGTTCGGAAGAAGAAAAATATGGTATTACCCTTGCAGGTTTTGGAGAAACGTAATTTTTATGGTGACCTCCGTCTTCGCTAATCAATTTTCAAATCGCGGTTTTACGTATCTCTTGTTGCAGAATTTGAATTAAGGTTGAATCTTCAGTGGTGGTTTGATACGAAAGCATGCATAAGTAGATTTTAGAATAGTCCGAAGTTGGTGTATAGCACATATGACTGGCATTGGCCGCACCTATAGTGTTATGCTTGCGTGACGATAGAAAGTATATTTATTCTTTAATTCATAAACCGATGTGGAAGATGGTGCACACTATTAAGGACGTGTGTGATAACTCCATATAATCACCCGCTTCATGAATATGTCTACTTCTAGGCGTAACTCTATGCCTTGCCACCCAAGCGCATGACGTTATAAATTATTTATAGTATTTTATATTGCACTGGACTAAATATAAATGGATAGTGATATTTTGTTAATCATACAGAACAAGCATCGTTCACTATTGAGCGTGTACTGTGGATTCTTGAGACCTGAAGGAAAAGCGAGTACAGGCAATGACTTAGTTAGTATAAATCAAAAGCAGCGCCCAATAATTCAATTGAAATTGAATCCCTTATCAGTGACAGGCATTTGCATTAGCCGACACGCTGATTCGTGTACAACGAGGGATGTTCAAGTAGTCCATCGCATACTCCGTTCTAGCTACAAACGTAGGTATATGATCTCGCAGGGCGCTCAGCCCTGATATAGCGAATTTAATGATGAGGTATTTTAATTGATAGGCAATAAACAACGGTGACCATTTGTCATGGTTGTTGATGGAAATCATCTAGCCAGAGAGTTTATAGCTTCGCAAAGAGAGATCACCCGAGCCTTCCGCCCGAGGATATACGTAAAAACGCCACCTGGTAGCCGAAGCGTTATTGTCATAGCTTCTTGCCGAGGAATGCTTTGTTTGATTAAGAGCTGTGGTCGCCTCGACCAATCAGATGACTCCTTATCTTTAACAGCCACCGAGCCCCGTGACATTTGATCAACAGTCCCATGTGCTTATGTTGATTTCATGGTATCGTCGCCTGATTTCGGGGTTGTCTTTCGTATAATTTCATAATCGTCATGCTGCTCAGCGTAGCTATAAACTCTTCCCTCGAGACATTCACATCCCGCTGGCATGCCTAAAATGTTAATGTCGGCCCAAGACCAGTTCCCTCGCTTCAGACACTCGTTGACAATCTACTATCCATAGTGCAGACATGAACGATCGAAGATCGTTGACTGCGCGGACGCTGTTAGAGGCGAACGATTTACCATAGGGGTACCGCAGAACGGGTAGTGTAACAAGTTGACATAGATTTAGTAGTTAACTTGCTATATTTTGCTATTCATAATCCTATTGTGCGGCGTGTTTTGGCGCAGTGACGTCAGCCCAGTATTCCAATGTGTTTTTTCAGCCCAGTATTCCACGGATTGCAATTTTTTATAATTAGTGAAGCGATCACCACAGAGCCACTCGGAGCGAGCCCTCTTAGGGTAGATATAAACTCTTTGATCTAGCCATTAGCCTTCATTATCTTCTTTTCCTCTCCTATTTGTTTCCTCGCATTAATCAGAATTAATCGCCTCTTCTCGGCCATCCACACTGTACAAGTTATGGGCCGCACCCATTCAGATAATCCTTCCTTGGTTATCAGCACAGATCTGAACCAATGTGGTGCATTACTACTCATGCTTTGTGCTGTCAATGTTATGCTCTACCCATCACAGGCGATGTGCTGGCGTTTATTAGGAATTCTTTTGTCATTAACTCGATTTCAGAATTACTTAGTTATGCTGATCAATCATTTGTGTTTGTTCTGAGAAGCATATTATCTAGGAATTATAGTCTGCATCAGTATGGGCTTCTAGACCTGATAACACGAACCCAACTTGTTATGCCTTGCAGTTAAAACGGAAGCGTTCCCTGACAGCTTTGCTTCTGCTGACATGTTCCGAAAGCAACTACGTGACATGAATTGTGTAAGCGTGCACACTTACGGAACAGCCAGCAGTAAAGGGCAAGCTTTCAGTGGGACAAATGAGGTCCACGATTTGCAAGTATATATAATGTATATGACTGCCTGTTAATGCCTAGGAATCCACGCGAAAGATATCATCAACACAACCTGAGCATAAACACCATAACCACTTCCGCCATAAGCAGTTTATTCACCAGTGCCATAATCAGCGTAATTGAATGTTCAGTTGTGGTTTGAGACAAGATATATATGTGACTCGGTATTAGCAGGAGTTTTCCTAATCGTACCCACTCTTATAAAAAAACCACCCCCCTGTTTATAGCTCTGCCATATGGTAAACTTGCCTAGCAAATTCACGAAGACGCAATCCTATCGGGAATATGGGCACATCATAATCAAAGGCTCTTTGCAAAAACAAAAATAATGTGGGATAATATTTGTGTCACATGCACTACACGATCATTGCAGTTTATTGCATATCTGTTTTAGTAAAAAGAGCAACTTTTGCCAACATTAGTTTGTGGACCACCGTGGGACGTTATTTGCTTACAGATAATAACGAGGGCCACAAGTTGGGGACCCTGCTATGTTGGGGCACTCCATCAGAGCACAACTAAACCAGTATGGTCGACGGACTAATAACGCATCTATTAGCTCTTTGGTGCTACATTATCTGAATATCTCACTCTTATTTCTCTCATGCGCGTCCACAGGGATGATAAGTTATTCATACAAACTTTACATATTAATCGGAAACCATTGTAACGCTATGTAATTAGAGTTCCCGTGGCACCATACAATGGAATTGGTCCTACCCAGTAATATAGCCATAAATTATGTATTCCCCGGCCGAACATAGCGCGGGTATAGTACTACACAGGCTGGTATCAATGTAATGTGTTGCAACCAGGACTCACATGCAATGGCTGGGGGTAGGCGATAGAGCTGTGTGCTCGAGGGGAAATTATGGCTTGTTACTGCATTTGCCATAGTAATATCCCATTGATTGCAATTTCACGAGGTGATCTGGGTTGTAGAAGGGAGAGGATGCGTGATGCCTTGATCCTCACGACGCAACATTGTGAAGGCATTACTCAATCCCACACACATTCATCACTGTTCGCAACCGGCCAAACTTAGACTTGTCAATCGCCGCAACAAAATCCACCAGCAACATCCCCAAAATCTTCTACAACAAAAAAACTGCCATCCGTCACAATAAATTCAAATTAATGACATACTCCAACAAGAAGACTGCGGCCCTAAAAACAATCCACTGCACCCTGAGGACAATTGCCGACAGCCAAAAAACAATTAGATATCACGATTAACGACCACCCCATTACAGCATCACAACGCAGTCAACCGCATGTACCCCAGTATGCAAGCTGGAGCACGATAAAAACTGTCCAAAAAAGCTTTAATTGTATCTTCTCAGCCTGGATAATATAAAATTCGACGTCGGATGTCAGTTTTTTCGGATTTAGCCATATTTCCGATGTGATCAAACATTTTCACCTGTATCTAAGTTCGTATCAAAGTGTAGTAGAGGCTGCATATCGCAGCTGTAGTTACCGTCGCGAAGCACCACGTAATATATCAAACTGACATCGCCACTGTTTTCCTTTATGTGCCATTAAACCCTCTACATAACTCGTTTGTGGACAATAATCAACAGCACTATATCATACATATATTAGAGCACGTTTTTTCGTTGTAGCGAAAAAGCTAATAGCTGCAATTCGCTGTGTTGTGTAGTCGATGTCAAGATAGGCAAGGTGACTGGTTTTTGTGCCCGGTATGTCAGCATGGGGTTTGCAAACAGGCTGAAAGTGGTGCTAAATTTCAATGTTCCCTTTAATTTTTAGATTTTTTTTTATCTTTATGTATTGCATTCTTGATATAACATAGTACATATGGGAAGTTTGTCTCGGTGATTGGCATGATGCCAGCCTATAACTGTATATTACAGCATGGCCCAGATATTATCACATCCACCATCAATACAGTGTTTCCATGCCCTAATACCATTATTTGGACTGGTGCGATCGTTAGCACTTTCAAGGCAAATGTTATTCCCAATTTTTTGGTTCCAATAAAATAGATGCGCTGAATTTGCAGCGCAGGGCAATACGCTATTCCAATCACCATTTTTTCCCATCATCAAGCCAAAGCAATGACTTGCATGTTCAGTTTAACAGTTTCACTGCCATGGCGCTGATAAATCTAATAACCATCTCTTAATCAGATCCAACTGCCAGTATCAGCTGCAGAACGGATGACTTGGCGGTGTCTCACCGATCCTAACATAAGCCAAATTACAACATAGTGATGACTTAGTAACAACCACACTTTGATATCCTGTTAAACAAACACGTTAAGTTATGATCTGAGTTGTTTGGTTGTGCATAGTGTATAGTGTGTCAATAGCAACATGCAACTTGCTCACGAAATACGAAAAGATAATATATTCTGAGTGGCAAGCTAAGAATGGGCTCTCTCAGCCGAATCAAGCGTATGACTCCCTGTGGAGAGATTGTCGGACACACCTGACCTGAGTGTATAAATAAGCCAGGGAGCTAATGTGGTGGATATAATAATAACTTTATGACAAATGCCATTTGAGCGGATGGTGATTAGGCCTCATGAGAACGAAATATGCTGCTAACGGCAGACGTGATTGCGATCCCTATGCTCAGAGTGCGTTGATGATGATGAGGAAGATGATGATTATGATGATGATGATGATATTTTACGAGCATCATTTTCTATTCAATGCCATTCAATGTTTGATTCCGGGTGGTTTCTTTGTCTGGAGGAGGGGACTGAGTTCTTCAAATCAAGCCTTTTGCGTATGCATAACTCGAAAGTCCTCCACCCCTTGTTCAGTTAGTTCGAAGGCAGATTTAGTCAAAACTAACATTGTACACACATATAATTCCACATTATGAGCATACGAGAAGTAGATGTAAACCGCCTGCACATTACACCAGTTGATGATTTGGCTCATCATAAAGCAGGATTAATGCCATTATCTATGTAATGGTTGACACATCTCCACTGGCAAACACTGCCTTTTCGTGCACTTTGGTCACTACAAGCATCATTAAAGTAGTTCCTCTTTCAATTCAGTTAGCACACGACTTGGTCGTAGAACAATGGCCCATGGACAGATAGTTAAGGTGGGCTGGCAGACAGTCGCAGTAAAATATCGACATAGTGGAGACAGATGTCGGAAATACTAAAAAGTAATCCAAAACATGACAATAGCATTAGCCCATGACTTGCCTCCAGCAGATGGCTGAGCTCGAGTTCAGTACAATGGAACCTCTTTATTATCCTCACACACTATATTTGTCGAACAATCACACAATAACACCAGAGGAGGCACTTTTCCCGATCCTTAGGCAAACTAGTCATTCGCTTTCTATCATTCAACGCAGTGGTGAGAGTAATGAATCAATATATTTTTTTAAATATCCTTCAGCCATGGTATTTTTGCGGTCGACTATGAGAGCAGTCCCGCATGCATTTAAATAATAAACCATTTGTTTGCGTCTGCGACAAACATATTACTCGCAGACTAACAATGGAATGCAGGAGTGAATTAATTTGCATATCACTTATGCAGGTCCGACTAACAACATTCTCGTACACACTGATTGCTGGTTTGTATACCATGCCAAACCAGCTGCATATGTAACAGGAATAGTATCCAGCTAACGAGCATGGACCACTCACTTGAAACAACTAGTAGCTATGGAAGATGTCTTTCACATGGCGATAAAAGACAACTGTCGTGATCAGTCAGGATGTGCTCTATTCTATGATGCATGACTCATTGATGTGCATTTTTAAATAGATATATCTGTCGATGAGTTATGACTATGGGTGTTTGTTTCCTCTGCCACGTAGCTGCTTAATGCTTACGTTGATGCGATCGTACACTGATTGAATTGGGCTCCTACTGCTGTCTAACGGGGGGGTTGGGTTGGGTTGGAGCGGGGGTGGGGGGTGCGGTGCGGTTGCATATTGTACAACAACATTACTTTAGGTTTCGGACAATAACGATGAGATTAGTATTACAACAAGAGATGCAATCCAACACTAACGACATTCATTGTTCTTACGATTCTTTATTTAATGCTTCGTTCGGTATTGGCCCAGACAGTAGACATGGCTTGGCACGTCCGGCATCGGCCCAGCTAGCTAATATGTCAATAATTGTCTTGTATATTTCTTCAGACTGATCAATTATTATTGAATCTATTGCTGTTTGATTGCTTCATCATATGCCTACAGCTTCCTTTAGTAAGATTTCTGGCAGTTTTGGATGAGATCATAACTCTGTGCTTCGGACGACCAATGTCTCGGGAATCCGGCTTATGCCCACCCACAAGTTGTTACTTTACGGATGTAACTCTCCTACCTTTATCATGGTCACTGCAATGCATCTCGCTTATTTGGTATTCTATTTGTCAGACAGTGATTTCGCGATGCGCGTGAGCAACATCCAGGACATTATAGGCATTTATATGTTATAGACTACCGAAGCCATTCGGATTTATCTGCACGTGTCAGTAATGCACACCTCAGATTGATTTGAGTCAGGCATTTGATACCATCTCGTAAATCATATTCGTTGCAATATTTCGCTTTTTAGACAAACACTCAATCCACGACCACCCAAAGAAGGTCCGAGCAAACGCGCTGAAAATGGCATTCCATGCCCGTAAGTCTTTTATAAATAAGGAGGGCTATTGTGACCACTACAATGGTATTTACAAAGCCCTTTTACGAACCTATAGCACCGTCTTCTCGGCGCTTGAATCACATAACTGCAGTAAATTTGGTTGGCTATTTAAGCGGTACTTGATGCTATTTTTCTTCTTGGCTGTTCTCACTACAGTACAAGACTGACCTGTACCGGCCGGGGACGAACATGTTAGCACCATACACAAAAGCAATGTGGGTAAGTCGTATTCTCATTGAACACATGGGGGACAAATATCAAATAGGCTCGCTCTTAATTAATGTCAAAGAATGTTGCAGCTGAGTCTAAAAAAACGGTTTTATTGATAGCTACAAAGGAGGATTCTGCATTGCAAACATATCCGAATACTCCGCTGATATCAAGTCTATCGCATTTTCCTCACGAATGGATATATCTGTGATGGTCGATACGCGGGAAAGCATATCTTAGTTCAGTCGATGGCAGGCATCCTATCATATGATGGATATTAAACAATGACCTGAGATCACATCGAATCCATTAAAATTAATCTTGCTTTGTTATACTGAAAAATTAATCACTTTGCATCGGCTGTACAAAGAAGGATGTAGCAGCTCCAGCAAGTCGGCCATTTTACCCATAACTGTCACTTTATATAAGGCTTTATGGCTTTTGTCTCCACTGGTAACCACGGTTCTCTGTCTAGGAGAACAAATCCAGGATAGAAAGGGAAAGGTTCACCCTTGCGTTCCGATGACTGTGCCTTACATTGTGCAGATACAGGGGTTGTAGAGAAGATTTCGGATGTATGGGCAAAGAGGAGAGAAAGCTAATGATTCCCAGTAGATTGGTAATGCCCATCAGCAACTGTGAGAACGCAAACCGTTTGTGCGATTATTTCAGGGATACTGGTTGAGAGGATACAACTAATGCCTTCGTTCATAATTGACTCAAGTAGGCTCTAATTCTACACCAAGTGCGCTTGTCTTTTATAACCTGTTAATGATTATAACCGGGGCACAAATCCCAACACCACGGAAATTTGTAGGAGCTGTAAAGACATAATGATAGCGGGTAGCGAGTTTCTATGGTCGTGAATGTCACTAGAAAAATGAATATCGCTAATCAAAAATATAATAGTCGCGCCTATAATACAGAAACAGGTTTATGATTCCAGGAGGAGCGCGTCTGGGCTGAGCATATAGAAACATATATTAATTAACCTAAAACACGGCAATGGATTCAATTGATGAATGTCTTCCGACAGTTTGTGAAGTTTAGGGGTTATTACCAGAGGAAGCAATTAAACCGCCTTTGAGGTTTTCTTTCTTACAATAATGAGGTGACTGACTTCAGACAGATCACAGTGATGATTAATTCTATTACCAGTAATCTGGAGCCAAGAATCGAAAAACAGAGACCCATTTCTTCACGTTTACCTGTCGGGCATGGCATTACACCAACCAGCATACAACAGAAAAGCAACGTATCTATAGTCATAACTAGCACAGCCCTTAAATGATTTGTGAGACATCGATTGAGAGCAACGTCATATGCCATAAGTTGTGCTGATGCTGCCAGTTTTCTCAGGCATTTAACCGGATATCACCTGTCGCGAGCCGCTTATAGCACCAATTGATTTATTTGATTGGAAGG
Source organism: Urechis unicinctus (assembly GCA_034190875.2). Taxonomy (NCBI): domain Eukaryota; kingdom Metazoa; phylum Annelida; class Polychaeta; order Xenopneusta; family Urechidae; genus Urechis; species Urechis unicinctus. The sequence continues at coordinate 61,516,118 of CM067350.1, forward strand.
CATCCATTATGCTCCCTTTAACGAGGAAATGTTTTGAAAAAAATAGTCCGTAATGTAGATGCTTTTTTCCACATCACAAATTTGAAGCTCTTTCTACAATTGTGGACTGTGAGTTTTGCTCAGCGCATACTGCCGGAGATGGTTATATCACGTTAATTACAATTGCATTGACCAAAATTTACAATTGCAGGCCATTGATAACAGGACCACACGCCATTACAATCTATCCGTGGACGTCGCCTACAAATGGCCCTTTGTGCATGTCATTAACTTTAGTGTTGACCTCGAGGTTTTGCACGTATCCATGGGAGCCCCACTGCTAATTTAGCTTCAATGCAGATATACAATCGGAAGGTTATCACGCGAAACAAACCTGGAAATAACAAGCAAGCATAAACAAGCAATCCCGAACAGTTGATAAATAAATTCATAGAACTCGTTTTCATTTTCCCTGAAAACGTTCGTTATTAATGATTGAGTGCTATAATTTGATATCGTTGACAATAAATTCGCCATAGAGTTAAATTTGTCTGAAACGCTTCTGATCAGAGGTATGTGCGCCTTTCGATTTGCCCTTGACCTGTTCCCCCTCAAGTAATTGAACTAAACCATTTGTTTATGTGCATTGGACGCTGATCATGTTACTTTTATTGTGTTGCAATGCATTGGCCATCGTAAGCAGAGCTAAACCCGTGCTACAATCAAACATAAACGTGAAAATATGTCATCTATAATTCGTAACATGACTGCGATATCGATCCACATTGTCCTTGTATCGCTTGTATCGCCGTCCATATCCAATTGCCCACATAACACATACGCTCTGTCAAACCATTCTCAAAACTTTAATTTGCACGCATTGCAATGACATACCTATTTTATCATAATGATCCGTTTGACCACACATTTCTATATCTCAGTTGGAACAATCATAATACCGTTTTCAGCCAACATCCCAACATTCGTCTCGATAAAGGAGGTTAAACCTATTGATACATTCCATGCACTGTTGTCATCATCACAAGGTCGGTTGATGTTTATTTTAACCAAATTGTACCACTATAAATATAGAATATACCCTTTTATATTACCAGGCGGGAATCTATTATGATACATTACTTATCTTTCCCAAATACCCCAGCGCATATATATCCTGTCGTTTAAAGCATTCTTCAAATTAATGGTTTCTAAGATTATCATACACTGCATTGATGACCGGTCATGATCAAAACAAGTTGTATCACTAAAGGTTGTATGTGTTACAACGCATGCAACACGAAGGTCTACCATGGTTGGAACTGATAGAACAAAGAATTGTAACTGTCGGATGAAAACTGATCCAGACGATAGCGATTGTTGATGAGTATTCTTGAATATGTGCCGGCTACTCTGTTGAGAGTGCACAATGAAGAAATAACTAGTTACATTCGTGAATGTGCAGTTTGCAAAATCATTCATCACACTGGCACCAATGTTTATGAGAATTTATAATGCTGACCAGTTTAAATATTTTTGCGCAAACAAATCCAATTAGGTCAGCAAATGATCCACTGCCTCACAAATGTTGTCTCCTTCTTCAATAAAGCACGCACCTTGGCATGTTTCACAATTGTTTTGCCGGCATGCAGCCTATTGGGAAGCGAGAGGACTTCAGTAAGCCCGGCGTTGTGAGAACTTTTTGTGCCGGAGTAACCACATCAACCTCCCATAAATGCTGTCTTTGCTATTGGTGTTCTTTGTCATCACTTTTTAAGTGTACAAAAGAACCTAAGTTTTAAAATCTAATTCTCAGCCTCTTCCTGGGGGCTGACAGCGCTTTTGTTTACCACAGACAGCATCTGGTCGGTTAGTCAGCGAAAACACTAGTATACCCTTTGGGCGCCATACAGCGCGTACTGCCGAGTTCTCTCTTCAAAGTCGGATACTGTCGTTCCGGGATCGTGGCACAGACTGGATGAAATAATACACAAGGTGGTGCCACTCATGGCAAAATGACATGCGCTTTGGTGATGACGCGTGGTAGGTGATGGGACCATGGTGGTGAGAGTACAAGTGCGGCAAATGTTTACGCGTGGTGACGGTATACGTTCGGCAATATAAACCCGACGCGCTTTTATTACATTCATGGGAAGATGGCATGCTCTTCGAGGTTGTATGCATTTAGTGAAGACCCGTGATACGATTATGGTTACAGTACAAAATTATGCGTGTGGTGGTGGAATAGGTTCATTGAAACATACCCGACCCTCTACGAGTGTTAACTCTATTAAGATGATAACTTAACATCGTGGAATTAGTAATCGATTTCCAATTTGGCGTCACTGGCGTGCTTGAGGCTCTGGTCGATCCTTGTGTCTCATATAACTACTAACATAGGCCCATATTAACAGCGGACATATTTGTGAATTACAAATAGATTGGAGATGATGGTCGAAAACAGAGTAATCAATTCCATGCCACCAAGTGTCAATCTTCTCCCCGACTGGGAGTCTGCCTTTATCACCAAATTTAACCAAGCATTTTTACATCAGTATAGTGGTTCGCTCTTACAACAGGGAACTATGTTGCCTAAACATGACCCCATAAAGAAGACGTGCATTGTTCGTGGTGATTCTCGTGCACGACATAACAACGAATCGGAAAATAGCACTCGGTTGTTATTCCAATATCTAAACGTTATGACCGTCTACATGAGATGGAAATGATATTAATAAGTTCAGTTGATAATATAGTCCCAAGTCTGATTCACCTGTTTCCAGCATTTCATACCACAGACTATTGCTTGATTACACATAGGGTTTATGTTACAACTAATTGGATTGTATTGCAAATCTAAATTAAATTAAGCCAGCAAATAAACCACTAACTGACAAATTTGTATAGATTCTTTCAAGAAGCACGAATCTTTGCTAGATTCATGATTGTATTGCCGGCCACTAATTAATCGGGCAGCAAATGGATTGGAGATAGCCCTGTGTTGCTGGGCATGAATCGGCTAGAGTTACCACTTCATTTTAACTGTCATCTATCCATTCTTGGTTATTTTATCATTTCTTTTTAGAAACGTTGACACACTATGATATGCCCAAGATGTGACAGCGTGTTCGTTAGCGAATTTACGGTGGCAACCATTGAAGGTGATACAGCGCATAATCGTACCTCCCGTAAGTCTCTATATTAATGTACATAGCAATTGTCCACAGTAAACCTATACCCATGCATATAACTGCATAAGAGTGTGGGACCCCGGTGGCGTTATGTCACGTCGGTGCCATTTTAAGCGCTTATTGGCTTGGTCAATGCCATTATGTCTGTCCATGATGACATTAGATTATGACGTTAACGAGAGCTAGTCTCACGATAAAAAAAACTGAGATTCAATACGCCACCAGATGACGTTCGTGAGTCACGGTCTCGAATGATGGCTGCGCGATACACCGCAATGTTCAATATTTAATGACGCTTAGATAGCCAGAGAAGTACAGGTCGCTTGTCCCTACGGAGGCTTATCACATCCGTTCCCATCCTACCTGCACAAATATTACAGCAACACAAATGTTTCGTAGGTGTTTCCATACCCGACCATCAATACAGGCATGCAGCATTCGCGCGCTCAAATATTCATACTGGCGCTAGTAAATCATTTAGGCCCTGGCTGTCGTCAGTGTTACCAGCCACATTGGTTGATATAATGAGCTCTACGTTCTCATTAATCGACAATGCTAACTCAATACATTCTGCTTCCGAACCAATTGCAATGTGAGGGGGATGTGATAGTGCATATAGAGACGCATTACTTACCCAGGCAAGAGAATCCGTTGGTGTGGAGGTTATAGCCTGGCTGACATTCACAATGGTAGCGTCAAACGGCCTTGTTGATTCACACCTGGTGGCACGGATTCACTCTTTCACAATGCCCTGAACACAGAACGGAGGTATCTTAGCTACAGGTGCTTCACTGACGTTAACATTTATTCACCCAAAGCATGTTATTTGTCATGTTAAATATGTGATATAAATCAGCATTAATGATTCGAAATACTTGATCCGTAATGCAGATCAGCATTGATGATTCGAAACTTGCTGGTATATACCGCGACAGTCCTAATACAATATATTTGCCTCGATTGGTGTTAGATTGATAGAAATCTCACGACCAACAAGGCCTGTTGTTTTCCGTCTACAGAAGCTTGTATGGTGCTTTAGCAAAGCATCTGCATTACCTTAGAGGAACGTTTATGGTGAAGATGCACAGAAACACAAACTAAGTATTTTTTAGATTTTGATCTGGCAGGTTTAGGACAATGGCTAGGTGACTTTTGTTTTCATCACACCAAGAATGCAATCAAGCGATAACGACGCCCATCGTTGGTATGAGGCTGTCGTGATTGTTCCATCGACTGACAAATTTGACCAGCCCAGACAGGAGACTGAACATAGCCAGTATCGGTCCAGCTCATACGTCAATAATTGCCCGACAGATTGCTTTAGCTGGATCAATTATTAACGAATCAAATGCAGTCTGCTTGCTCCATAAAACTATTTACAGATTACAGCGGCTAGTCAATTGCTGATGATGATGGACGGAATCGCCAGACAGGAGAGACACTGATCAGTCTTATAATACAATACTATGTGCTCCGGACGGCCTATGTCTCCGGAATCCAACTAATGCCTGCCTCGTGATTATTGCATGGCCGGCCGTAATTCTCCTCACTTTACCCCAGCGTCACTTTAATGCGTCTCATTAATTGCAACGACCGGCCAGCTCGTCGATAAAGGCGGCGCTTAGGGCATTAAATATCTCTAACTCTTCCCTATTCCTGATTCCGAATAAGTGATAGTGAGTGATATTGCCCCATTTAGTGAAACACCGGAGATGCTTCGGAACCGGTCATGCAAAGGTCCGGGCGAATGTGATGAGAATGGCAAAGTAAGCCTTTATGTCTTATTATTCTCAACACCCACAACGACAACGTGCCCGTTTATGTTAACACGGTAGGCCCTGTGAATTGTATGAGATCACAGTGTGCGTCATGACCACGTGGAGTCACTAGTTAGTACATGTGTGATTGGCATCTGCTAGCCGACTCCATTCATGCAATGAATATCAAAGAACTAACCTGTGATACCTGTTTTGCTTTGGGGAATCAGCATAGAAGAGGGCAATCGTTTTTCTCGATTCGCACAAGGAATGGCAGATGTGTCTTATTAGGTTTTATCGAAAGATGACAACGGCAATTGTACCAGGCATTGAATTGGATGAAGAGTTCCAGGGGTTATTAGGGAGAATGATAACAATGTCTTGTCTGTGATAAGAGCCTGTTATTATCTACAGACACGGTCCATACCGAACACATTGTTACTCTTCTAGTTGCCACAATGGTTGAATCTGGCGATCAAGCAGAAAGCCTAGGAGCTTATCTATTGTGATGGTTGTTATGAGTGGTGATAAAGTATGATTTTCTGCGGAGGTCCAGCCATATAGCTTGCTTTGTAAAGAAAACCTAGTGCATAAACCATGTAATGCTATCTAAAACATGAGGTCATCAGAGAAGTGAGGGCTATTATAAATGCACCCATACTCCCCTTAAAAACCTTCATGGCATATTTGGCGATCAATAAAATGGTTTGATAATATTCAAAGCAGCTGTTTGTTCTCTGGACAGCAAAAACATTGATGCCAATGTCATGAATGATTTAGCAACTGCACATTCACTAGTTATTTCTTAATTATGCAGGGCCTGAAGAGGCAGGTTCAATTGGAAGAGTACTGTACAAGGTCGGCGTAGTGCGGAATGCTCTGTATGGAGTGGGGGTTAGTTGGGATAGAATAATGGGATAGAAAAGCTCGAATTTGAATCGATCTCACGAATAGCAGAAATAGAGAGTGGATAATTCTATAAGTAGTGGATTGCACACTGTGGAGTAGATAGCATACTCACAAATTTATAGCTCATTGAGAATAACTCATTATAGAGTGGATATCTCGTTGAAGAACTATAGGCTACTCTGGAGTTGATAGCTTATAGGAGAATGCGCAGCGCATTGAATAATGATTAGCTAGTTGCAGAATGAACGGCTCATTTCAGATTGAACAGCTCATAGGAGAGTGGTTAATTTATTGGGAAAAGTGATAGCTTATTGCGATAAGCGGTAGTCGAATTCTAAGTGCGTGGATTGAGATATATATGCATAGGCGAGACACTTATCCAGCTTAAAAGTCATAACTATGTGCTTTGGACGGCCAATGTACCATTGGAATCGGACTAAGAGCCGCCCCGATATTATTGCATACTCCACACTTTACCAGCGCAACTGCAAAGCGTCCCGCTAATTTAAACGACGGGCCATCCTGGCGATAAAGGCAAAGCTTAGAATATTAATTATATATTATTGTCCCATTCACAACACGAAATTTACCAAATGCGTTGCTTTAATTTTGGGGGGGTTGGTGGAGTCATTATTGCTCATTTCGCGCAGGGAATCACAAATTGTCATTGTATTTGCTCGAGAGTGTTGTGTGTTATTGTGGGGAATGGCAACACTGTATTCCTGTGATACGCACCTGATATCATTTACAGACACGGTATATGTCGCATAGTTTGTCACACTTCTTATGGCCACAATTAATGATTTTGGCGATTAGGCAAAAATACCCCTAGATAAAATATTTTGATGATTGCTAATGGATGGCAATAAGTAGGGGGGGGGAGTTAAGCATTGTTGCCACTATAAATAATGATGGGGCAAACTGCACATTAACTGCTCCTACTAGCAATCTGCACATTATGCATTGTTACTGGATCGGCCGACCAACACACACAAATGCACCCCAACAATAAGTATTTTTCCGGATCGGTTTTTATTAAACAGGTCCATTTCCTTGAGCCATTTCCTACAATATTCGACAAGCAAGTTAATACATGCTGTGGAATTTAGCCAAGCACTTGTACGAGCTGAATGGGTTTTCTCTTCAGCGTCGCATTACCAGAACGGCAGTTGATGTTGCCTTTAGCGATAGGTTTGACGATCTATGTTAATCCGTCAAGTGAGGAGCGGTGCTGTGTACGTACAATGAATGATTTGCCCTTAAATCCCCCCATCAGCCTGGGCATAACAACAATGCCATAGAAGGCGAGGCAATTCTTAAGTTTATGTCAATGTGATTGTTTACAGATATCCTACATAGCTTATTCTAATGAAGGGCTCTGCCGTTTTACGATATCAGATAACATTACATCGGTGCTTTTTAGGCACTGTTACGTGGATCATTGATCAGACTACTGATGCCAACGATTACTCATTTAGAGGCTAAACCTCCGACTATTTTTCGAACTGGCGATGTTTCTTTCAAGATATAATCATAATACTTACATGGTTGAGATCATGGGTAGTACGATCAGGTGTATGACATTATACATAGTCTATTGCAAGGAGGTTCCTTCTGTTGCACACTGCAGGGAGTAGCATATTTCTGTAACTCATATTTCAAGATAATTGGTGAGATATGCACATAGCTTATTTAGTATATTCATTACATCATTGGCCCACCTGAAAATGCCATTCTTTTGGTACTCGATTTTGCTGAATTCTACATGTGTACTGATGGATAATATAATTATTCGTAGGCCATTCTTTTGGTACTCGATTTTGCTGAATTCTACATGTGTACTGATGGATAATATAATTATTCGTAGGTCTCAGATCGAGCTTTGCAGTAAGGCAGCTTACTACTCGGTTTTGTAAACCATCGGATAGTTCATCATATATTTAGCAATCACCCCAGTTGAATATGTGAGTTTCACTGCTGCTTACCAAACTGTGTTAGGTCCAGATATAACATTAATTCAACATAATTATGTCACCTGGAGATGCTTAGAACACCCAACCAACCAAGACTCATTCAGAATGAATGTCCTCATGGCCCGTCGACTGCAATATATGGGATTCGTCGGGGGTAATTCATGCGTTGACAAATTAAATCAGATCTTAGTCGCATCATTTGGGATCGAAAGTGCCGTTTAGGTAGCCTGGTGTTCAGCGAACTTTATCGTCAGACATTTTTTGGATTAGGGCAGCCGCAACCTAATATAATCGATGAAATTATTTCTTGAACGATGGATACGGCTATTGTTGTTGACGGACAACAAACTATTGGGTGCATTAGTGTTTCTGGTTACTTATGGCGGCATATACGCTGTCTGTATGTAAGGGAGGAGCGCAGGTGGGTGCACTGGGTTTGCGATCTGTCTCATACCATGTGCAGCAAAGATATTCTGCGTCGGGCAAAATGCCACTTATTACAACTGATAGGCAAATATCATAATATCTGACACTATAGCTTGGTTGAAATTTGTTTGTTTTTGTGAAATTCTTCCCGAAATGGCTTTTATGCTTATTATATTGCTGAATACAGAACAAATGCAAAACCAAACTTGAATACGAGCCAACATCGGTCTTTTTATCCTGAGAGAACTAGCATGAGAGGACGGGGTACCTGCAAGGCTAGCGGTCGGTCAGTCCATAGATTAACAGATGCATGGTTGCAACTAGCATGAAGATTGATGTGGATCAGGTTTAAGTCTATTGACGCTCGGACCTTTGCATGAACGGTTCCGGTGCATCTCCTGGTTCTTGTGGACTCAGTGTTTCGCTAAATGGGGCAATATTGCTACGGATATACGAAACGAGATTAGATCAAATCCGTTACTCATCTTTGATGTGTACCAGTCCCAATCATCCATAAATGGGGTCGTATCCATTGCATAAAACAACCTAAATAGACTAGGCTGGTTATTCATGCAAATCACGTATTCACTGTCAGGTAAACAATACCACCTAAGTATTTTGTTACTATGCCGCTGAATAAGCAATTGTGCCATGGAACACCTAGGTCACTCACTATCACTTATTCCGAATCAGGAATTGGGGAGAGTTAGAGATATTTAATGCCCTATGCGCCGCCTTTATCGACAAGCTGGCCAGTCGTTGCAATTAATGAGACGCATTAAAGTGACGCTGGGGTAAAGTGAGGAGAATTTCGGTCGGCCATGCAATAATCACGAGGCAGACATTAGTTTGATTCCGGAGACATAGGCCGTCCAGAGCACATAGTATTGTATTATAAGACTCATCAGTGACTCTCCTGTCTGGCGATTCCGTCCATCATTATCAGCAATTGACTAGCCGCTGTAATCTGTAAATATGGAGCAAGCAGACTGCATTTGATTCGTTAATAATTGATCCAGCTAAAGCAATCTGTCGGGCAATTATTGACGTGTGAGCTGGACCGATATTGGCCATGTCCAGTCTCCTGTCTGGGCTAGTACAATTTGTCAGTCGATTGAACAATCAGGACAGCCTCATACCAACGATGGGACATTTATCACTCTTAATAAGTGAACTGTCAATTATTTGAGAATGAGGATTCCTTCATTTGCACGGTGCCCGATTTGATCACGAATCAAGTATCAGGTGTATTGCTGCAACTCGGAACATGCCACGGCTCGGTACGACAAACACTATATAAACGACTGCATGTATAAACATCAGGTGCTGACGCACTGTCGTAATGCTGTGGTACTTGGGTTACCGTATTTTAACTGACATACCTACCTGATTCACCCATGACAATTATTCCTCTGATGAATGCCAGCAACACTGCGTACAATATACAAAACCTGGCTGGTCGGAACAATATCATGATGATCATCAAAGCAATGTTGAGATGCTGGGATATAACTGGTTTTAGTTGTAACTGAGAAACATAAATGTTTGACCAAAAGGTTAATTGTGTTCAGATGCCCCATAAGCTAAGTTTATTTGAGTGTGTGATCAGGACCTCGATCTACCCTTTACGCGTGTAAATGAATATAGACTTGAATACAATCGCAATTTAGTTCGACTCTTATTGGATCTATGTGCGTCTGGTGGCCTTGCCTAGACTTCCAAATTAAGGTCATAGAGATCTAGATCCGCACAAATTCTTGCACCAGCATCTTACCAAGTTTCTAAATTAGGTATAGATGCTTTGTTTATCACCCGTTTCCCCCCCGTTTTCAGAATAAGACATTGTAGTGGTCTTGGTCGCCAGTTCATGACCTATTGCTATCATCATGTAGATATTTATTCCCATACACACATTTCCTTAAGCAATTTGTGGCTGTTTTTTGTATATTTCGACTTCTCCACTATAAGCCGACATTTGTCGCAATCTGGGATTTAAGTAATAATATTCCGAGCGTGTTTCTAAATTGGGTCCGGGTTCTATATGGACTACAGACGGACGTTTGGTCGTCAGTTGTCATAGCAACAGTCGTCATTGCTTTCCCTCCTGCAACTTACATTCCCATAAAAGCTTGTTTGTCCGAATTTGACTTTTCATCCATACTATATTATTATGTTGTAGTATAGTTTTATATGTTACTTGAACATAACTCTCTTTTACGCCCCGTCCTGAACGTAGCATTATGGGCTATGTGTTATGTATATGGGGCACACAAAGGATGATGAGTTGAATTAAAGTACATTCATCTCTTTTTGCGAAGCTTTAAGAACTCGCTAGCCACTCGACTAGCTCTTTGTTGCTTGGGTTGCATGGGTGGTTCTCGTTTGTCGTAGTTGCATGGCAGGTGGCTGAGTGTAAGTCATTTACTATGTGACACGATGCTCACCACCGAACGATGTTAGAGGCTGATTTCCTTTCACTTAGCTATTGACACAGTCATTTGCAATGCTCCCGCAGTATGTTGGATCGATTCAATTCTCGGGTCGGTTGAAAACACTCCTGTCGCCTCAATTTGTCACTCGCTGATCGAATTGCGGGAGACACAATTGTCCTTCAAAATCTGCCGAATTGTGATGCTTTTGTTTGGGTGGTGGGGGCAGAGACGTTTAGGCAGGCGAATGGCCGTTTGTTTTGGAGCAGGCAGGATATCTAATGGACAACAGAACGTACCATGGATCTGAATCGCAGATCCCTTTTGTCTGCTTCTCGCCACGGCTGTATGATGGAGTGATACTTTCTTGAGATTTTGTGGCGGACAAAAATGCAGCTCTTATAACTAACATGGATGTGATGGAATTGTTATCATTTAATATTCCAATTTTTTATCTTCTTCGGAAATTTGGGTACCTTAAAAAAGCAATACGATTGTACACATGTCTCCAATCTGAGAGGATAAAATGCCGTAAGTGATGACATTACTCGGGGATACCGCGTATCGTGGATGCTGGGGGGCGGTCAGTAGATGACGTGGCTGCAGATTATGAAATATTTGTGCGAGATGTGAGATGCTGATTAGATTAACGCTGAACTTTCAAACTATGCTGTACGTTATAGCGAGTTTTAAATACAACGAACTGTGTAGACATATATTGTCAAATTTCATGCGGAAATCATTCAAAACACAGTAGAACGTTTGATGCTTTGAACCCGATAAATCAACGCATTAGTGCTAATTACATGCGGAGTATTATAGAGCTTTGATGCCAAATCTAATATGATTTATGATCTTATGTAGACTAGTAAAAATTAGATTTAATGGATATCGCCATATGTAGTAGGGAATCATCGATCTACGGAGTATTTGACTCAACTAAAGGTTCTTACTTTTATATGCGATGTATCTCTAAATGATACGAAATAAGGGTTTTCACTTGGTACCGGATATATTTGAGGTTTGTTGTACAGGTGTTTAGTAGACCCAGTTACCGATAATAGTTGATTGATGAAGTCATATAAATAGCTTATGTTACGGGTCCGTCCACTCCCCCCTCTGCTGGGTAACGTTAATGTCTAGTGAAGATTTTATCTTGAATCTGTATTAAAAAGTACCTTTAAGAAAGAGATTGTGTCACGAGGATCCGGTTGCAAAGAAACACATGGGAACTGCCAGTAATAAACCTGTTATGTAATGAGACTCTTATATCCGCCAGCATTTGATCGTCAGATAAAAGGAAGGCCACTAACAAAATATATGCGACAATATGTGTTAGATTATTTGACTTACAATATTGGTTGGGGGTCGTATGCTGGTAAAATTATTCTTGGCAGTAATTCACAAATACTTGCTCATTAGCTGGTTAAACGAGAAGTTAGGGGCCGACCCTGCTCATGATCTCTGGCTATTTTCATTACATTATCAGCAATCGAGAATAAACAATGGACACCATATAACGCAGTTCGAATGCGAAGGCCGTAATAACTCGTCTGACGCGTAACCTCCGCATGACGGCATGCGTTATGCCATATGCAAATCCCATATCGGAATTCACATACGCAAAAGTTGCATCATAAAGCAGCGGGGTCGCAAACTAAACAATCTCAGGAAAGTGGAAAACAGCATCTGTATTTAGGATTTCATGCGTTAAAACATGCCCCATTATTAACAGGCATGGCAAAAAAAAAATATCAAAGCGCGGAGTGTACAAAAGATTTGAGGATATCATTTAAGTCGAAGTCTTTGATAAACGTTGCATCAGATTGTTGACAGCAATCAATATATTGGTCAGGATTTGAAACTCACATGATTTTCATTTCATACTATCAATGCATAATTATAACATTTTCATTATGTGTTTATTCTACCTTGCAAGCTGGCGGGTAAGGCTGGATTACCTCGGCAGAAGTCTCCCATTGCACACAATTAAGTCCCGCATGGAGCTATCATTTATTATAAAGCCTCGTCACTCTATCGCGGACAATTATTTAAATCACGTGACAAGCTAGCTAGCCAGCTGCCATAGTGGTTTATCATACAGTGACTGTAAACCGAAATCTTGACGGATCAATCTAACATTCGTCGAGTCTAGTCTACTGAATCATGACGAGGTAAAGCTCACCATTACGATTTTTTCATCTACTCCTCGCCTTTAAAATTCGACGCTAGCTATAGATTGGCACGCGAAGGTGAGTTATTTTGGGCAACAATAGCATAGTTTAGTCTATTCGTCGCATTATTGGAAGCCTCCCTATCATTATGTATCCCCAGAGGCCTACCTTATCTGGAATGCGTCCTATTTAAACAAAACACAATTACTCAGAATTATGCTGTGGAATAAAATAATTTTAAGGCTCTTGGAACGAGCCAGGTGCTATTTGTATATACGTCGAAAACAGCATATAACACGAGATAGCTCAGCCACCTGCACATTCATCCCAATAAGTTCACTTTCAAAGTCATCCCGAGAAGGTATAACAACCGGCTGTGAAAACAACTTAATCATCGCAAAATAACCTTTAGCAAACGTTGACAACTTCAGTCGATTATACCTTTAAAATAATGTTGTAATTGCTACATATGGATAGCAACGGTGCATGAACTAGAAGGAAGGTTAGCATTAAGACACCACCTTTAATCAGCAGTCTGTTGACCTCCATACAGACGTAGCCATGTCATATATACCGCCAATATGAGTAAGAGAAGTCGATAAGTCCTTCAAGTTTGCACCGGAAGGACCGTCCGTGCGACAAACAAGGTTTTGTGGCAAGGTCCTGTCACGCACACCCTGTGCAGATGCATAAATAATAACATATACTTTTTTGCGTAGTTTTGGCTTTAACACAAGCACTCGTTGACACAAATATACTAAGCAGCCATGTAATAACCAACATCATACCCAGACGCAATGTCATCTGCCATGCGGAAATCAATAGCCTATTTTCGGTCGGACGGCAACCCATTTATCATCAATCAATAATATTCCGTCTTTAGAATATCCTATGCGGATAATCCGCTCAAAACTGACATGGACATGAGCTCATTCTTGAAAATTATCCTCTAGTTGATGGGAGGATTCCCTGTGGCAACCTCCGCATCCGCACAGTGTTGGGTTCAGCCATCGCAACTCAGGGGCAAACCTTTCCCATTGCAGCATTAATTTGTTCCCACAGGCAGAGAAGCATTCTAAACATTACCCACGGAGGGGAACGTCTTGGGCAGCTAGCATGGGCTGTGTCATCATTTTTTAAGCCCGGTGCAAAGTGAACAATTATCCAGTCATTCAAGCAAGGTTAATTCTAATGAACTCCATATTATCCTTGGCCTCATGTGTAATTTCTACCTATGACATGAAGCCTGTCGTCGATTATACTTGGATACTTACCCCTGAATCAACCAAACACAGATATATCAATAACTCGTCGTGGCCAAATACGATACGCTTAGTATCGGCGGGTTATTTGTATCTGTTTACAATGCAGCATCCTCCCTTGTTGCCATCCATAACACCCTTCTCTTCTAACCCAATTACAGTACCAAATATTCCTTGCTATTATTTACGAGCGAGCGTATTTGATATTTTTCCCATGTGCTTTCACCGAGTAAACAATTTACCCACATGGCTAAGGTGCTTCGTGCTGACCTATTCGTCCTTGAACGGTACAAGACGGTTATGCACAGCAGCAATAACGGAAAAGATGTAAAGTAGCATTTATTACTGCTTCAATCACAAACCGAATTACTTTCAAATATGGCATCAGCTGCAGTTCTGTGAATCAGGCGCGGAGAAGGCAGTGCACCAGGCTAGTACAAGTGCTTTGTTAAATTCCATTGCGTTTATGGACACGCAGGTCAACCACGGTTAGGACAAAGCGAATAGAGAATAAAATCTGGAGAATAAGCGACTGTGGGTTGCGTTCATGGGCTAAAGTGTGAACAATGGACAATGTACGAGATGTCCGCGTGATCGCCCAATTCAATTATTGTAGTCACGAGAAGTGTGCAATATGTACAGTACAGACTGTGCCTCAATATGATCTCAGACTGGCATTTTAAGCATTTATTATCCACAGTATTTGCCGGCCATCCCCAAACAATAATATGCCCAGCACAACTGCCACTCTCACCTATCGAGTAAAGCTTTTAGCTGAGGGCGCATCTGTTATTCCATATGCGAAATGAAAAAAACAAAGGCTAGTATCTACATCAACGCTGATTCCGAAAAGAAGCTTGGTTATTTGATATACAATGTAGGAACGGAGTCGGGTGGCAGATGCCAATCACCGCATGTACCCACGCTACTTAACCCTTTATATTTACAAAAAAACGGCATATTTTCATTCGTCTTTGCGGGTGCCGAGAATATAAATACTTACAAGCACGTAATGGCATTTTCATCGTATTTACTCGGACCTTCCCATGGTGGTCGTGGATCAAGTGCATCTCCGAGAACAGAAATATATTGCAAGGAATATACCTTATGAGATGATATCATATGCCTTACCCGAAAACACCTGTAGTGTGCATTAATGATGAAGGTCCTAATGGTCGATAGAATTCATTGCATATTGCTACCAATATAGACCTGGCTGCTGTTTATGCCTAGCGCGAATTCACTCTCGGACAATTCGAATACCAACAAAGTATTGCATGCAATGATGGTGAATGCACCCTCTTGTTATGGAAGTCACTCCCTTTAATTTGCAATCAGAGATGTGTATTGTTCTAAGCGGCGCCTTAATCGACAAGCTAGCCGATAGTTGTACTTCGTGAGACGCATTGAAGTGACCATGATAAAGTGAGTACCGTTACAGGCAAAAGTTTATGGCCGGGCAACATTAGGATTCCCAAGACATTTACCGAAGCGCATATCGATGTCTTATAAGATGTTTGAGTGCCTTTCCTAGGTCGCGATCCTATCCAAAACTGCAAGGAATTGACTTACCTCGACATTAAATCAGTAATATTAAGTGTATATAATCAATAAAGAGTTGCTGAGCTGATTCATGACACGTCATTGTTGATGCTGCAGTAGGAATAATCATGGCATGATCATTATGTTAATTATCTTAACAACGTGATCCTCCGAACATGTTTGGTTTTGATTTGAAAAACAAACGCTCTGTCATTGATGTGTTAATACATAAAAAACATATTCTTTACTGTGAAACGTTCACGGACCACCACACCTTCAACTACGCCAGTTTTACCATGCAATTGCATCCGTTGGCCGCATTTCATATTCCATCATGTTCTATAACAATTGATGCCGGTCACAGTCGGTTTGTTTGCTGTCAAGTCATCAAACCTTTATTCAGTGTTTGAAGCATTTGTGTCCGCAACAATATTTGCCCAAGCGCGCTGCCAGTCTACATAAATGGAAAGAGCTACAAGGTGTAATCTGCTTTTGTTTTTTGAAAGTTCCCAATCACTTGCATGCTTTAGTACCCTGCTGCCCGAAGCAGAAGACACTTAGAGCGCCAAATTAGATCAACTGGCATCTTATTCATTGCATGGTTTTGTCGCATTTCCGGGCAAACCGTTGTGAAAATTATTACCTTCTGTTGGCATTGAAGAACGTCGTTCCGGCATTAGTTGTCGTAACATTTAAAACTCGGCCATAATTTTTTCATAATCAATGGATGGTAGGGCGAGCACGTGCTTTGCAAATTCGCTTCGCTTTGTGTTAGCAAACAGATAATTGGCTAATAAAACCCTTGATATTTTAGTCAAGACGTAATGCTAGATAAAGATGATGAGTGTTAGACGTTTGTGAGATTCCAGTACCTGTGATTGGTCTGCCTCAAATAATTCGAATGGGTCGGGGATATGGGATTATCAATATGCGAATGTATCCGATATTGTCAGTTGGGCGGTCTTTAAAGATATCAAACTGATATTGGTCATCAATGGGCGTAGCATGACGCTTAACTGCTCAACAACCGGGTGATGCCATTCACGCGACGAGATCGATATCGATGTACATGATGCCACAATGCGCTCATTTAACTTCTGGAGGCATTTACTTAAGAGGAACGGCGTTATTAGTCACCATGAGCTGGATGCCAATAAGATATGGAGAGTCCAGATCATAAAGACAGATAATGCCGTTCCTCTTAAGTTAATATCTTGTAAAGTTGAGATTGAGCATTATGCAATTTATAGTATAAATCACTCGACTGTGATAACACATTACAGGTTCCGATATACATCCCCATATCCATCCCCATATCAATCCATCCATCCATCCATCCATCCATCCATCCATCCATCCATCCATCCATCCATCCATCCATCCATCCATCCATCCATCCATCCATCCATCCATCCATCCATCCATCCATACATACATACATACATACATACATACATACATACATACATACATACATACATACATACATACATACATACATACATACATACATACATACATATACATACATACATACATACATACATACACATACATACATACACATACAGATACATACATATACATACATACATACAGATACATAGATACATACATACATACATACATACATACATACATACATACATACATACATACATACATACATACATACATACATACATACATACATACATACATACATACATACATACATACATACATACATATACATACATACATACATACATACATACATACATACATACACATACATACATACATACATACATACATACAACACATACATACATACATACATACACATACATACATACATACATACATACATACATACATACATACATACATACATACATACATACATACATACATACATACATACATACATACATACATACATACATACATACATACATACATACATACATACATACATACATACATACATACATACATACATACATACATACATACAATTACCTCTCAACAAGTGGGGGGAATATGCACGCGATCAACTATTAACAATCAATACTTTACGTCATTTGACAACCTGCATGACCATCGGATACCATAGAGATTATCAATTGATCGTTATTTATCACTCTTACCCATCTCAACATGCTCCAACTTTGTATGCATCCATATAACAGTGGTGGAATAGTAAATCTGACAGAAGGTGAATTGACTGCAATGTAAAAGGCATAATTATACACCAAACTGTTATTGCTATAATAAGCCATAAGACTTGTCGATGCCTTGACTAGAATTACGCACATTGATCTCCTGTGATTACCATTATCAGTCCTACAACCACATATAAGTCGCTGCAACCTCACTTCGAAATTGTCTTGTTAATATGCATGCAGCATTGTTATCCTCATTGACGCCACCCGTGTCATAAAGCAATAATAGTCGGCAAGATTTAAACAGGTATGTTTGCAGCCTTAAATACTAATTTGATTTGATGTGACTTCAAAACGGTTAAGTACGAATGTTGCTGAGGGACTACCAGCCCCATTAACGGCATTCAGTTATCAATTTGTTTCTACATTACTACGGTTCATCTGAATAACATCGTCATTTATTTTCTGTGTCCAATTTTACTTAGCGACAAATATACAGATTTTTGCTCTGCACTGTTATTAGGGTTGATTACATATGATGTACAACAAGTATCACATTCATTTGTTGTTTCGACTAATCAATACACCAAGAATGAATGGGGCTATAAATCATTCCGAGCGATAACTAACTCACTACTGATGTGTGTACTTTCGCTAAGATTACAAAATGTAGATTACATCAAATCTACCCTTGTTAAAGGCCGCGGGCTCCACCCACAAGCTTACTTATACGTTTCGTCACACTTTCTAGTACCTGTATTTATAAAAGTTGGAAAATTGCTTACTAAGAAAACCTCGATTCCGATATGGGGGTGCAACTCCTCTTCAAAGAATAGTTATATATTGTAACTAAGTGGAGCATTAATATTCAATACTAATATGAGCGGGACGCGGTTATGATCATAAGGTTTGTCGACCACTGGATGAGCAGTATTTGTGGTGCAATATATTGGCTATAGAGTGTCTGTCTGTCGGATATTACAATGTGGAAGATTACACTGAGATACGGTTAACCCAATTGATACAGATACGACTCGGTTTGTCATGTACCATACTAGAAACTACTTTCCATAACGAGAATCAGGTTTAGTGTCGCCTGATGCCATAGCTGAAGACAGTTGCTTCAGGAGAGATAAATCCATACTCTGGTCTATATGACTTGCATATATGTCACCAGACGCTAAATACCTTAATAACAACACAACGGTGGGGGGTTTATAAGGGACTTGTTAGGTGCAAGGGATGAAGGGAGAGGGAAGATGAATTGAGGGCTGAGGGGTCGGGAGCTGAGGGGTGGAGGTTGGAGGGATGGAAGGATGAGTGTCGGAGGACGACAGGTGACGGGCTCAAGGATGAATGAGGGTCAACGGTTGAAGAGCCCAGGGATAAAGGGACGAGGGGTGTAAGTTCGATGGGACGATAGGGCAGAAGAGTGAGGCGGGAGGGATGAAGAGGTGACGGGTGGAGGGACAGTTGACAGATATATGTAGATAAGAAGTAGTTTTACAATAACTTGTATGTTATGCTGATAAGCATTAATCATTCAAACACTTCATATGTGTTCCTGATCACAATCAGTGTTTTAACATATATGATATGTGATGGTGATGAGCAAACATGATTTAACAAATGTAATGAGATTTAATTGATCGAATTAGAGTAATAAATTGGTGAGGATGAAAAACATGTAAGGGATGATAATGGATGAGGTAGGATAGTTCAAATTGCACTGAATATAATAGCATTTAATATTGGTGTGGAGGATGAACATAAAACATCTCATGTCGGGCGGAGATGATCGCGGTCATTAATTTGTCTCTAGTCTCACCATAGAGATTCTTTTACATGACGGAATTAGCTCAGGGAAAGCGAGACCCGCTTCATTTCGTCTTACCCGTCGTGGCTTCTGCACAATAACAAACACGTGATTGTGAATACCCTGGGGGGTACGTTCGGAAGCGGAAGCCGTTTTGGCTGTATAGCTGCACCGAGTACAACTTATATACCGCAACACACTATATTTGCCATCGATCCGTGTAAGAATGACAGAATTACCTTAGGGTAACGTAAGCGCCTATTCTCATTTGATAATGAGCTTGACCATGCAGCCACAGGATACTGTTCAGCTTAGCTGAGGTTTTCTTTGACATGAAGGGCAGGCCAACGCGCTGCAGTATACTGCGAGAAGCCTGGGATCATGTTCAAATAACCATGCCTCCTGCCGATTCTGTATCCCACTTGGGGCTCAGCATGCACTCTCTGTGTCTGCAGTGCAACGTGTATGCCAAATGCGTACTGTAATCAATGCATTTGGTTGCTGGTTATATTGTCATCTATGGATCATAAGGGACGGAAAGTGTGAGAGGTTTCATAAGAGTAGGTATGATAAGAAACAATCTGATTAATGCCTAGCAACATATAGATCAATTTTTAAACCACAACGAATAATTGACACACGTTGGTTGTGGAACGGTTAAATATGCTGCTTATGGTGGACGTGGTTGTGATGGATATGCTCAGATTGTGTGATGATGATGATGATGATGATGATGATGATGATGATGATGATGATGATGATGATGATGATGATGATGATGATGATGATGAATTAATATAACCATAGTGTTAATAAACGATGAAGACAAATATTTCAATAAAAAGCAATACGCCATCCATGAGACCGGCCTTGCCACCACAACCATGCAGTTTCAGTTGCCAACAGTTGATCATGTTTTAGTATTTATCAATAATAATAATATTTTCACCCAGTTCAGTTATAATCAGTGGATTTCGACTCGCCAAAGAACCTTGGGAAGGTCATATTAATTTCATCAAACGTCCGTATTTTTCCACGTGGGTTACAAGGAATCATCAGGCGGGAAAAATTAATACTTGCAAATCGTGGGCTTCTTTTGCCCCAATGAAAGCTTGCCAGTAACTGCTGGCTGTTTCGTAACTGTCAGTAAATTACATGAGCAGTGTACGCTTACAAAATACATATCACTTAGTTGCTTCCGGACCATGTCAGCAGAAGCAAAGCTGTTAGGGAAATATTCCGTTTGAACTGCAAGGCATAACAGCCTATGAAGTTATGGAAATCCATGATGATGAAAACGATTACGAATGGAATGTCAGACAAACTATGATTTCTATATATCAAAATTGGTAAGAACAAACACACGGGACTGATAAGCATCACCAAGTAATTTTGAAATCCAGAGAATCACAAAAATACTCTTAATAAACACCAACACATCGCACTTTATAGGGACAGCTCGGCAGCAGCAACACAACGCGTAAGTAATAGCGCATCACATTGATCTGTGCTGATAACCGAGGCAGGTATATCTGAATAAATGCGGGCCATACTGTTTATAGTTTAGATGACGGAGTAGCAGAGATAAATTCTGAAGAATGCGAGGAAGCATACAGAAGAGGCAAAGAAGACAATGAGGGCCAGTGGCTAGATGATATCCATCAACATCCATTGCAATTAATTGCTATTCATTGGACGTACTACGTCATCGCCAACACTCGCTTTTCTTTCCGGTCTGTTGAATCCATATTGCACATTAAATTATGAACGATGTTTTATTCCTTAAACTGGTGATACTGTATTTTTCCTCTTCCTATCACGGATGTCTAAACAATATATTTTCACAAAACAGTGGTATACGAAAAGAATTACCATACTAGCCACTTATGCTGTTAGATTCTTTTCGAGGCAATGATGTCATGCGAAAATTGCTTTACCAACAATAGATCCATAGAAGGCCGATATTCATTACCACCCAATAATGGAAAATGAACGTTCTTACCAGCAAGTAAAGTATTATTATAGTATATGAGCATAGTATTCCTTCGTTTGCTGATTTTACGAGGGTTCTCATCAATGTCATCATACATTAAATGCGCTGCTGAGTCTAATCAATAGATATAGTAATGAAGCATTTAGATGCATAGCAAACAATACTTAATTGGACGCGGCGCTGATTCATTCCGATACATCACATGATTCATATAACTTTTAGAAATATTTCAAAGCTTAACTATTCATTGAATGGGTTGCGCACTAAAGCAATGACACTCTTTCAGACATAATCCCAGCAACGAGTATCACCATATGCGGTAGGTAAACAGTGCCGGCAATTCTGTGCTGCCTAGTAACAGTATGCAGATAAATGAAGGGAATAGCATTTGTCATGGACGTGGTAATGATAGAAACAGGCAAAATTAGTGCATAAGTGAAAGGAAACACTGTATTGATGGTCGATGTGATTTGATCCTGGCAGTGGAGCTGCGCACATATACAGTTACAGGCTAGCTTTATGGTGTGTTGCAATGCTTTCGCCAGCACGAAGATATTGCGGTGGTGGATGAGGTTCGATAGCTGTATCATCGCTAAACGTGAGGCAAACGTATTATCCAGATCAGGCTGCAAACCCAGTTAACTCGTCTATCCTAAGATCGAACCTACAGCCTGTGAATCGAGAGGCGAAGTCATTCACAACTATGCAACGGTAACTGGCGCTAACATTTGTGTGATATAGCGTACAGAATTGTCAACAAACAAACATTTTAGTTAAAAAAAGAAGTTTGACGATTTGTTTTTGCGTGCTTTACGACGGTATCTGATGTGATAAGTATGTACATTTCACGTACAGCTGACATATTATCAATTAAGTCATTGTATTTATGTGTTGCGACGACCCCAACTGTGTTTCAGTAAGGTGAATTTGGAAACGCAACTAGTAGCCTAGGTGTTTCCTCAATTGGTACTCTGCGTTATTAATTTTGTCTAAAGTCTTGCCAGTTTTACAGGTGATGCAGCCAATATGACTTACTGACATCAATTTAGCATTTACAATATCACTGAGTGTAAAAGTATTATTATAGCTTTTTAGCATGATCTTTTTAACGTTATCTTTAAGTGGCAAGGAAATGATATTCGATATGAATAACCATATTCGTATTGAATTAATGCAAGCTGAAGTATATCTAGGTTTAGGATGCGTAATACCTAATAAATGAGGACTTCATCGATGGATTACGGTAATAAGAGGGCTCCGTTTGGGCTCTGGCGAAAAAGTTGCCAATAGCCAAGCGCCCGTCGCTTTACAAAGGGCCGCAGAACTTCTTAAGACGTCTGCAGCGATATCGCAAAACCCATCGTTGCCCTATTATGAAGTCAGTCAGCTGTTCACTCGTTGTGCACGGTGAATAAAGCACGAATATATTAATTGTTGTATATGTCGTAATATATGGATCTAAATGAAGGAATGTTTGAAGAGGTCGGCATTTGTCACAAGCTGCACTCAGTGAGAACCGTACTTCAGGATGCATTGATCGCCATTCTATGGCATGCTCTAATGGAGCGAGCTACCACAGTAGGGACATGCAAATAACGTCCCACAGGGGCCAACAAACAAATGTCGGCAACCTGGTCACCCTTAATGGAGACTGTTTTGACAGAACGGCACCGTTTGTTTATTCTGTGAGGAGCAAAAGGTCTCTCGTTTTGGTGTGATCTTCGTTAGTTCCAAGCAGCCAGAGTATTCCACAAGGAGAGCGCTATAGATAATTACGATTGAGGTAAGGCACTGTTAAGCAACAGATAATGCAAGTCGGAAGCCACAACTTACCTGTGACATAAGCTGGTTATGGTATGGACAGACATGCTGCTAATGGTGGCCGTGATGTTGATGTTCAATGATAATAATGATAATGATTATAATTGTCATACAGGATACGAGGTAGGAGTTGGTTGAGAAACAAAGTTCCATGCTGTGTCAATTGATCAAAGCATGTTAGTTTGTTATCCATATCAGACACGTGAGACAATCTTCTACCGCATCCTGCAATACGTGCTGAATATCAAGTCTTTATTTTGCCCATTTTATGGTTGCAAACACCAAACGATGTATGATGATGCATGCGTAGGTGCTACAAATTTGGCAAGTGATGGCAAATACAGTATACTCCTGGTAGCTTTTTCAGTACGAGTGGCAGCGTGGACGCAAATTGTTGCGTACACAAATGATTCAGGCACGGTTGAGAGAGTCGATTTCTTAATAGCAATCAGTACGACACGTACAGGTTGCAATTGCTGATATGCCATCCTTTTGCTCTCGGAACATTTGACAGAGAAAAGAAGACAGCCTAGAATGCTCATACGATTTGAATGACCCCAATTGGTGCCGATCACTGCATAATCTGATGGAGTCTGCATGCTTGAATGACACAAAGATGCTTATCAAGTATTTATAGCGTTATGATGGTAGATGTTCTTTCTGTCATGATTTGCACTGACAATGAACGTATCACTTACTGAGATATGAATATTGCGGCGTTGTCAATTGTCAATAGTCATAGTGAACTATTCGGTGCATCTAACAGACTGACAAAAGTTACATACATATATTGCATAACATGGTTGACACCATCATTTCGATTGTGTTGGATGCCTTTCCAACGATTGCAGGATGCTTGTTCCGAACTGTAGTTATTTGAGGCACTAATTTGTGGAATGAAATAAAACCCCTGCCATGTCTACCTGGTTGCAAAATGATAGCTGCCGGACCGAGAGCTTGGACAATTTAAGCGCCTCCATTCAGCTCGCCGATGTGGTTGCTTAGAGCGAAGTGTAAACAAAATACAACCGTGTGATATCCCTCGACATGGCAGGTAATAGTGATATCAAAGATGGAGCAATATAATATGACCAATACCTATTTCTAAATCCCTTGTGAGGAAGACGAAGGCTCATATATTTTATATCATTATAGTAACACCACTGTTATCGGTTAGTGCTACATTCCATGTTTTGCTGTAAATGGATATTTAAGCTGACAATAGGGCCAAAACCACGTTATCGCCATCAAGTAACATCACTAATCGCTTGCTTTATGCACTTTATCATATTGATGTGGACACGTTTCAAATAATAATTTTTGTTTGTGAGATAGGAATGGGAGTAGGCTTTATTCCTCGGTTTGTTTACGGTGTATCAATGTTCATCACACATTGCGAGCTTACATCTACGAATTGTTTAAGTGACGCTTAAGGGAGAAAGGCGCTTAGAGCCTTATTTTATTTCACTGGACATTTAAAATACTGGCGGAGGGTCACAGGTTTAAACGCACTTACGAGCTGACTAGTGGCCTGCAATCGGTGTCAAACGAATGTACAATTTTTATATACACTGTGACATCAGTGTGATTAAGTTCGGATGTGATGACGACCGTGCAAAAGTGATTCAAGTGACATTGCGTTTAAGGGTCGCCATCAAAGTTGTAGTTTCAAAAGATTGAATTGTGAAGAAAATGTGATTTTCAAACGGCAATTAAAACGTCATAGAGTTGAATCGTCGTTGTTTAATCACGCGCACACATATACTGCAAGAGATGTGACTTATATTGCGTATTTTTCTGTTAGTAATAATGATACGATCCTGAACTTGACTAGCTCTTACAGCCATTCAATAGAGGTGGGGTGGGGGGAGAGGGTTCAGCGGTAGCAATAAGCTCTCTTGGACCAATGCAACCGGTTCCCCTCCGGTTTAAAATCGAGTGGCCAAAGTAAGGATCCGCTGTTTATGCGACATTAAAGGATAGAAAAAATCCTACAATCAATGTAATATTCCTACAACGTGCCTCCATGTGCATTACAGTGGTATGAACAATTAAATGTTATAGTGTGACGTCAGATCGTTGTTAGCGATCCTGACTGGTGCTTTAACACTTTTTTGATGTAGCTTTATATTAATATCTTGGAGGCTGTATCTTGATGACAACTAATTGGATCAATAATTATATTCAGTGACTATTTAGAGAATCCCTGGATGAATATCATAAGTATCATATACCAACGGCAAAATGCACCGCGTCATAAGTCTTTAACTTGTTTAACAATGATTTAGAGACCCCTGTTGTTGGAGGTAGTATGACTGTTTTGGCACACTTTTAAGGGTGCAACGGGGGCGGGATGGGATTATGACGACAATACCTTGTAACCCTTTACATGAACACGGGGTGTCGTCAAACCATCAATTTGTGCGCATTATATCCGTGTATAAATAGATAAGTACATGCATTTTACTTCAATGAGACGCAGATAAATCGACATATGAGCTGTGTCGGCCAATAACTCTTTGTCTCATCACCAGAGCGGACAAAGTCAATGAATACCAATACGCTTGACGAGTCATATACGCAATCAATCATTAATGGATACAAATTGTTCCTTCCTTGGTTTTATCTGAAGACCTATTTTTTTGCATACATATCAGCGTAATTATACAAAAGGCCGAAGTATGTAACGCATCACTTTACCATCCAGTGGCATGATGTTAGTAGGGGTGCATCTCGTTTGCGTAAAGGCTCTATGTTTAGTTTATCTTTCAGTTTTAAACCACGTCGCCTTTTTGTGGGAAGATTCTATATGGAAGCTGTCAGTAGTGAGCATGTAGTCCTGGGGGCCGCTCTGGATCCCTATTGCAGAACATTAAGGGCCCCGAAGCCCTTTCTAGGAGCCGTTGGCTACCGGTCCCCTGCCAATGTCACGTGCCTTTCAGTAATACTTCCAAATGGTAACTGATGTGCAGCCGAAATGCCCATTCGATTTGATTAGTAACCTCTCAAAAGTGAATTACGAATGTTTAAGTGTCATACATATTATGACTTGTTGTAAGTACGCCATAATAATTCGGCTTCACGCCAACTAGAAATAACGGCCACTATTAGGGCTATTTATGATAGCGTTTCTGCCATTCATATTACCTAGGCGGACGCCATCATGAATTTCACCATACATATGTTTGCTAATGAATTATATATTATGTCAGTAATTCTACTAACGGAGATGTTTGCGCTGGTTTGTTTACAACCAGACGAGCAGTAGTTGTGGTGATACTTCCGGTGGGTTAGTATTTAGGTCGCACGTTTAACTCAACTATTCAAACTTGCGGAACGAAACATATGTTTGGCATAACATAGATAAAACTAATTCCATAGCGTCCTCGCATACTTATCTGGGTGTTGCGTTTTGACTAAGCTTGTTTGAGGATAATTTTCGATTTTCGGTTGTCCCATGATGATATAAACACTCGTCGAACGCGGCAGATTCTAGTGGTCTGTTCCGCAGACATTTGCTTGATAGTGAAAAGAAACACAAAGGCTGTATTTTATATCGGACCGAGATTATTTTCAAAACTAAATCCAATTAACACGGCAAATATGGTTACGTTCTGTTCACACATTGCCAAGCTTCACGGTTCTATGGCCGACCTGCAGCATATTGGAAAGTAAGAGGACCTCATTTAGCCCAGCGTCGTGAGGCCGTCATTGGCTGGTGTTACCACTAAAACTACCCACCAGTGCCATCTACTTTGGCTTTGTTGAGTTGATAAGCACAGGATCAAGTTTTCAAATTAGATTATTGCGTCTCCTTGTTGACTGACAATAATTCCCCTTGGAAATGACTGGTTTGGTGTTCAGTGCATATATGGCAGATCCCATTTGATGTCGCACAGCGCGTGCTGCGAGTTCTCTCTATAAATGCATGTACTATCGTCCAGCGTTTTCGGAAAACGTAAAGTGATCACCTTCACAGGGTACTGCCTGCCATAAGCAGGGTTATGGTACAGAAGCGGCGATAGGATGTGCGCAGTGACGATATACGTTTGGCGATACACACCATACGCGCCAAGAGCTTGACTACATTAAGTTGGTTTATAAACGTTGAATTATATATCAATTTCATATTCGGCGTCACTGTCTAAGGCATGTGTGGACCCCTGAGTCAGTCACGGATATAACCAACGAAGGTAGGCGCAAATACACAGCTGACCTTTTATCGGATTAAAACTAGATTAAGAGCTAATGGCGGAAGGCTGAGTCGCGGCCAATTTTATGACGCCGCGCCTACCAGGAAACTTGGCAGAAGGTAAATGTCAATCTACCCCTACGACTGCAGCGGGTGTCTGCTGTCTGCCTTTGTCACCAAATATAACCAACCTCTTTTGATCGGTATTGTGGGTTGCTTTTACAATGGGGATATATGTTCACTAAGTATTAAGGTTCTCAATGGCGAATGTTCGATTTTCTAGGTCCCGTGGAAAAGGCATGCATTGTTTGTGATGCATGTCTTTCAAGACAAAAGACTGCTTCGGACAATAAGACTAGCAAGTTAGGAGTCTGCTGTTGTTCTCATATGTAAACGTTATGACCACGCGCATTAGATGGCTATAGTAACTTGGCTTGATATTGCATATTAAGATCCATTGATGATATATTCACTGGTATAAAGCGGCAGCTTTTAGTATTCTGCATCACTGACATATGCTTAACAATGAATAGAAACACAATATGTGTATGTTACCGCAAACCGCAAACCTGACCTGAACGCACAACTCATGATATTGATGGATATTTATTAAAGCATATCAATTGGGTTTAATTTAAATCTCGTTTTGCCGGGCTGTGGCATCTGCCACCAGATGTCACTCATACAATGAATATCAAACAACCTAGCGGCGACATCTATTTTTCTTGGCAGTATTAGTACATATAGGATACTCGTTTGTGTTCATTTTACATAAGGAATCACATATATGCGATTTCAGGGTAACGATTGCAAGATACATTTCAACTTGTATGTCTATTGCGGGAAGGTGTTGTGGGGAATAGAAACATTGTCTTCTGTAGATACGCACCTGATATCATCTACTGGCACGTAGTAAGCCGTATATATCGTCTTGCATCTCGTAGGCACAACCATCGAATCTGTCGAGATGATCTATTCAGATGTTTGCTAATGAATGGCTATAAATTAAGTTTTTAACTTGTTTAGGAAGACCTAGTGCATCACACATGTAATACTATCTCTGTATGAAGTAGTCAAACAATTGCGGGTATGTCATCTTCTCAATGAAAGTAGAGAAGACTATTATCAAATATGCTCGCTCATAAATGTTAGCAAAGAATGTAATTTTAGTTTGTATTTGGGTCGTAAAAGCGCAATGCTTTTGATGCTTACAACGTAGACATCAGTGTTGTGTGACAAAGGGGACTATAAACGCATTGAACAGCCGAGGATATATTCTCAGCCCGTCGAACCATTAAATATGCATAAGCATATGCGGCACTGAAGGTTTAATTTAAGAGTTTCATTCTCATCGCGAGCTGTACCATATTGGGACAGGTTTATTGAAAGAGACCGGTGTATTTGGAACATAGGTCATATCACAGGCTTGAACAGTCACAATGAAGCTGGGTGAGACCCGCATTAAGCGTTGTGCGACTGAATAATGTCTGTTACATTTCTTTACATTTATCGTATTTGCCCATGACGGGTGTGTGGGTTGATTAACATAGGCGAGTTTATATCAAAGAATGGCTGGCAGTTTGTCCCTAGTGTGGAAGTCAAACACGTTAATAAAGCAGATCAAACTAGTGGCCCATCCTACCAGTAACTGTCATCTAATACTCAACCGCATGAACTTCAGACATTGCCCTCCTGTTTATATGATTCTCAGCATTGTGGCAACAAACCTGATAATGTAATTGAGTTCCAAAAGCTGTAATATTATTGGGCAGATAGTGAGGTTGCAGCAAGGGATTATGATGCAAGCGATTCCCAGTGGATTGGTAATGTCCATCCACAATATTAGACATGTCGCAGAACTTTTATACAAAGAAAAAGATGATTCCTAAATGAGCTAGCCCACGCTAACTTTCGCATGATGTTGCATCATGAAATATTGGATTACTTGGAGAATGCCTGAAAGAGGTTTTGTTGCCCTCCCGATGCAACGTCAGCCCCACTAATGTGGGTGTTGTTTTTTTTTGTGCCGTAAATAAAGGTAACTGCGATTATTACTGGGGAGATAATACTCTACCATCTCTGCCAAATGGTGCTGTCAACGTATTAAATTAGTTAAAGGGGTAGCTGGAATCAAGGCAGGATAGATGTACTACTGAAAACCCGCTTTCGTTCCTTAGTTGATGCCCATGGTTGCACGGATATTCCACATAGCATATTCTGACGACGGAGCACTGCCGTTTAATAATATAAAGATTGCCGTCCGTTGACACTATTGACTTAAGAGATGCCATTTCTAAGGATGATGAATTACGTCTCTGCTTGTTAAGAACTATTTCATGGATGGTGGCTTAAACTATTTTTGTCATTGTTAACTTGTGTAGAGGCTAAATCTCTCATTTTGTTTCGAACTGGCGTTGTTTGGTTCAAGAAGTAATCATAATATGCAGTAAATTATTGATCAGCCAGGGGTTGAGATTATATATATAATTATAAAGTGTATGGCATAATACATTGTCTCTTTGATTGTCACCAAACTGCTGATTAAAAGTGGTGTTTGAATGATTATCTTCTCTAATGGTGATGCACCGTTGCCACGCTTATTCAGTAATTAGATCATTAATTGTGATAAACCGATGGCAGAAACTGCAGCCTTCTCTCAGTGTCTAACTGGATATTGATAAATACATTTTCAACGATGTTATGACATCGAATTTCTTCGGGATGTTACAAGGTGACGCTAAATTAGGCCTTAGATGGATGGACCAATAGCTAGTTTGCATGATTGTCCCACAGCAGACGCAATGGTGAATAAGAATGTGTGTCAGTTATAAACTGTTTATATACTATGCACGCAGTGGTATTGCTTTCTGGATCCTACTGCGCCCCATACCCACCCTATAAGAGACGTGCCATCCTTCTCTCCCTTACCTCCATGCTCTGTCAAAAGACATTCATTAATTGATATTTAGGGAAGGGGATGATAAATGTTTCTTGAGCAACTGTCCATATGCATTTGTCGTTATAGACATCAGCTCGTGGGGGGGGGGGGGATGGGGGTAATCTGTGAATCTAAGTAGAATCAGCCAGAGAAAGATCACCAGGGGAGGCTGAGATACTATAATATACATTACTGGCTAGTAAGAATGATCGTTTAGCATTAGTGGCTGCAATGAATATAGGCCTTTAATTAGTAAAGCAGTTATCGCATAATATCATTTGCTTGGAAAGAATAATCTTGCAGCATAATTTATTCTTTTAATTCATAAACAGATGTGCACATTATATAGAACGAGTAAGATCTCTTCATGTAATTACCCACTTCATAAATATGATTACTTCTAGGCGTATGCCTTGCCACCCAAGCGCATGACGTTATAAATTATATATAGTATTTTATATATCGCACGGAACTAAATAGACTTGTGATATTTTATTAATCATACATTCTTTGAGAATAAACACGGAACTAAATAGACTTGTGATATTTTATTAATCATACATTCTTTGAGAATAAACACGGAACTAAATATACTTGTGATATTTTATTAATCATACATTCTTTGAGAATAAACACGGAACTAAATATACTTGTGATATTTTATTAATCGTACATTCTTTGAGAATAAACACGGAACTAAATATACTTGTGATATTTTATTAATCGTACATTCTTTGAGAATAAACACGGAACTAAATATACTTGTGATATTTTATTAATCGTACATTCTTTCAGAATAAACATCGTTCACAATTGAGCGTGCACAGTGGATTCTTGACACCTAAAGGCAAAGCAAGTACTGGCAATGACTTAGTTCGTATAAATCAATTGCAGCGCAAAATATAATTCAATTGCAAGACAATCCCTTAACAGTAAAGGGCTTTTGCATTAGCCGATACGCTGCTTCGTGTACAACGAGGGATGTTCAAGTAGTGCATCACATACTACTCCGTTTTAGCTACACACGTCGGAATATGATCTCGCAGGGCGCTCAACATAATTACTATGCAATAAACAACGGCGACCATTTGTCATGGTTGTTGATGGATATCATCTTGCCAAAGAGTTTATAGCTTCGCTCAAAAGAACTCACTCGAGCCTTCCGCCCAAGGAAATTTGTGTGAAAACGCCACCTGGTAGCCGAAGTGTCACTGTAGTAGCGTCTTGACATAGCGTCTTTTAAAACCACGAGGAATTATCTGCTTGATTTGGAGCTGTGGTCGCCTCGACCAATCAGATGACTCCATATATTTAACAGCCGCCGAGCCCCGAGACGTTAGATCAACAGTTCCATGTGCTTTTGTTGATTTTATGGTATCGTCGCCTGGTGTCTGGGTTGTTTTTGGCGAAATATCATAATCGTCATGCAGCTTAGTGTAGCTTTAAACCCTTCCTTCGAGACCTTCACATCCCTCTGACATGCCTAAAATGTTAATGTCGACCCTAGACCAGTTCACTCTCTTCCGACAGTTATTGACAATTTACTATCCAT
Organism: Urechis unicinctus; assembly: GCA_034190875.2. Classification (NCBI taxonomy): domain Eukaryota; kingdom Metazoa; phylum Annelida; class Polychaeta; order Xenopneusta; family Urechidae; genus Urechis; species Urechis unicinctus. The sequence goes on from CM067350.1 coordinate 61,548,216, forward strand.
AGCGCAGTCATGAACGATCACAGATCGTTAACTGCGCGGACGCTGTTAGAGGCGAACTATTTTCCATACGGGTACCCCAGACTGGGTAGTGTAACAAATTGACATTGATTTAGTTGTGAACTTGCTATTTTTGCTATTCATAATCTTATTGTGCGGCATGGTTTGGCAGCGACAAGGCTCTGCAAAACGACATTGTTCCCGCTCTCATCAATCGCAGTGACGTCAGCCCAGTATTGCAATGTGTTTGTTTTTGTGTCACGGTAGCGCCACCTTATTGCAATCGCCACGGATTGCACTGTAATATCATTGGGGAAGCGATCACCACAGAGCCACTGGAAATGAGCCCTCTTAGCGTAGCTATAAACTCTTTGATCTAGCCATTAGCCTTCATTGTCTTCTCTGCCTCTCCTATTTGTTTCCTCGCATTAATCAGAATTTATCGCCTCTTCTCGTCCATCCCAACTGTACAAGCTATAGCCCGCACTCATTCACATAATCCTTGCTCGGTTATCAGCACAGATCTGAATCCATGCGGTGCACTACTACTCATGATTTGTGTTCTCGCTTATATGCTCTGCGCATCAAGTGCGATATGCTGGCGTTTATTAGGAATTCTGCTGTAATTCACTGGCTTTCAGAATTACTTAGTTATGCCGGTCAATCACTTGTGTTTGTTCTAACCAGCTTATTATCTATGAATTATCGTTTGTAATCGTCTTCACCATTATGGGCTTCCAGGTTTGATTACATGAGCTCAAGATGTTATGCCTTGTAGTTAAAAAAAAAGCTTTCCCTGACAGCTTTGCTTCTGCTGACATGTTCCAGATGCAACAACGTGACATGTATTGTGTAAGCCTGCACTGCTCATGCAATTTACCGACAGTTACGGAACAGCCAGCAGTAAAGGGCAAGCCTTCAGTGGGTCAAATGAGGTCCACGATTTGAAAGTATTTCTAAATGTATATGACTGCCTGTTAATGCCTATGAATCTACGCGTAAAGATATCATAACCACAACCTGAGCATAAACACCATAACCACTTCCGCCATTAGTAGTTTATTCACCAGTGCCATAATCAGCGTATGTCAATATTCAGTTGTGGTTTGAGAATAGACATATATGTGGCTCGGAATAAGCAAGCGTTTTCCCAATCAAACCTACTCTTATAAAGAACCTGCCCCTTGTTTATAACTCTGCCAAATGGTAAACTTGCCTAGCAAATTTGCGAAGACGCAATCCTATCGGAAATATGGGCACATCATAATCAAAGGCTCATTGCAAAAACAAATGTGAGATAATATATGTGTCACATGCACTACACGATCATTGCATTGACTGTTTTAGTAAAATGCGCAACTTTTGCCAACATTAGTTTGTGGACCACCGTGGGACGTTATTTGCTTACAGATAATAACGGGAGCCAGAAGTAAGGGACCCTGCTATGTTGGGGTACTCCATCAGAGCACAACTAAACCAGTATGGTTGACGGACTAATAACGCATCTATTAGCTCTTTGGTGCTACATTATCTGAATATCTCACTCTTATTTCTCTCATGTGCGTCCACAGGGATAATAAGTTATTCATACAAATTTTACAATTTAATCGGAAACCATTGTAACGCTATGCAATTAGAGTTCCCATGGCACCATGCAATGGAATTGGTCCTTCCCAGTAATATAGCCATATATTACGTATTCACCGACCGAACATAGCGCGGGTATAGTAATACACAGGCTGGGATCAATGTAATGTGTTGCATCCCGGTAACACATGCAATGGCTGGGGGTAGGCGATATAGCTGTGTGCTCGAGGGGAAATTATGGCTTGTTACTGCATTTGCCATAGTAATATCCCATTGATTGCAATTTCACGAGGTGATCTGGGTTGTAGAAGGGAGAGGATGCGTGATGCCTTGATCCTCACGACGCAACATTGTGAAGGCATTACTCAATCCCACACACATTCATCACTGTTCGCAACCGGCCAAACTTAGACTTGTCAATCGCCGCAACAAAATCCACCAGCAACATCCCCAAAATCTTCTACAACAAAAAAACTGCCATCCGTCACAATAAATTCAAATTAATGACATACTCAAACAAGAAGGCTGCGGCCCTAAAAACAATCCACTGCACCCTGAGGACAATTGCCGACAGCAACAAAACTATTAGATATCACGATTAACGACCACCCCATTACAGCATCACAACGCAGTCAACCGCATGTACCCCAGTATGCAAGCTGGAGCACGATAAAAACTGTCCAAAAAAGCTTTTATTATATCTTCTCAGCCTGGATAATATAAAATTCGACGTCGGATGTAAGTTTTTTCGGATTTAGCCGTATTTCCGATGTGATCAAACATTTTCACCTGTATCTAAGTTCGTATCAAAGTGTGGTAGAGGCTGAATATCGCAGCTATAGTTACCGTCGCGAAGCACCGCGTAATATATCAAACTGACATCGCCACTGTTTTCCTTTATGTGCCATTAAACCCTCTACATAACTCGTTTGTGGACAATAATCAACAGCACTATATCATACATATATTAGAGCACGTTTTCGTTGTAGCGAAAAAGCTAATACCTGCAATTCGCGACCCATATGTTGTTTAGTCGATGTCAAGATAGGCAAGGTGACTAGATTTTGTGCCCGATATGTCAGCATGGGGTTTGCAAACAGGCTGAAAGTGGTGCTAAACTTCAATGTTCCCATTAATTTTTAGAATTTCTTTTGTATCTTCATGTATTGCATACTTGATATAACATAGTACATATGGGAAGTTTGTCTCGGTGATTGGCATGATGCCAGCCTATAACTGTATATTACAGCATGGCCCAGTATTATCACATCCACCATCAATACAGTGTTTCCATTCCCTAATACAATCATTTGGACTGGTGCGATCGTTAGCACTTTTAATGCAAATGTTATTCCCAATTTTTTGGGTTCCATTAAAATAGATGCGCTGAATTTGCAGAGCAGGACAATACGCTATTCTGATCATCAATTTTTTTCCATCATCAAGCCAAAGCAATGACTTGCATGTTCAGTTCAACAGTCTAACTGCCATGGCGCTGTTAAATCGAAAAAGCATCTCGTAATCAGTTCCCATTGCCACTATCAGCTGCAGAACGGATGACTTGGCATTGTCTCACCGATCCTAACATAAGCCAGATTACAACCTAGTGATGACTTAGTAACAACCACACTTTGATATCCTGTCAAGCAAATACGTTAAGTTAGGATCTAAGTTGTAGGGTTGTGCATAGTGTATAGTGTGTCAATAGAAACATGCAACTTGCTTACGAAATACGAATAGATAATATATTCTGAGTGGCAAGCTAAGAATGGGCTCTCTCAGCCGAATCAAGCGTATGATTCCCTGTGGAGAAATTGTAGGACACACCTGACCTGAGTGTATAAATAAGCCAGGAATCTAATGTGGTGGATATAATAATAACTTAATGAAAAATGTCATCGTGAGCGGATTATGATTAGGCCTCATGAGAACGAAATATGCTGCTAACGGCAGACGTGATTGGGATCCCTATGCTCAGAGTGCGGTGATGATGATGAGGAAGATGATGATTATGATGATGATGATGATAATTTTCGAGCATCATTTTCTATTCAATGCCATTCAATGTTTGATTCCGGGTGGTTTCTTTGTCTGGAGGAGGGGACTGAGTTCTTCAAATCAAGCCCTTTGCGTATGCATAACTCGAAAGTCCTCCACCCCTTTTTTAGTTAGTTTGAAGGCAGATTTTGCTAAGTAATGTTTACCAAACACTAACATTGTACACACATATAATTCCACATTATGAGCATACGAGAAGTAGATGTAAACATTACACCAGTTGATGATTTAGCTCATCAAACAGCAGGATTAATGCCATTATCTATGTAATGGTTGACACATCTCCACTGGCAAACACTGCCTTTTCGTGCACTTTGGTCACTAGAAGCATCATTAAAGTAGTTCCTCTTTCAATTCAGTTAGCACACGACTTGGTCGTAGAACAATGGCCCATGGACAGATAGTTAAGGTAGGCTGGCAGACAGTCGCAGTAAAATATCGACATAGTGGAGACAGATGTCGGAAATACTAAAAAGTAATCCAAAACATGACAATAGCATTAGCCCATGACTTGCCTCCAGCAGATGGCTGAGCTCGAGTTCAGTACAATGGAACATCTTTATTATCCTCACACACCATATTTGTCGAACAATCACACAATAACACCAGAGGAGGCACTTTTCCCGGCCCTTAAGCAAACTAGTCATTCGCTTTCTATCATTCAACGCAGTGGTGAGAGTAATGAATCAATATATTTGAAATATCCTTCAGCCATGGTATTTTTGTGGTCGACTATGAGAGCAGTCCCGCATGCATTTAAATAATAAACCATTTGTTTGCGTCTGCGACAAACATATTACTCGCAGGACTAACAATGGAATGCAGGAGTGAATTAATTTGCATATCACTTACGCAGGTCCGACTAACAACATTCTCGTACACACTGCCAAACCAGCTGCATATGTAACAGGAATAGTATCCAGCTAACGAGCATGGCCACTCATTTGGAAACAACTAGTGGCTATGGAGGATGTCTTTCACATGGCGATAAAAGACAACTGTCGTGATCATTCAGGATGTGCTCTATTCTATGATGCACGACTCATTGATGTGTATTTTTTAAATAGATATATCTGTCGATGAGTTATGACTATGGGTGTTTGTTTCCTCTGCCACGTAGCTGCTTAGTACTTACGTTGATGCGATCTTACACTGATTGAATTAGGCTCCTACTGCTGTCTAACGGGGTTGGGTTGGTTGGAGCGGGGGTGGGGGGTGCGGTGCGGTTGCATATTGTACAATAACATTACTTTAGTTCGGACAATAGCTATGAGATTAGCATTACAACAAGAGATACAACCCAACACTAACGACATTCATTGTTGTTATGATTCTCTATTTAATGCTTCGTTCGGAATTGACCCGGACAGTAGACATGGCTTGGCACGTACGGTATCGGCCCAGCTAGCTCATATGACAATAAGTGCCTTGTATATGTCTTTAAACTGATCAATTTTTATCGAATCTATTGCTGTTTGATTGCTTCATCATATGCCTACAGCTTTCTAAAGAAAGATTTCTGGCAGTTTTAGAAGGGATCACTACTTGGAAGAGGCATAACTCATTGTTTCGGACGGCCAATGTCTCGGAATCCGGCTTATGCCCGCCCACAAATTATTGCTTTTTGGATGTAACTCTCTTATCTTTATCATGGTCACTGCAATGCCTCACGCTAATTGCAACGACCGGCCAGTTAGTCGATAAAGGCGACGCTATAACGACAAATATCTCTTATTGTCCCCTATTCTTTTTTCGGAATGAAAAAGGGGAGTGATTAAGGAATCCAACAGCACTGCTGTGCATTCACAATCATTGCAAGCAATGTTGTTTTGGTATTCTATTTTTCTGACAGTGGTTTCGCGATGAGCGTGAGCAACATCCAGGACATTATAGTCAGTTATATGCAAACGTGACACCCACAAAGACGAACGATAACATGTCTCTTTTATAATCAAACCGTTTGAGGTCGCATGAATACGTGTGGTGATTGGCAACCGCCATAAGACTCCATTCATGCATTGAATAGCAAACAACCACGCCACGTTAACTGTTTATCTCTTTGAAATCAGCCCATTTCCATTAGGAATAACAGATGCAAAAAGCTCTATTCGAAATGAGCCGGGCACAGTATTCGTTGGGAGTGCCGGAAGGTATTGTGCCCGGTTTATGCTGTGCATATTGTCAAGTTTCTCAACAGACATCAACAGGGCTAATCTAGTCTGATGTTTGTTCGTGAGTGGCGATTAAGAGGGCATTTTTCTGCGGATATCCTGTTACTTAGCATGGCAAGTAAGATCTAGTTCATAAAGAATGTTATCTCACACATGAGGTCATCAGATGATTGAGGTTTAAATGCCGCTGAAACAATATTAGATGGTTAGCTTTTTCATGATTGCATTTTGCGAGCAATGAATTGGCCTATTGGGATCCGTGCATCGATTTGAACTCACATGAAACGGTGCCTATGTCTGCTATAAGTTTACTGCCAGCACATTAACTGATGTCACATACACTTTGAACATTTTTCACTGTACACTGTTTAGCCCATTTCTTTACAACTACCTTTCGGGCATAGCATTACACCAACCAGCATACCACAGAAAAGCAACGTATCTTTATCATAACGAAATGGCAAATAGCACAGCGCTTAAATAATCTGTGAGACATCGATTGAGAGCTACGTCATATGCCATAAGTTGCGCTGATGCTGCCAGTTTTCTCTGGCATTTAACCGGATATCACCTGTTTCGAGACGCTTATAGCACCAATTAATTTATCTGATTGGAACACATCCATTAAGCTCCCTTAAACGAGATAATGTTTTGACACAAACAGTCCATAATGCAGATGCTTGTTTCCACACCACAACTGTGAGTTTCTTTGATTTTCGTTATAGCTCCATGCATGAAACTCTTTCTACAATTGTAGAATGTGAGTTTTGCTCAACGCCTTCAAAGTCATCACATCCTGCTGGAAATGGTTATATCACGTTTTAATAACAATTGCATTGACTATAACTTAGAATTGGAGGTCATTGATAACAGGACCGCACGCCATTATAGTCTAGCGGTTGACGTCGCCTGCAAATGACCCTTTGTGCATGTCATTAACTTAGTGTTGACCTTGAGGTTTTGCACGTATCCATGGGAGCCCACTGCTAATATGTTGTACTGGAGTTGAAGTAAGCTTCAATGCAGAGGTTCGCTTCGAAACAAACCTGGAAACAACAAGCAAACATAAACAAGCAATCCCGAGCAGTTGATAAATAAAAACATAGAACTCGTTTGCATTCTCCATGAAAACGTGTTCCTTACGGGACATTGTTGCCTAATCAAGGTTCGTTATCAATGATTGAGTGCTATAATCTGAAATCGTTGACAATCAATAAGGGTTAAATTAATCTGAAACGCTTCTGGTCAGAGGTATGTGCGCCTGTCGATTTGCCCTTGACCTGTTCCCCCTCAATTAATTGAACTAAACCATTGGTTTATGTGCGTTGAACGCTGATCATGTTACTTTTATTGTGTTACAATGTATTGGCCGTCGTTAGCACATTCAAACATAAACGTGAAAACTGTGTCATCTATAATTCGCAACATGACTGCGAAAGCCGATCAACGTTGTCCTTGTATCGCCGTCCATATCCAATTGCACAGATAACACATATAGTCTGGCCAATCACTCTCAAAACTTTGCTTTCCATGCAATGCACTGACGTACTTATTTTGTCATAATGGTCCGTTGGACCACACATTTCTGTATCTCAGTTGGAACATCATAATACCGTTTTCAGCCAATAACCCGGCATTTGTCTCGATAAAGGAGTTGAACGCTATTGATATATTCCATGCACTGTTGTCGTTTTCACAACGTCGGTTGATGTTTATTGTTAAACAAATTGCTCAACTATAAATAGGGCGGGGCGGGAATCCATTATGATGCATTACTTATCTTTCCGAAATACCCCAGCGTATATATATCCTGTCGTTTAAAGCATTCTTCAAATAAATAGTTACTAAGATCTTGACACACTGCACTGGTCATGATCCAAACAAGATGCGTCACTTAAAGCGGTATGGATACAGCGCATACAATCCAATTGTCGGACATGTCTAATTGCAGTTTACCGATAACTTAAAATGAATAACATTTGCCTAAAAACTGGTATTGATCGAACCAAGCACAATTAGGGCAACGGTAAAAGGAAACACTGCATCGACGGAATTTGCTATTCTATTAGGGCCGTGGCAGTGCTGTACAACCTAGTAATAAACTATCTTCTTGAACATCACCAAGGCAAGGCTACTACGCCACAGCAATTGGATTAAAGAAATGCGTAATCTAGTGGGTCGATCCAAAATCGGTTTGCTTTTCGTTTCATCTAGGCTGAGAAGAGAGAGCTTATATAATCAAACTCTGTTAGATATGAAAATGAAGCGCAGCCACTCAAATGGGTTTTCAATGTGCTTGATGTTCTTCTGTCTCTTATAATGACAACGCTGAAGAGAGTTACGTTCGTTAGCAACACACGCACGCAGCGTTGTCGAATACTAAGCCATTGTCTTAGAACGAACACGAAAACATGAACACATCGCTAAAATTCCTAGCGCATCATCGCATACTATGTAACAAGGTTAATTATCCGTCGCAAACTGTAAATTGTTGTTCGAACATGAATCGCACAATGGGTAAGTAATGAGAACATGCAATAGTTGATTAAATGATTTGTGTCAAGTCAACTTTATTTGCTTCTATGCAGCTCTATTCAGAAAGTATTCAAGCTCGCTGAAAATGGGTGCTAAGATAAAAACTTACAATTACTAATAAGAAAGTAACAAATAGACTTCATTGACGGCGATGTACCTCTATTAACCCTGCCCATGTTTTTGTCAGCAGTAATCAGGCTCTATTGTGTAATTAAATATAGACATTCAAAGACACCCTTCAGTTTCCACTGAGTATTAATGGTAAATCGGTGCTTGTTGCTTCGACCTTAATGCCATCGATCAAGTCGCCAAAATCGTCATCCTGGATAGGCTGGATCATCATGTACGGTACATGGAGATTGAAGGAATCGCTTTTCACATCACTCCGGATGTAGTCAAATTAATCTACTTTTCCGAGACGTTTCCGTCGGGCGTGTTATCATCGTTGGTATCGAAGATTCAGGGACGTGTTCTGCCTTCAGATCGTCATCCATGGCAACGGCTGTGGCGCCCTAATCGGCACAGATAGACCATGATGAGCTCATATAGTCATCCTTGCGTGTTTCTTTTCAGGTTGTGGGTTACATAATGTTGGGCTCCGTTTCATTGTTTTGAAGCGATGATTGAGGTTATAGCTGGTGGTTTTAGTGGTCCCGGCTGGTTATGCAACATTTAGCTGCTTGGGACCCCCAGCAAATTTTTGAGGGATGGAGAAATCAACAAGTTATTGTTGAATTACTGTTATCAAAATTAAAAAATGTCCATCAAAATACCTAGTTAAACCTTGTGTAGAATGTTAGCGCCCCATTCTCAGATATTCAACAACCAATAAATTTTACCTCAACCACTTATAACATGCTAAGTTGTTTTGAATATGTCATCACCCTGTTGATGCACACGAGAGTGCAAAATGCGAGTGATATAACCTTACTGCTGGTAAAGTGTATCGTCAATGATAAGCGTTCTATCGTGTCCCTGTTCCTGAATCACGAGCGAATATACACACATTATCTGCTTAAAGTTTTGTCAGCCCACAGTCAAGGCAAAGTGTTTGCTTCCAGGTAGTGTTTTTGAACCTACAATGGTTTACAAAATGGCTTAAAAATAACTGCTTTTTCCTCTAGTAGTCTTTTTTGCAGCATAATTTGTCCTCTCTTGTTCTACTTCAGCATCAACCACAAAAAAATATCAATTATTATCTACATCCTTATTTGGTTGTGAAATAATGTTTCTATCCAACTCCGCACTAGTTACAAAAATATCTGTGACAAGACCAGCATTTACTTATTCCTTTTCAACGAGCCACCCACATCGATAGCTGAGCACGGCCTTAACTCTTCCGTACCAATTGCAACCATGATTTTATCGATTCCAGGTGGTAGCTTTCCTCCGTGATATACAGTCTTCCATCTCTCTCCCATCATCATCTATATTACCTCCTCCTGGACAGACGATTTCCTTTTATTGCGTTTCTATGCATCCACTAACCCCGTACACAAATCGATGCGTTTTGGCTCGCGTGTGTTTAGATTACTTCAGTCTTGTATTCAACGATATGTATAGTCTGACATGCAATGACGGCATCCATCGCCTCCAGTAACTCTGATGACATTATTGTGTAATGTGTACCACAAAAACTGTTTTATCGTCAGCCGTGAGACCATGCTAGATATTAGATGTATATTATTAATGATAGCATTCTATCAGTTCATCATACCTCCGTCCATTCACCTGTCGTTCAGATTAGATTGATTCATGGTACACGTTCCACCACAACCAACACTCACACTTGGCTAGACCCAGTCGGCCGCATTTAACAAAACCATAAACGATTATCAAGGAAACATATCAATCTCGACTGCCTAGTGGCAAAGGGAAATATTTGATAAGGAGATGGCTACCCATTCACATGGCCCATGGCCGTCTACAATGCGTCTACGATGGGAGCTAGAGTATTCGTCGGTCAGACGTCCATTCAAGTGAGCTGCGCTGAGAAATGCAGAATTTCGAATACAAGCACCATGCTATGGTCGAGTGATTCATAAAGTAAACTGCGCACGAGACTACGACGATGCTAAGAAGATATGAAGCATCCAGTGCCTACAAGAAAGTAATGCCGTTCCTCTCATATAATTATCGTATTTTGACATCATGTTAATTGATATTGCTCATGTCTTGGAAACGGCATTAGAAGGTGGTAGAGCATTCAAGTGTCATGCTATGCCCATTGATGACCATCACAGTTTGCCCACCTGACAATATCAGAAACGTTTGTATATTTATAACCCTATCTCACCGTCATATTTAAATTCTTTAAGACCAACCAATCCCAAAGACCAGTATCTCAGAATTTTGTGGTATACTTATGCTGCAACTAGCATACGTCTTGACTCAAATATAGTAGTAATTGGCAATTTTGTCGTTGCGACGCAATCGAAGAATATCCTGAGTTAACTTTTCCATACAGGACGCGGCTCAGACGATGTCCACGTGCCACAGTCCCGCGACAATGAAATCATTCAGTCCGCATTGCACAAAGCAGATCAGATCGATCAGATCGAAATTTTGCCGTTGTATAATACGTAATTAGAAATGTTACTTGCGCACAGTAGCCAATTCGTCTCTTAATGTACAGATATATGCACTGATAGAAAAATTGTTATTGCTTAGGCAGCCATGACTATTTACGTCAAGAAACTGTTTATCGTTGTTTGCCGTTCTGATTATAAACGATTTGCATTATATGTTAGTGAGGCTTATTTGCCAAAATTCAGACACAATAGTCATCAGAAACAAAAGAGGATTCGGCATTTCGAACAGATCCGAATACGCCGCCAATATTAAGTGTATCGTATTTTCCCCAGATGGGGAGTAGATATATCTGTGTTGGTCGATACACGGGAAAGTATATCTTAATATAGTCGAGAACAGATAAAGATGAACCGCGTTTCATGATGAAGTTGCACTGCAACAGACGCACGCCAAATTTGTGAAACGAGATAGCGAAATAAAGTCCCTCGTCGTTGGGAAGGATTATTGACATTCTATTATTATCACGAGGCTGTCGATAAAGAGAACTCATGAGTGAAGAACATCCATAGCATTCGTAAGCATTCTATGGGGTGGATGTATTCTTATATTAATATAACAGCGTATGTAGTGTATCCCATTCAGTCACAGCTATACAACATTAACCACTTATTGAAATGTTTCTATAGTGGCTCGCTCAAACATCCATTGATTATGTACAATTTATGGCGGATTGTTTTCATGTTACGGCAATGAGTACCGGAACTACGCACTTAATTGCCAATTGAAGGTGATAATTTTCACAACTAGACATGATGACAAGTAAAATGCTGATAATGGAAGCATTCGTATCGAGGCAACGGCAAAGTTTTAGGATGTTACTTTCTGTGAAAGTTTCATAGTAAAGAATATGTTTCAATGCAGTAACACGTCAGCGAATAAAAGTTTTGCTTACCAATCTACATCAAACATGTCGGTGGAATCGGATTGTCCAAATCAAAAGCAAAAGGTGGCACCGACCGCTCACATTTTAGCTCGAATCATACCATCTTAGATGACGCTGACTTATACGTGAGTCGGATATGTTGGTACATTGCTATTATAGGCCTGTGCGGCGTTTACTTGCGAAAGGTGTCCCATGTTGACACGATAACAGACAAATCAGCAGCTCGGGATAATGACATAATGCTTCATGCCTCTAAACTAAGCAGAGAGCCAACTGTGTGGTCACTCGTAAGTAGCAGCATGCCAAGCTCGTGGGTGTCATTTATCAGTGTGGTTTAAGAACGCCATCATCATCAATCAGCGACACTTTATTTCTTGCTTTAAGCACTTTATTTGTGTATGTGCTTATACTTCGAATAATTGTACTCCTTGGTGAGTTAATACTGAGAGTATATTTTAAACCTTAGTTAGGTAACTGTTTAACGTTCATCACATAGCGAGAATTACGCATGATACATAATCTTCATACAGTGATGAATGAGCGGGCAGGTGCATGATAACCTAAACTCACATCACCCCTATCTCCTTACATTATTTATATATTAACGCCGTGCGGTCAAATGATATCCTAGGAAGAGTCCATCCTGGGTTAATCCGTGCAATCAGATGTACATCATCCAGGCCGCCAGGGACAAGATTCGACCATCCTCGAGTCTCCTCGATTCCGCTCTGTAATATAAGCTCCAGACAGTCTATGTATATTTACAACATATAGCTCCCCGACTACTGCTCGTTCGGTGTGCCACCAACCAGATATCTGCGCCCGTATAAATGTAGATGTAATACATAATATATGTATGGTGAAAGTCATCATGACTTAGACGAGCATCAGGCTAGGGATTATCATGACGGCGCCGCTATCATTAATAGCCCTGCTCGTGGCAGTTATCTCTATATGGCGAGGACTAAGCGGATTGCTGGCTTACCCAGCAATACAAGAGGAACGTTGATAGAATGTTTGGAGGGAGCACATTGGATGGTTCTACAAAAGAGAGTTTCTACAGTGGTGAAAAGATTTACGCAAACTAGATATCAATTTCGAGGTCCGTAGTTGCTCGGACACGTTTATTCAGCAGTATGGTTTGCATTCAGTCGTAGGAATATAAACGATCTGGTGTCCGAGGCTCAGCATGCATGGCTTAATCATTCCAAACATTCTATATTACTCCGTAGACATACATCGTACTTTTAATTGGCTATCTGCCAGCAAATTTAACAAGTGAAGATTTGAAGGCTTCTACCTACTGAAATCTCAGCGAAAGCATACACAGCAGTAGTGAGTTAGTTACAGATCGCGCAGAATGATTCACAGCCCCATTAATGCGGTTCTTGGTTTGTAGGTTGGCCCTTGTGACAAATGAAAGTGGTATTCTATTGTACATCATATGTTTTCCAGCCTAATGATAATGCTGACCTAAGTCAGTCCCTGAACAATTTACCACAGAACATTAATGACGATGTTACTTAGATGAAAAGTAGATAACTGATTGCTAGGCATTTGGCTGTAACCCCTTTTAGACATTTGTCGAAGGGCTAAGCAATGTTTATATCTTCTTCTAATCAATATTATGTTCAATTTTTGTCAGTGGAATCAGCGTAATATATTAGTATACTAGCACTCATAAGAGTCAGTGATGGTTACAGCCAAGTAAGCAACACGATGAGTCAATGGTTCTTATTGGACTTATCTTTCCATTGGTTAGGAGTTTGCAGCCCAGTTTAGATGGTACACTCACGCCAGCCAAGCGAATTTAGTATTCAAAGTGTGCTGTGCAAGCATTACAATCATCCAAAACAATCACCAAAGCGTGGTAATATTGTCTTACTTGATTTCATCCGGCATTTACATTCTAGTTAAGCAGGATGATACAAACTTCAATTATATCTATTTATGTCAAGCAAATTGAAAAACATCCATGACCACCTCACCCATGTTTTATATTCTAATCTGAAGAGTGTCATGTATTTTTGTTTCATTTTATATTGCAGTCAATTCACCTTCTGACAGATTTTTTCTTCCTTCTCTGTTATATGTGCTGCATACAAAGTGATAGACTAGGGTGATAGAAAACGATCATTTTTAAATCGCCTTGCGGTGAGTTAATAGTTTGTGCACAATCACGTCAGATGATGATCATATCACATTTCAATTTGTGAAGTTATCAAAGAGAGGCATATCATCGGGAGAGAAAGAACAAGGCCAGTCGCCCGGGATAAATTCACACTAAAGTCAATATCCCATTCTGCGTGCATTTCAACTTCACATTGTCGGTTTTCGACTGAGCGCAATAATGTACAACTGACTGTTATAAGTAATCACAGGGGTGAATGTAAGTAGGTTGTTTATCTCCATTATTAGGCCGCTACACCTATTTATAGGATGTCGAGTAAAATCACGCTGACGCTGAGAGTATACATTCAAAATTTACATCGACAGACATAATCAAAATCATCTTAATATGTCTGTTACCATTTTATTGGCTCCATTCAACCAACAAGAGCTCCTCGTATCCTGTGATCTCGCTCTTCAGACCGCCCATCCCTTCTCCGCCTTATTGCCACTCCTTGTCACCAACCCCTCAGTCCCTCGGTCTTCGTCCCTTTACCATCGTTGTTCTATCAGTCAGCCCTCCTATATTCGTCTTTTCATCCATCGTCAATCAACCCCTCAGTCTTGTTACTTTGAGTCTTCGACTTCTCGTCTATTCACATGTATTCCTTCTACATTCATTTCGCCACCCTTCTTCCCTCCACCTCTCTGCCGTCCCTCCTTGTCACGTCCTCGACTCAGCCTCCGTCCATTGTGGTGGTATTACATTGTGCATACCTTTTGTTGTAAAATCTAATTCTAACATTTAGGACGGTTGTATTGCAACCATGATTATGCGGTCCCTGTGCCCGCATTGGCCAACTAATTAAAGCTGCCACTAAAAGACGCCGGCTGGCCCCTCAGGTCGACCGGCGGGGTCAGTCAGTCTAAAACCACAGAGCAGAACTCTCCTCTCACTAAAAGCCAAATGGCATTCTTTAGGATCTTTCGGCACACCTTCATAAGATTCAACGAATAAACCATTTGGACTCCCTTTGGCCTACTAATGTGTCGTCTTGTTGATTCATTACTAAGCGACTTCTTCTGCAACTTCAAGCACAACACTACGTATGGTGCATGTAATGATGAGTTGCATGGGGGTCAGACTGGGGAATGCATAAGACAGGGCTGCTACCAATAATAGTCTGCATGTGATAATGAAATCGATCTGGCTCAACCAGCATAGCTGGCTCAAATCACCTGAAAGATGACACTGATGAAATTCTATGAGTTTTGAATTAATATAAGCGTATAACAAGAAAAAACTTCAGTTCCATAGGCATTTATATTATTTCTTTAGAACATTGAGAAAGAGAGTTTTTATATTTGTACGGGGAACGAGTAAGCACAGATTGTACAGATAAGTCCGATGGTTGTCTGATATGTGTGATTTATACAACCTTCGTGGAATTTTCGTGAGACAGAAACAATATATCATGCGTAGAAATGCCGTGGTTCTGAACAACAGAGCGGAGGTTCAACATACATAAGTGACCATAAGACGTCAGAGATTACTTGGTGATGACAGAGGCTTGCATAATGCGCACGTGCCTAAATGCACAACACTGTTAGCTATTTATCTACTTGCTGATTTGATTAGGCTGTACGAATTATGAATTATTTTCTCACATATTCATCGATCGTAACCTGATTTGTTATCGCAAACTTGCACAATGCCATCGTAACCGCCGTGCTTTTATCCCATCATAATCCGCCCTATATCAAATTGGTGTTTACTAATATAATTACACAAAGTCACAATATGTATGACCTTAAAACGTGCGAGGCTTATCTGCCCCCACATACACCATTGTGCGTTCGTGATATTATTTGTGTAAGCAAGCATCCAATTGAGTAGCTGGAGAGGCGAATAAAGTCTTCCAGAGTCATTATTCTCAGCTTAAGCCTACCAAAGTCAAAATGCTCCACGCAATTCGATTAAATCAGCCGTATGCGCATAAATGAGCACAAGGCTGGGAATGAAGAATTGCTGACTGATTATGATGGCTTTGTTTTATCACCATGATAAATTCTACCCACCGTTGGCAGGAGCTAGATTGCGAGCACGTCGGGTTTGTACTGATGAGTGCTACTGTGGTATTGTTATGACTTACGCAACTCATTGGTCTTGCTCTAAATGGCAGTAATAACAGAATAAGTATTTATCCATAGACTAAGTGATTTCTTTTAGTTACCGTTAGGTAAATGAAGTCGTGTAGTGTAGAATTTCTTTCTCAGTTTTTAAATGTTAGTGTTTGCAGCATAACCTACATTATAACCAATAGAATATGGCATTCTGAATATAGATGTATACCTTTGTGTCGGTAGTATCTGAACAATAGGGTTGATTGTCAAGCTCCGGTATACGATACCGCAGTAATGGATTGAATCATCAATAAAACCACTTTATCATATAATAGAAAACGAATGATCATTTAGTGTATGGTGCGTGCAACCGATATGGTGCATGAGGGTGGTACAGAGGTATCACGTTCTTGCCCCTGAGCTTCGAAATATCTCGGAATCAAAACACCAGTTGAATCCATTGCCTTGTTTTCGAAGACCCATTAATATTTCTGGCGCATCAATCAATGCGACCATGGCGACTGCCAAATGATCTGACAGTGTGTGAGGGGGGGGGGGGGGGGGGAGTGCAAGACGTGCCTGAAGAAGTGGTTTTTGTCAAAAGAGTTTTCTCCACCATATCACTAAAATAGTAACTATTATGTTGTGCTATTCCTATGCTTGTATGACGTTTTAAGTGCTAAATCGTCGAATACTGCATTATGACAGATGTCAACAGCCGCAATTTATTTCGAACACGCTAAATTATATATGTGTTCATTGCCAGTGTTTAACAAGTACCACGACATTATACTAATCGAAAAGAGGCAACAACCACTTACACGCCACCCATGCACACAAGCCTGATCACAACTTGGTATCCCCAACATAAAAGAACTATTTCTTTTTACAAAATAATGCTCGTAAAATATCATCATCATCATCATCATCATCATCATCATCATCATCATCATCATCATCATCATCATCATCATCATCATCATCATCATCATCATCATCATCATCATCATCATCCTCATCATCATCATCATCATCATCATCATCATCATCATCATCGTAGTGAGGGATGATGCATGAGTGTGTAAGCAGCTTCAAAATATTGTCTCTTGACGATTGTAGCATGAGTCAGCAACTGAATGTACTGAGTCTGTACACGAAAGTAGCAGGCATTGACAACCTTCTTAAAGATTATATGGCGAGCAGAAATGCACTAATCAGAGCGGAAAAATATCGAACCTGATCTACTGTTAATGACTAAGCAGATACTGTGGTGTACTTTCTGGAATAACTTCATCAGTATACAGGCTAGATATATGCTACACATATTTCTGTCTTAGGGAATAATTTTAAGAGGGTTGTATTAAGACACCCAGACCTGGATAGTCTCTGACACTAGATCGCTTATCCTTGCCACCTTACACACTCACCATCAAAACCATATCATGTCCTCAGCATTCCCATATAGTCATTTCCAGTTTATCACTGACATGCTATTGGCTTTATATATGTACTTAACATTCACTCTATTAAACAATGGTAGCAGAAAGATGAGTCTACCGATGTCAATTGTGCATCATAGCCAGCCATCACACATGGTATCAAACAGGGCAGTCGTGATTCATAGTAGACAGACCACTTACTTGCTGCATTCCTCAATACATAATGCAACCGTTAACTGAGGATGCTTTGGCCTTTCACCATCATAATGATTAAAAGTACAATATTGATGATGATAATGATGATAATGATGATAATGATGATGAGGATGATGAGGATGATGAGGATGATGATGATGATGATGATGATGATGATGATGATGATGATGATGATGATGATGATGATGATGATGATGATGATGATGTGGATATGGATGTGGATATTGTTGTTCATGTTGATGTTGTTGATTATGCTGATGTTGATGATGATGATCATCATCATCATAATGATGAAGATAATTGGTTTCCTCCTTTTTAGTTTGTATGATCACAGATTTTGGTCATTATCTGCCATAAAAATCTATCGACATGATGTGACTTGTTCCACTGAATAGCTGTGCGTTAGTTGCTGCACCACTAGATGAGCCGTAAATACGTACAGAGACAGGATTAGCTGTGCTAAGTGCTGAAATGAAGCACCATCTAAGTGTAAATGAAGCACCTCAACTAACAGAAGCCGCATATTTGTGTATTTGATCCCAAGAAGTTTCATTTAAATATAACTCATGTTAGTTTAGATGCAGATCTAAGACTGATGGCAAGTAAAAATAGAGATACGTGGACTGACCGGTCATAGGCAAAATAATCACAGATGTGTCAGAAACATTAAAATGTAATCAAAAAGTAGGCAATGGAATCAATCGACGACTTTCATCCGACACATTGTGGACCTTTCGTGCAGGAGATAACACCTTTCTCTTACTACGCTCACACACACGAATGGTAGCACCGAAATAACGAACTGGGGCAATTGTGCCTCCCGCTTTCAGGCAATATAATCAATCACTTTCTTTCATGCAACAAAGTAACGAACTGGGGCAATTGTGCCTCCCGCTTTCAGGCAATATAATCAATCACTTTCTTTCATGCAACAAAGTGATGATTGTGATGATTCAATCCATTACCAATGGCTCAGCTATAAGAACAGATCTGCTACGATATCAAAATAAAACTTTCATTCTTGTTCACGCCTTAAGTATAAGACCACAGCACAAAACATCTACATTCCGTCTTCGTTACTTAATGGAACGCAACACTTCACAACCATTCGATACCTATTCTGTCATCATTGGCGTATGTTTCACGGTTGATGATATCATGACAATACCAGAGACACAGCCGAGTGTGGCAATAATGAAGCAGCCTGAGCGTGTTACCTATCCTCAAAACAACTTTGAGGGCTCACCAACCTAGCTGTTGACAACGGTGGGTGTCATAGTTCCATCAGTGTGTCTCATTTCTATGTCCGCAGCTGAAGTATATATTCATATTATGACTTCGGTTGTTTTTTCACCCTCTCAGGAAACTGTTCTGTACTCAAGTTATTGCGAGTTTACACTTATTAAGTTGTACTGACTGCTATATGTTTTCAGGCTAATGCACCCATTCGATGTTTTAATAGACCTAAAAGTCGGAACCACATGAATGTTAACGTGACATTGCGTGCCTTTTGTGAGTTAGCGGAATTTCAATGTTAATATTTATATAAGCAGGATGTGGTGACGAATTAAAGAAAGCGGTCAGATAATATGTAGTTAGGATTCCAATGAAATTTTTTATTTACTGATGGTTATTAAAGCCGCGATCCAGGTTGCTCTACCTCTTGTTTGACCGCGTCATTCGCATTCATTGGCCAGTCAATGCTTGACATCTTATTGCCCGATGATACATATTGAAGTTCTGCTCTTTTGTTAACATCGGTGGCAGATAGCCAATTCCATGTATGATATAGGCCTCAGGAGATTTACAGTCACCAATGCATGGTGGGCCTCGTTTGTTCACACGACTGAATGGTAGTAACACTGCTGAATCAATTCGCTCTCATTGACGCGTCTCTACAGCTACTGGCCTCTAAAGTAAGATATAGTTAGCATAATATACTTCATGAATATACAAGCTCACTTTCTGATACATTGAAACACTTATTTATATATATATATATATATATATATATATATATATATATATATATATATATATATAGATAGATATATATAGAGATAGATATATATATATATATATATATCTATATATATAGAGGAGAGAGAGATATATATATAGATATATATCATATATAGATAGAGAGATATATGATCTATATATATATCTCTATAGATATCTCTCTCTATATATATATCTCTCTCTCTAGATATCTCTCTATCTCTCTATCTATCTATATCTCTCTCTCTCTCTCTCTCTCTCTCTCTATCTCTCTCTCTCTCTCTCTCTCTCTCTCTCTCTCTCTCTCTCTCTATATCTCTCTCTATATCTCTATATCTCTCTATATATATATATATATATATATATATATATGTATAGGAACCATAGCCTGCCCAAATCTGAAGTCATCTACAAAGGAAATTATTGGCGCTCACCGTCAGAGCATGCATAGATGGGCGATCCATGCATCCTGAAGTAGGGCTCTCGCTCTGTGCAGCTTGTGACAATGCCGTTCCTGTAAAACATTCCTTCATTTCGATCCATCCATTACCGCATAAACAGCAATAAAGATAATCGTGCAACGTCGATATCCAGTGCATTCATCAGAGTGCGCGATGGGGGAGCTGCATTGCGGCGTCATAACAGGGCCATAATGTGCTTTATGATATGGCTGCAGGCAGATATGAAGCTATCCATTAGCTTCAGATGCAAACAATTTTTCCGACGAGCTCCGTTTGTAAAGCGACGGGCATTTGGCTGCTAGCAACTTTTTTCCTCAGAATTCGTGCTTCAGGGCCCTGGGAAGCCCTTCCAATGCCATTATCCACTGAACAAGTACTGTGTTATTAGGTGTTGCACATCCTAAAGCTTGATTTAGTTGGTAGCTTAGCTAACATTTCGGTTGAATGCGAATGTGGTTGATTCAGTATCGAATGTAATGTCCTTTCTACTTAAAGATGCTTTTATATGTATGCCCATGAATAAACTACTACGGAACAATTATAAGATCATGCCAAAACAATATTCTTATTATGTGTAATATTGGCTCCATCGCATGTAAAACTAAATGAACTACAGGCATAATTAATACTACAGATTTCAAATTAAGCTAACATCTCGAATACTCTTTGTGTATCCAAACATATCTCACTGAAACACAGTCGGGGCATAAGTGGCTGGTGTTGTAAGGATATTCTTATAGCTGTGTGTTGTAAAACGATTGCTTAAAACATCCGTGAACGTACAAGAAGAAATATGGAATCGCCAGCTTCAAGTTTTGGAGGATCAAAGCATCTATGGTAGGATTTGCACTAGGGTTGCATCGTAAGTGGTGGTCTGAAATTAAACCCTGCTGGAAAAATCGTGCATCAAGCCGAAATTCGGAAGTTGGGGTACATCACATATGCCTGGCTTCAATTGCGCTTAATGTGTTAAAAATGCATGACAATAGCTTGTACTTATTCTAAGTAGACATGACTTTATGTGAAGGTCCATTATTTTACTAATTCAATGATTAATGCACCTATTCAGATAAACCTACCTTATCTATCAGCACAGATATGAATCAATATTCTGCTTTGTTACTTATGCCTTGTGTTGCTAGAGCTGTTTTGTACCCATAAATGTAATGTGTTGGCATTTATTGATTATTCTTCATTGATTCAATTAGTTTAGCCTATCAGTGTGTTTGTTCTGACCAGCGCATTATCACGTTGCAGTGTACTTTTAGCACATAATGAGAAATCCCACCTAACCGTCCATCCTTAGCATGGACTTCCAGGCCTGATTGCATGAGCTCAAGTTATTACGCCTGGCAGTTTATACGATAGCTTTACCTGACCACTTTGCCTCTGCTGACATATTATGGAAGCACCTATATGTCGTTTATTGTGTTGGCATGCACTGCTCATGAAATTTACTGACAATTAGGGAACAGCCGACAGTAAAGAGCAAGGTTTTATTGAGACCAATGAGGTCCACGATTTGACAGTATTAAATAAGGTCGATACACACTTTCAAGATTTTGTGGTAAGCAGAAATCCGCTTATTATAGCTGAAAAGGATGAAAATATTTTTATGAGAAATGCATATAATAACATGATTAACTGTTGACAATTAAGCAGCCATCGTCCCTTATATTAGTCACGGGCGAGAGGGCTTATACTGTCTCATAATGGGCATATTGCTTCTTGTTGACATATTTGTCTTCAGCATTTATCAATACTGCGGATTTAATTCTCACCATCGTCTTTATCGCTATTGTCTACATAGTCTTTGCCTGCACCGACAGCATAATTATGATTCACACCATGTTAGGTGGCTCATGGGGACCATTGTTTGCCAGCAGAACGAAGGTGATCATAATCATGATCATTATCATGATCATTATCATCCTCACCATTATTATCATCATCATCATCATCATCATCATCATCATCATCATCATCATCTTACCTGAGCATAAACATCACAGCCACTTCCGCCATTACAAACACTAATGGTGACCAAAGTTCCTGCTGTGCGAATAGCTCTCAAAAACAATTAATCACAACCCTCAAAACTCTCAACTGGGCCATCAAAATCGAAAAGAGCACATACACAAAAGGGGAAACTGCAACCTGTGGACAGTTCCAAACAGCAAATAAAACAACTGTCAAAGGCTTTAGTAAAATCAGCCAAAGCCCCGATACCAGCAATCATAAACTCAATTAGCAAATGCCCCTCACAATAAACGTTCGACGACTTTGTGATAAACACAAGCGTTGCATGTTATTTGTATTTGAGCTACTTTGGTTGCGATTTGTGATAAGATGGATGCATACATATTCATCATTCAGTATAGCAAAACTAATGGGTAGTAGGTGATCATGGTATACATGTTGACTTTCAGGTAATTTCAGGATAACTGCTATCGACTTCCGTTTGGCATCTATGCTTTTCCTTTTTATACGAGCATATATTTGTTATTTACCCACTTGCAGCAACTAAGAAGCATGTACAGACATTACTCGGTAGCATTGTGATTGATGCAAGATTCATCCAGGGCAAATATGAGACTCGTTTGAGTGTGTGATATAACCTGTGTTCCAAACTACTCAAAACCTTTTAATATACATATTCCTATTATTTCCGCCGTCTTTATTGCGATTTTACATGAAAGCTGTTCCAACCCATTAGTTCCGAATCGGACGATAGTTTTTGAAATGTCAAACTCATCCCATGGACCCAGAGGCCGACAATGCATATTGCAACTAAAAGATGCTAAGAAATACAATATCATTTAGGTCCTATCTTATGTGGAATGATCGTTTCAGTGGGAAGTCATTTGATCTATTTTTGCTCAACAATATATCATAGTTTTATTTCATGAAACCAAACACCACCCAACATACATCCCCACTACAAATCGTACCCATAACCCTGTGCTATACCGGCTCAGTACTCAGTACTCGTCTGCCCAAATGGCCATCATCATTCCCAATGCTTCCCAAGTACTAATGCTTGCCATTGCAATGCATCATTTTATTTTCATTCCCCCTATAACATACTTGCATTTCGCTTATTCGCCATGCATGAAATCATTTGAGCTTTTTGTTATGTCTAGTTATTTCATTTGCAGGCAAGTACCCGAAAGTGTCTATATTGTTCTCGCAGTCCACGCACGTATTCCGTGGCAGATTTATGTCGTTGCGCTCAGAATATGCAAAAGGTTAAGATATGGGCGGTTTATTCAGATTAGTGTCCCGAGATCATCACTCGTCCCTCACTCATCTGCCCGCAATACACAATCCTCCTTTGTAGCCATCAATAGCACCTCAAATATAACACACATTATTTGCTATCATTTATGGGCGAACTTATGTTATATCTGTCATACGATGTACTCGCAATGCTATGGTTCTCCATATTGAACTATTTGTTCCCGGCCAGTAGATGACTTCCTTACACTGTCGCGAGAATAGACACGATGCCAGAAGAATTGTGACAATATATTAGTCATAGACCGTGTCTGTAGATGATATTAGGTTCTTATCACAGGAAGGCATGGTTACCTGCGCAATAACCCCCACCGCCAAAGCAATTACCCTCATCTGTACTTATGCCCAAAGGAAAAATAGTCTACTCTGCTTGGTTGTTTGATATTCAATGCATGAATGGAGGCTAGGGATAGATGCAAATCACGACGCACATGACGCGGTTACAAATCATTCTCAGTGGTGTATGCCTTTGCGGGTATCTAGAATATTCAGGTATATATGTATGTAGTCTTTTTCATCGAATTCACTTATGCCGTCATATGGCTGATGTCGGTATATCTCCTGATGTTGATAGAATATTGTTTATCTGAAAAGGGCAATATTGCAGATGATATACCTTTAGCGAGGATATCAATGCCTTACCAGAGCTCATATGCGGTGTGCACCAATAGCAAGGGCAGAAAAGTACCCACAATTCCTGTATGAGATAAAGCACATTGCTTCTAACTGCCTATATTGGCCTGGCTTGCTATTCATGCACCACCCAAATTTACGGTCAAGTAAAAATAAAATCTAAGTGTTTCTTGCAATGCTGCTGAATACGCACTCTTGCCATGGGATTCTTAAGTCACTCACCATGTTTTTTTACGGATCAAGTATGGAGGATAATAAGATCTACTTTTTATTCTAAGCGTCACCTCTATCGAGAAGCATGCTGGTCGTTGCAATTAGTGGGACACATTTAAATGGAGCTGTTAAGGGGAGGAGTTGCACTGTCGAGCATGCAATAATCCCTTGGCGGGTATTGGTCAGATACCCGAGACAGTGGCCATCCGAAGAATTAGTATAGTCTTGATATATAGAACCGCGCCTCGCCCAAGATCTCATCCCATCAAAGATTATCAGAAATAGTTATACCTTAGCAATATGTAGCTATCACAATGAAGCATACAGGCAGCATCTGATTCGTAAATAATCTAAGCATTCGAAAAGGATTATTGACATATGCTGCGCTGATACTGACCATGTTATTCCATTCTCCTCTCCAGGTCAGTACAACTCGTTGTCCGATTGAGCCACCATATTAACCATCATATACGATGATGATCGCTACTGTTTGATTCAATCTCATATGGTGATCCAAATGTCATTTTACTGTCTTAAATCCGCCAGACCGATGCCTAATGTAGACTCCAATATATGTCTCTGAACATTTGTGTCACTTCCTTTTCCTCTTACGGTAATTCAGATGTTTTACTAAATCACCATACCAGCAGCAGCCATCGGAGAAGCAACAAGCCTTGTTAGTCCGGAGATTTCTATCATGCTTACACCGGTCGATGGCATATATATCGTATTCAGATCCTGTATAGCAAAGATATAGCACAGCTCGTCCGCTGGTCGACAAACCAGCGCCTATCCCAAATATCATTGCTGGTACAATTGCAGACGTCATATACAATTTAGGAGCAAACATATTTACTGTAAGTCATGAAGGCTTGCTTGAGCGTTAATCTAGGGAATCTGTGTGACTGTGCCGCTGTCATTGATAGCCCTGATTGTGGCATTTACCGCAATATGGTGAGAGCAATAAGCAGACCCAGCAATACAATTAACCTGGAAGGCGCCGTTAACGGAGTACCCAGGCATAGCTTTAAATTTGATGGAAAGTATGGAAAAATTCTACAGTTCCAAGAGCACATTTGGTGGTTCTACGAATGAGAAAGACAGTTTAAGTAATGGTGAAAAGGTTTACACCGACTAGTATTTCGAGGTCCGTACATCTACGGACAAGCATTCAGCAGCATGACTTGTTCATCGGGCATTGCTAATCCATTGCAAACATCCTATGATATCTTGAGACCTATATCATTAAGTGGAATTGGTTATCTGCCGTCGATGTAGACAATATAGCAGAACATCAACATATATCATGAGGCGATAAGATATCAGGCAACAACTGGCCGATAATACAATTGAAACCATATGATCGTCACCACATCCCGCTTACATTGGTAATGACTGTGATGCACCGCTTAGTAACAAGATATATTACACTTTAAAGAAGGTTCATATTCGCCCATATTGGCGTTAATTGTATGCTACCTCTAACAACAGATCCGTCGCCATAGTTGCTGTCGGAAAATATGTGGTTGCTGGACTGAGCACACGAGAATAATGTGTGTAATCATTATCAGGGCAACGATAAGTTATCCGCACTCGAGTGTTGAACTGATCATGGCATGTCATCATTCTGCCGTCCTTAGGATCAGTTGAACAGATGGTTTTTATTCGTATAATCAACATGTGGATGTTGGACTGATCATGGCAATGATTAATGATAGGTACAGCGTATTACCATTCAATGCAAACAGAGATCATCTATTGGATGGGAACCCAAAAATTTGAAATTGCAAAACGATCGATCAATTTCACGCCTCATACTAACAATATCCACTGCGACTTGGGGCTACCAACCGAAGTATATGCTAAATAAGGCTGACGATGCCAAGGCGCTATGCTACCCAAAACATAACTCAACTGAAGCAGGGCATACAAACGAAGGGCAATGCATTGGAGAAATGGTCACCCAATCAATACTATGCATAAACACCTTTGTGGGTTTGAATTAGCGAAATATATGAGTATGTAAACAGACATAAGGGTTGCTGTCCAGGCATCACAAGCATTCAAACCAATATCCGATGCGTGGTAATACTGCCTTGTTTGATTTCACTTTAACCGTATTGACGTTTGTGAGATTAATTTTCAAACACCCAAGGACACCTCACTGATGTTGTATACGTTATCGTGAATAGTTTGATTTATAGTTCTTTGCATTGCAGCCCTTTCAACTTTTGACAGTTGACTATTCCACCTCTGTTCTGTGTGCTGCATATAATGTACAACTGAGAATCGTCATGTAACATGAAAGAAGGTCACGAAGGCTGTCCAAAAGGAGGATCTGTTCCATTTGGCTGCTTCTTTCGCCAATGACGTGAAGTATAAACTCCACAAGCTGATGGAGTGCATGATGAAGTAAGTTTGTTACCGTGTTATTGGCCAACACACGACGTCATGCAACTTTCGCTATCCGAATATTGAACACTTAGCTCTATTATTAGCACGGCACTAAATTACTGATACTCACTACTCGAATTATCGTCAATCTCTAACCGGTACAGGACTATTCTCTAACTTGCCGTCATCTATACACAACAACTCCTGTGATTTCGCCCTTACGTTCCTTCTGACCGCCTATCTCTTCTTCGCCTTTTTCTATCTCCACCCCCTTCTTCCATCTACCGATCAGCCCTCCTATCTTCTTCCGTCCTCGACTGCTCATACCTTCTGATTCATTCCTTCTCAGCTTCATCCCTCCGCATCTCAACCGTTTACCCTACTGCAATCTATCCTTGTCACGTCTCCGACACAGCCTTTGTCCTTGTGTTGGTAACAGGGGCAATAAGGTAGTACAGAGTACATTGTTGATCCATCTCCACCAAAACTACGAACGGCGGCTCTAGATAAGTCACATTTCGTGATGGAAAGAAATAGGTTGTTTGGCAAGATATACGACAAACCGCAATTCCTAATATAGGTTAGCTATCCAAAACCAGATATCATATGCTACATAATCGGTACCCGTATAAACAAGTAATCTGTCAAATCCTAGCGTAATCGTTCTCCTGAGAGGTGACGGTTTTCGCACAGTGTATTGGCTCCTTGATGTCAATTTGGCATTTATTCCATTGTGCAACATAAGCGACCTATATACGTCATGACCACTATGTAGCCCCAGATTTCAGCTGGTACAGTTAAATGCATTGACTATAATTACGGAGCAAATCTTTGAATAAAGGTCAGCGTGGGGTATACATACTCTAGCATTGTGACTAATAGCCCTGCAAGTGGCAGTGGTCTCTATATGGCGAGAGCACTCATTCGGCAATACAAACATACGAAAGACGATGCTAACGCAATTCCCAGACATTGTTTGATATCGATAGAGCGTCTACTAAAACTACACAGTTCTAAAGGAACATTTGATATTTCTTAAGAATATTGAGAAGGAGAGGTTGTATGTTTGTATGGATACCCAGCTTTCCTATTGTTCATCATTGAAGAAAAACACATGGAATTTCATGACAGTTCATGTTTTTTCTTCATTGATGAAAATTTTAATTCATGCTCTTAATAACTGCTGGAGTTCACTTGAAAATCAGGATAGTTCATCACAAGTTGTATGACGTTTTATGAAGAACTATGAATCTTACGTTTTGGAAAATCTTTATCAGGAAAGCTGGGTTTTTACTATACGAGAATTTCGTGGTACTAAACGGCTGTAAGGGCGCACCTATGGCAAGAAGTTTGTACAACGCAGTATATCTTGCACCTATTGTAAAGACAAGCGATCCTTAGTCTGTTGGTATAACTTCATACAACCTTCCAAGAGTATTCTAATGACATGAACTACAATATTTTGTCGACGTGAACATTACAGCGGAAGTTCAGGATATATTACTTGGCAATAAGATGTCAGAGATGATTTGGAGATGGCCGATGCTTACATAATGCGCATGTGCGAGAACACCACGACTGTTTTTGTCACGTATTCATCACTTTGAACCTTATGCTTTATGGCCAATTTACACAATGTCACGTCAACCGATGTGAACTATCGCCATCCACAACCCGCAATATCTAAGTCATAAAGCTCCCCACTATTCAATTATGCTCATTTATATGCATACAGCTAACTTGTTTTATCACAATGATAACGAGCGAGCCCATCGTGTTTTTACTTATGAGTAGCCATGGTCTCTGGCTGTTTCATCTTCATAGTCGACTGTGTGTGCGTCTATTTCTTTCTACATAGAAAAAGCTGCTCGTAAAACTATCATCATTTTCATAATCATAATCATCATCATCATCATCATGTTGTCATCTTCGTCATTACATAGAGTACGTTATAACTTCATTAGGCCATATTAAAAATATATGGTCATATCCGACTATCACGGCAGCGGAGTTTTTGACAAGCCTCTGATCCTGCTCTGACAGATCCTGCATAAGATCCATGATCATTATCAATTTGTCCTATCTGCCAAGTGAATTAAAAAACCGAAGCTTAGTTTCTTCGGATTAATTACCTGGTGGCATTCGAATCGTGATTACGCTTCAAGAACCCATTCTTAGCTAGCCACTCACAACATACATTATCGAATCGTCATTCGTAAGTGAGATTCATGTTGCTAACGACATTCGATCCAACTTTCACAACCTACGCAACTCGCTGCCTTGGATCATAGTAGCTTTAAACAACTTCCAAATTCCTGCATTGTTATAACATCAGCACCATTTAACGTATTGATTATTTGTATTAGACAGACGAACTGGGAGAGGATTAAACAGCTAATTTAGTCAGGTATGCTATGCCCTGAGCACAACAGCTCTATGATCTAACCCAATATTCACATTCTAATGATACAAACATTGGAGATCACGTGAATCAGGCTCGCATGCCATTCAATAAGTCGTTAATATAGCATAGCTGGGACTGTACGGGGGTCACTCGGCGCAGTGGCGCCCTAGCAAAGTTATGTGGGCCATTATGCGTTGCTTTATTAAAAAGTGTATTTGCCCAATTCATAAGATGCTGAGGAATGTTTCCCACTCACAAATCCTCTGCGCTGAGAAGCGCGCCTTGATAATAACATGTCAACTACCCTTTTTAACGCGAGGAGATTTCATTTCGCTGATTTGTTATTTCATGCAATATATGTGTGCATTATACTAGTGATAGCTTATGATAAATGTGTTTCAACATTATTTCGTGTTAGCCTATTTCATTCACATGATTGTTATAATCGAGTTTAGTCAATTCAACCTCACATACAGATATTGAAACTCATAATTTAAAAGGAAAATAATGCCTCATTCTGCATGTAGTGTTTTCACACAAGTCAATATCATGCATGTCCAAATAGCATAACATTTTGTATTGATGCAGATATCTCCTCATAATTCAGTGCTATAAGTAGACCTCAATGCGTCTTCCAGTTAGCCGACAATAATTGGATGATACAAAATCGTTTCAATGGAGCCAATGAGAGCCGCGGTTGCCAGCTATTCAATCTCTATTTGCAGCAATAGCGCATGGATCGACAATTTGTATCGCTCGATGTTAGTCATGACGGATAGCTGAGTGCAGCTGAATAATGTCCTTGGAATCTGATAACCGTTATATATATGAGAATGTCCGATGTTGCCAGGGTGTTTCTTATTGATTGTTGATCTCCCTTGTATCCTATCGCTAGCTTCGAGGCATGGGAACTATATGGTATGAATTACTCACCCGAAGTATGGTTCTTTAATTGAAATTATGTATCTAATACGGCTCAAAGATAGCGCCCGTCATTTTAATTGACGCTTACTAAGGAAAATTCCTGCCCTATTTCAGACGCGTGGTAGAAGGCCATCTGTCAATAAATTCGCTACATGCCGAAGGAGTATATTCTCTGACATGGCTGTTTAAACAGCAAAATGCACGGCATTCGTTCTAAAGACATTCGTTGTATTTGACGGATCACATTGATCCGCTGGCAGAGTTGTCATTTCCTGCACGACATGCGCAATTACATTATACCATTAATCGCATCGTGATAGCTTATGCCTTGTCTATAGAAAGCCATGCATTCATTCAATATTAGCCATTGCACCTCGTCAGGTCGGGATTGCTATTATCCAATTGTAATCGTTTATAGTTGAATGGAAGGGAAATGTTTGTGCATTTGTTGGGGGTGTCGGGGATGGGTGTGGTGGAGAGGGTAAGGGATGCGGATGATTGGCGATGGAAATGAGTGTGTAAACAGCTTTGAACTCTGATCGACCTTTCACATTGCAAGTGCAGAATGAGTCGGGCTCGTCTGAGTGACAGCTGGCGAATGGCGAGCAGAAATGCAATTATCATAACTGAAAAAGATGAAGATGTGAGCTGTCACAACGTGTCGGGCTAAATAAATCTAATTCTACTAACGATATATTACCATGAATGTCTTAGGGAATAATCGCTTTGGGTTGTATTAAGTCAACCAGACCAGTTGAGGCTCTGATACTAGACCGCGTATCCGCTCCAACCTTACAGACTCACAGATACATCCTCAAAGCCGCAACAAGAGCTCAGCATTCTCATATAGTCATTCCCTGTTCATTGTTTATCTCTTACATGCTATTGCCATGCTATATATAGTAAACATCCGTGCTATTATGAAACGTTGTCAGAGGGGTATATCTACTCTAGATGAGTCTACAGATGTAAATTGCACATGGATGGTTTCATCCAACGCATCAAACTAATTGTCAGTATTCCTTAACTCACACCTGACTTGAGCATAGAAATTTTCCGTGAAAAATCCTTAGTATCTGCGGGGGGTGCTCGTACATGTGTAGACATATAAACAAGTGTGGCTAAATCCCTGAAGTCTGGCCTGTTGGATTGCACCCAATTGTAGACATCTCCTGGACGATTTCACATATAAGTGAGTAACATCACCTTAACCATCCGATGTGGTTATATAACCGCGTGGATGCACTGGCGTTGCAGTAAATGCAGAGGTTCGCTCGGAAGGTTATTATGCGAAACAATCCCTGAAACAACAGGCAAGCATCAACAAGCAATCCAAAACAGTTCATAAATAAAAATCATGGAACTCGGTTCATTCTCTTTGACAACGTGTTCTTTACGGGATGTGGCCGCGTATCAGAGTTTCGTTATCAATAATTTGATTTGACAGCGCTTCTGATCGGAGTTATGTGCACATTTAATTTACGTTTGATCTATTCCCTCTCATGTAATTGAATTTGACTAATGGTTTATGTGCCGTCGCAAGCACAGCTTAACCCGTGCCACAGCTAAAGATAAGCATGAAACCAACATCATGGATAATAAAAAATATGGTTGCGTAATTTGAGAAGATGCTTGTGCAAGAATGACACAAAGTCAAACCACATTGTCCTTGTATCGCCGTCCATATCCAATTGAAACACATAACACTCCGTCAATCCACTCTAAAACACTTCACTTTGCACACTTCTGAAAACTCTGACGTACTAATCACATCATAGTGATCTATTTGACCACACATTTCTGTGTCTCCTTTTACCATTTTTAGCCAATATCCCAGCATTCGCATTGAAAGCTATCGGTATATTCCATGCACTGTTGTCGTTATCACAACGTCGGTTGATGTTTATTGTTAAACAAATTGTTCAATAATAAATGTAGCATAGACCACTTCATTTGGCGGGGCGGGAATCCATTATGATGCATTACTTATCTTTCCTAAATACCCCAGCGCATATGACGTGTTAAGCATTCTTCAAATACATGGTTACTAAGTTCATGACACACTGCATTGATGACCGGTCATGATCCTAACAAGGTGTATCATTGACGGTGATGAGGATAAAGCGCATGTAGTTCTATTGTCTGGAATGTCTAACTGGAGTATACTGATGACATTAAGTGAATTACATTAGCCTAAAAACTGGTATTGATCGAACCAAGAACAATTAGGGCAACAGTGAAAGGATACACTTCAACGATGGACTTTGCTATTCAATGAAGGCCGAGGCAGAGGTGTACAATCTAGTAATAAACTAGCTTCGTGAAAATCACCAAGACAGACAACCATTCAATACATGATGATAATGGGTGTCTAACTTGGAACAATCCCATTACTCAGATACGTCAGTGACCATCAATTTGTCATGTAGGGAGCAACAACCGGTCAGCTTGTTCATCTTAAGAGTCTACCACCTGTGGGTCAAGAGGCTACACGCTCAGCTACTACGTCACAGCAGTTGGCTTTTAGAAATAGGTAATCTAGCGCGGTCGATCCAAGGTCCGTTTGTATTTCATTTTATCAAGGCTGAGAAGAGAGAGCTTTTATTACCAAACTCTATTAGTTATTAAAATGCTGCACAGCCACACAAATGAGTTTGCAATATGTTTTAGCGTTTGTTGCTGTTCTGTCTCAGAAGAGTTCGCTAGAAACCCGCACATGCAACGTCGTAGAAAACTATAAACTTGTCTTAGAATGAACATTAACACAGCGCAGGAGCTCTCCTGGTGCATCATCGCATTCACCGTAACAAGCTCAGTTAACCATCGCAACCTGTAATGTATTGTAAGAACATGAATCACACAATGGGTAAGTAATGAGAACATGAGAGATTTGATGAGATGATTTGTGTCAAGTCAACTTCATTTGCTATTATGCAGCTCTATTCAGAAAGCATGAAAACTCGCTGCAAATGAGAGCTAAGGCGAAAATTTCATTGAAAATCTTGCCATGTATGTAAGCAGGTTGTATTGTGTCATATCAGGGAAACATTCAGAGACACTGAGACGCCACTGCGAATTAATGGTTAATTGGCAGTCGAGTTTTTCTAGTTACGTCACTAGAGGAAACTGAAACCATCTGATCCAGCACTCCCATGTTTGCATCGTATGAAGAGATCCTACAGTAGCTTGGCATCTCCTGGGTATTCCTGGAAGAGTCCATCTTGGGTTGATCCGTGCAATCAGATCATCCAGGCCAGGGAACAAATTCGACCATCCTCGATTCAGCTCAGTGATATAAGCTTCAGACTGACGCTGTATATCCAAGATATAGCACCACTACTACTGTTCGTTCGGTGTGCTACCAACCTCATATCTGCGCCGGTATAACTATAAATGTAATATATAATATATGTATGGTGAAAGTCATCTCCCACGAGCGTCAGCGTAGGGAATTGCATGACAGGGCCGCTCTCATAAACAGTACCTCTATATGGCAAGCAAACTAAGCGGATTGCTGGCCCATTCAGCAATACAATTGAACAAAGAGAAACGTTGGCGGAATTCCTAGACAAAGCTTTGAATTTGATTGAATGTTTGGAAAAACCTAACAGTTCCAAATGCACATTGGATGGTTCAACGAATGAGAAACAGAGTTTGTATATTGGTGACAAGATTTACGCTAACTAGATATGAATTTCGAGGTCTGTAGCTGTACAGACAGATTTTTTCAGCAGTATGAAGCATTCAGTCGTACAAACAAGCGATCTGGTGTCCGAGGCTCAGCATGCATGGCTTAATTATTGAATTGTAATGTACTGCAAATACAACTCATCTATGTGATGGGAACCTGAACATTTGAAATTCACTGTTGACTAGCATATCCATCGTGGGTAACCGCAACAAAAGCAAGGCACAATACTGGCGTTATGAAGCAAAAAGAGCGATCAGTTCGTGCCACATTTCTCCCACGATCCACTGCGAATTGCGGCTACCAATACACTGGTCAGGCTGGCGAAGCGAAAACTGTTTGTCGTGTAAGGAGGGCTATGCATGGACGATATTTTAGTCCCGCAAATACCATGGTCCTTTTTTGTCAGTGGAATCAGCATAATATATAAGTATACTAGCAATAATAAGAGTCAGTAATGAGATACAAAATAATGATGACTATAGCCAAGTCAGCTACACGGTGACTTGATGTTTCTTATTGGACTTCTAATCCCGTCGGTTGGAGTTCGCTGCTCTGTGTAGGTGGTACACTCACGCCAGCCAAATGAATGCAGTATTCAAGGTATGCTGTTCAAGCATAACCATAATCCAAAACAATCACGAAAGCCTGGTAATATTGCCTTACTTGATATCATCCTGCATTTACATTCGAGTTCATCAGGTTGACACAAGCTTCAATCATATTTATTCATTTTTCGTCAATTAGCAAAACATCCATAAACACCTCAACCATGTTTTGTACTCTAATCTTGAAGTGTTTGATATCGATTATTTCGTTCTGTATTGCAGTTTAACTTCTGGCAGATCTCTGCTATGTGTGCTGTATCCGAAGTTGGAGCACCTTGAGATAGGTAGTGGTGATAGAAAACGGTTGTTTTTAATTCCCTTACGGTGAGTCAATTGTTTGTGCACAATCACATCAGATGGAGTGCACAATCACATCAATTAGTAAAGTTATCAAAGAGCGCCATATCATCGGGAGAGACCGAACAGGCCAGTCGCCAGTGATTCATTCACACTCATTTACATACTAATGACCATAACCAACCCTGACAGACTTCTTGTCTAGCCTAGCCGTTCTGTTTCGTCCCTCCACCATTGCCTTTCTATCTGTCAGTCCTCCTATCTTCGTCCCTCCGCCCATCGTCAATCTACCCCTCAGTCCTTCTATCTTCGTCCCCCCACCCTCGTATTTCTATCAGTCAGCCCTCCTATCTTCGTCCCTCCACCCATCGTCAATCTACCCCATAGTCTTTCCATCTTCGTCCCTCCACCCTCGTATTTCTATCAGTCAGCCCTCCTATCTTCGTCCCTCCACCCATCGTCAATCTACCCCTCAGTCTTTCCATCTTCGACCCTCCATCCTCGTCTTGCTATCAGTCAGCCCTCTTATCTTCGTCCCTCCACACATCATCAATCCACCCCTATGTCCTGTGACTTTGAGTCATCCACTCCTTGTCTATTCACATGTCTTACTTCTAGCTTCATCTCTCTACTCCTCTTCCCTTCACCACTCTGCCATCCCTCCTTGTCACGACTCCGACACAACCTCCTTCCATTGCGTTGGTAACAGGGGTAATTTGGCTTCTGATGATAAAGAGACAAGATAAAGTAGTAAAGAGTACATTGTAGATTATTCTTCACCCAAGCTATGAACGTCTCTTTCAGTCGCGTTAGTCTAAGATAGGACTCATTTTCTTGATGGAAAGCATGGTATGATACGCTGCTAACCGCGAATCCTTATATGTGTTAGCAAAATATCGCCAGATGTGCATAGGCTAACTTATTGGTACCCGTGTAACGTAGTAATCTGCCAAATCCAGGCGTAATCGGTATTCTAAGAGGGGACCATTTTCACCTAGTACATTAGTAGTATAGGGAGTAGCGGTTCTGGCACACCAGTCTCACATGATTATGACACACCTATCTCATATGGTGCAACACACACACACACAGGCTCACTCACATGTGCGAGCGGTACTGGCACACCTGTCTCATATGATTATGACACACCTATCTCATATGTGTGCAACCCAGAAAACACACAGGGTGACTCACATGAGCCAGCAAACCGCTCGCACCTCCCCCCACACCATATGAGCCCAGCCCTTCCAGCCCCTATGGTATAGGCCCACACCATAGTTAGTCACCATAGAGGTCATTGAGTGATAAAAATCTGCGACCGTCGCTGTAAGTTCCATTTTTCACGCGGTTGAGGTCCTGTATAAACTGGGCAACCTTAGCGTTGTTCTTCTCGATAAAGTAGGGATCGGGACGAGCGGTTATCAATCTCATCGTAAAGAGCTTCCAACAGTAGAAAGCCCCCGTCGGCCTCTCTGTGATCCCACTCGGTCTTCCCAACCAAGGACCGTGATGCTCCTGTTCCAAGCCCAGGCAACTATTAAACCTCCCGTTCGCACTATAGTCGCCGTTTTCAAGCCCCTCCACCCCCGCCCACCCCCAAGCCACCGTCTCCTTATACTTCTTCTGATCCTTGTGATACACCTGGTTATACGTCTCAGCTCTCCCCAGGTCCTCAAAGCAGCACAACCTGAAAACGCAGTCGACAAACACCCCGATGGTCGCCACCGGACTGTGGTGCAACCCCAACAGAACCTGAGGCTTATACATATTCGGAATCACCCTCCCAGGACTCCGAGTGTAGGGGCACTTTATCTCGAGCAGTACAACCTCCTCAGGATGCCCCAGACAGACAGCATCCACTCCAGCCTGCCGGATTGGGAGCACACAAAAGCCATCCGGAGAGTAGGCCGTCGCGCCGCCATCAATATAGATATTATTTCCGTAGACCTTGGTGTCGTACACCTTCTCCAATACCGCAATTGCAACCTCCTCAAAAGTCGTACCCCAGAGGCAGGGTGCGCTAAAGCGAACACCCCCGTTGCTAGTTTTTTCTGTCAGCTTCTTGCTATAGCTGCTGAAGTAGTTTTGCCCTATGATAGAGGAGTAGTCACTTCCTCCAACGCAGCCCTTCCTCATGGTCTCCCACTGGTCCGTATTTTGTTTGACTCCAGTATGATCGTTGCAGAAAGATTTTATCGCCGCCTCCATTATATCTAGCAACCCCCACACTTCAAATGGACTGTCCGGGTCATACCTTAGCAGGTCTAGGGGGCGATTCTGCCGCTTTCAAACATTTTGCTTTAATGTCACTTTTCATTTGACTATATTTCATGATCTCGACCGAAACGAGCTTAAACTCATCATCTGAGATATACCCATCTTCAAGCGCCGCCGATACAATGTCAGCAATGGTATTCAATTTGCTCTGAGCGAGAACGCGGATCTTGTCATGCTTTTTTAACTTAATGGTCAGCCGCCTACTGATGAATTTTCCAGCAATTACAAGTAGCCCACAAGCGGCTCCTGTAGCACCCAACACTGTGGCAATAGGAATGGCAACTATTGTAGACATTACACCTACACCACTTGCGCCAAGACACATACCCACAGCAACTAAAGCAGTGTCTACAGCGTCCACTGAGTTTACTGCACACCTATATTTTTTGTACATAGCACCATATTTTTCAATTTCTTTCTCAAGGTATTGCTTCTTAAGACTGATCTCATTCAGCCGATAGGAGTGCCCCAGATCACATGGAGGAGGCTCCGGATTTAACGGTGCAGTCGTTGGTTGTTGTTTCATACTGTTGTTATAGGCACATAAGTCTATAAGTCAAGTTCAATTATGAGTGATACTACAGTACAAGTCGCCCCTCTGTTTGTAGCGGCTGTATAAAAGTTAATAACGTTGCCTTGTTCCAGCTGTAAAGGCTGTGCTAAAGATATTACAACAGCCTGTTGGTTAGCTGGCTTACTTATTCCTACCGATTGAGTTGTCCCATTTATAACAGGAAACACTGCTATAGCACCAATACCAGCGCCCGCACCAGACGACAAACCCATACGAATGATCTTACCATTGGATAACATGGTATATCCACAACTTAAGTCTAGTGAGTCTTGACCCCCATCACCAAACGACCACTTATATCCTCTGCGAAGGGCAACACTTGCTTCTGCCCAAATAGTAATGAGATGTTTCGTTTGGGAGCTTATGTGTTCTTTCAGGTCCCTGCGATGCTGTCTATGTTTGTCATCAACATACTTTCTATTAGCAGCATCCGTTGGCGATATTGGGTCTCCCAACTGAACAATTTTATTATCTCCCGTTTCAAGGTCTCCAGTCATAGTACCGCCACTTTTATCCATTTTTTGTGAGTCTACATAGGTCTTTGTTGCATATTCCGAGAGGTCGGCGCCGCCCTGATCCGTTTTCAGTTGAGTTCCATAAATACTCGCCTTTATTGACATCTTGTAAATTGAAGAACAACGCCAATAGGAAGGTCGTGATTGTTCAATAAACGTCCCTTATTATCTCTTATCTGAACCTTTAACTCATTCACAGCTCCGACAGTAACACGTTTTGACACAGGATTAGCAATGTTTGTGGTTATAATATCACCGAAAGAGCTGCCCCCACAGCCCACAACTTCAAGAAGAGTAGTGGGCGCACCATCAAGCATGTTGTGCGTGGTACTGACTTGATCGAGGTGGACATAAAGTGGGTTAAAGATGCTAAAGTTCACGGGCCGGTCGCCTTTGTGAAGACCTGAAGGAATCCATCCTCCACCCAGACCGGTATCAAGACCTAATATTTTTAACACACCGTCACATCGTAAAGACCCAGAAGGAATTGAGAGGGTAACAATCCCAGTTGAATCATCAACCTCCAAACTAGGACCTAAAATATCCCGATTTATAAATTCAAATTCCTCCTGTATACGCTTGAAGCTCCAGAGGCCAGGCGGGAGACTGGAACGTTTTAACCCCTCTGGGCCAGAACTATCTGGCAGCCATAGAAGGGGCACATCTGATTCAATGTTATACCAACCCACAGTATACGTGATTGACCTAAGACCTACGTATAGATCACCCGCACTATTGTCAATAGGATTTTGCAGGGACACAGCGCCGCCGCTTTGAACATTTGACAGAGTGTGATACATAGCACTATGAATAAACAAGCCTTTAGTTTCAATAGAAAAGCTACCCCATATGGTGCGGGCGGGGTGTATCCAGCCACATATGGTGTGGGAGATAAACTAACCCGACAAACAATTCAAGTTGTTCACAATGGTGGTACATTCACAGCAAAGTTTCCTGATCTATTCAGTAACTATAAGGTGCCGCCGGTAACAGCGGACAAAGTAGTAAAAGACTGGTTGACAAATCCAATGCAGTTTTGGCAGAACCAGTTAAACTTTGCAGTGTGGTGTGCATCAGCCGGCTGCGGCGTGTCCTCCCAGGACCACCTCGAGGCTGGGATTCCACTCGTGAAAGCTCTCTACACCTTTCACCTTTATTACACAGTGCGTCGCCTATTAGCAGAACTGCAAGCGCCTCTACCTCAGGATCATGCCTATGACCCCTATAACAATACATATGACAAGAGGGCATATGACAGACTCTGCACTAACTTTGGTGTTCAACCAAACACAGACTGGCGTCAGAAGGCAACCGTAGCTAATAGTGGCCTTGGTATCTTATATGCACATGATGCGTATGGTTACGGGAGTGTCGTCAAGGTTGCTGTTTGAAACGTTCGTTATGACCCTACACGGATGGCCTTTGAGGCGGAAAAGGATACAAAGCCAGGTTTTGCCCACGCGAGTAACCTACAATCCTTTCAGGAGAGAATGGGTGCTGTTTTACATCTAGCACAGGGACCTGAAGCAGACGAGGCCTGGAGTACCTTCATACTGGACACGTCTGAGGGCTTTACACAGACCGGCGTTGAGCGAATTAACGACAGCATTCGGACCTATGTCTGGGCCATTCTTAGTGCTCAGGCGCAGACCCGCTCAGAGATACTAGGTGTTGGAACGTCCTTTGATGCCCAAAAACAATTTCAGGCTAACGTTGAGGATGCCATCAACTCCCCAGTGGATATTCCATCATCCATCCGACGGTATCAGAACGTCCTCCAGAATGCCTCTTCAAAGGTTGATTATGTGTTTGGAACGGGCCTGTACATGGCTCCGTCTGATATGAGCCTCGCCATTGGAGACGTTGCTGGGTACAACAATCTGATTACTATCGCAACTGAGGAGCAGCAGATCGGCAGCAATACTGATGTCAACGCGGTTCCGGTTGTTCCAGATAGAGGAAGCTTTGACCCTCCGCCAGATACAGATACAGATATGGAACTCTCCTCTCCAGGGCCCGCCCCTATGGCCGAGACCGGTCTGCGTGGGGCGCACGAGGATGAGAAAACCGCTCTTATTGTAGGCGGAATCGCTATAGGCTTAGCTGTGCTTTGGTTTGCTACGTAGTAAGTCACGGAGTATCAGGAGGATAACTCCCCCCACCGCCACAACTGCGGCCCATACATGTTCTGCCATCCAACCAGCCACCTTTGCAGCTGACGTAAGCACCCATGATACGATGGAGCCAATGATTCCTGGAAGGGCAGCTGCTGCCTTACCGGCTAGGCCCTTCAGGACGTTTGCCAAGGAGTTCAGCTGTTTTTTAATCCATTCCTTTAAACCAGGCTTATCAGCTGGTGTCGGCGTTGGTGCCGGGGTTGGACTAGTGCTCCCTCCGCCCGTCAAAGCAACTACAAGGGTCGAGATTGCCAATCCAATCGCAGTGAGTATGGAGGCGATTGTTATACCCTGCTCCCGGAACAGGTCGCGTACACGCTCAGCTAGTGTTGTGTCCTCGTTAAGAAGTCTGTTGATCGTTTCCCTGATGCGGTTAATTTGGGTCCTTAGACGGTTACGGTTTTCAGAGGCAGCCTCAATACGGGCACTCCGCAGGTCCTGCAGCTCTGCAAGCTCATTTGCTTGGAATCTCCATGCTCGACTATCACCCCTCCCTTCCTCCTCCAGGCTTGCCATTTTAGCTTCCCGCTGTTTTATATTCCTTTCTATCTCAGTTATCTTAGCTAGGTTATTGACCAGCTCACCCCTCTGGGTCTGCATAGCCTTGTCAAGCCCTATAAGCTCTCTGAGTGGTAGTTCGTTGTCTGTTTGTGTACCTAGGTCTTGGATGGTGTTATGAACGTCCTCTATGAATCCTGTTTCTTCCACACCACCTTCCTCTGTCATGGCTTCAAGGCTTCTCATTTCTAACATATCTGGAAGTGCAGCTTCCGCTAAAGCAGCAGCTTCGTCAACGCCTTGTAGGGTTTTTACTGCTTCTGTGGATAGTTCAGCGGTCACTCCAAGAGCCCGAGCAAGCGGTGTACCACCGTAATCTAGGATACTCCTAGGAGAGAGGAATTTGTTTGGATTGTTCTTCCATGTAAGAAGCTTCCATTCTCGGTCCCACTTAACCCAAAGGTCCCCTTGTTGAGACGATCTAAACTCCAGAGTGGCCTGCAGCCCATGCTTAGACACTGCCTTCTCCCACCTCTTAACTAAGACTTCAGTTTCTTCTTTGGAAGCCACCTGATCTTCTGTTAACCCAGCAGGCATTTTCAGTAATAGCCCATGGTGGCATAGTCGAGTACGACGTATCTAAAGTTTCGTCAATCAGGTTAGTCTCCTCATCATCAAAGCTAGTCTCATTCCTATCCCCTCCCATAGCCCCTTCCTCCTCTGGGTCGTCAAATGCTGGGTTATCAAACTCCATGTCTGTGTGTTAAAGATATAAGTGTAATTAAACATTCAACATGGCGAGTACTTACGGACGCAAACTAAACCCACACCGCCGGATACGCGAACCCCTTGGGGTAAAGGGCGTGCGACAATCTGTAGTCGTTACAAACAATCCAAGCACTATTGATCAGAACCAACAACTGCTGGTTCGCTTCCCCAATCTAGGTGCAGAAGACGTCATTGTTCCAGGGACAGCACGGCTGGCCTTTACAATCACGCTGACCTCGACTGATGTTAACCGCAGCATTGTGCAAAACCTGGGCCGCGCCGTGGTTAAGAAAATGACAATCAAGATTTCTGGCAATGAGGTCATGTCTATTGATGACAGCGATATGTACCACTGTTACCACGACTTGTGGCGGACAGCACAGGAGAGACAGGGCCTTCAGTACCAGGGCATTGACACATCAGATGATAGAAACGCAACTAAGATACGACTGGGGGCAGGAGACAAGGTTGATACCGTGGAAGAGGACAAGGCCGTAGCCGATGTGTATGGTAACAGGTTCTACGTTCCGCTTGATTTTGAACTCCTCGAGAGCCACATGCCATTCTACCAGAGCGCGCTTAATGACAGACTGGAATACGAGCTCACGTTCAACGACTACAACCGAGTGATTCACGCAACAGGCGACACCGCTGCAAGCTACAAAATTGATGGCATCTCGCTGGAGTATGACATGGTTACCCAAACAGAGTTAGCCCGCATGATACGCACCCAGTACACAGGTCGACTCTCGATTCTGTATGACCGTGTGCTTCGTCACAAGAAAGCTTGTATACAATAAAAGAGATACACTGTGGAACATCAACCTGAACGTGCCGGCTCGCAGCATGAAGGGCATCCTACTGCTCTTTTAAGACTCAGCCAATATCTCATACGCCAGGAAGACAGAGTCGTTCTACAACCCAAAGATTACGAAGGTCGAGGTGACCATTGAGGGCATCCCCAATCAGCTCAATGCCCAGGGCATGCGTGGCTACCAACAGTGGGACGAGGTGAAGAAGGCCTTTGCAGCAACGAGTAAACGAGACCCCAGTGTAGCAATAGTTGCAAAAGACTTGGCATTGTCAGACGTGTCCCTAGGAGAGTACCTAACCACTAAGTATGCTCTGTGGCTCGACTTAAGGACGAGTGATGACGACCAGCTGCACGGTAGTGGCAGGGCTGTGGAGAATGCGTCTGAGGGCATCACCATACAGATCACGAAAAAGGCAGAGGCGGCCGGTGCATTGAACGTTTATATGTATATTGTAATGGATGCACAGCTTAACATTAAAGATGGCAGGTTCGTCAGCGCAGTCTACTAAGTTTACATTTTTCCAGATGGTCCCTGTTCGGCAATTGTTTGTGGGCAGACAGGATGTGGGAAAACCGCATTCATCCTCGACCTACTTGAAGGGCCCTTCTTTGGTGCCTTCGAGCATATTGTAATCCTCTGCCCTACCATACGTTTCAACGAGGCCTATCGGACGCGGTCATGGGTGTGGGATGATTCAGAGGTGTACGTGGTTGATCCAGGGGAGCGGCTCCATGACCACCTGAGGGCTTTCTACCATTGTTTTAAGGGCGAGCCAACCCTGTACATTATTGATGACTGTTCGGCAACAAAGGCCCTAACCAAGAAGAAAGACATGTTATCCGAACTGGCCTTTAGCGGCCGCCATGCGCAACAAAGTGTCTGGGTCCTCACCCAAAAGTACAACTCTGTGTTGACGGACTTACGTGAGCAGACTCGCTGGATGGTGCTCTTTCACACCAAGGACCGTGACTCGTTTGAAGACGCCTTACGTGAA
This sequence comes from Urechis unicinctus, assembly GCA_034190875.2. Taxonomy (NCBI): domain Eukaryota; kingdom Metazoa; phylum Annelida; class Polychaeta; order Xenopneusta; family Urechidae; genus Urechis; species Urechis unicinctus. The sequence goes on from CM067350.1 coordinate 61,591,465, forward strand.
AATGATGTAATTCCAACAAAGGAGGAACGTGCCACAGTACGCCAACTACTAGCAAAGACCAAGCACGCAAAACTGCTGCTGAAGACTGATCAGCCTACTGCATATGCCGTCGATTGAAGTGATATTGGCCTTGATAGCAGCCGCTGCCTCAGTAATCAATTTAGGTTTCTTCATCTGGGTAGCGGTGCAGTATTTTGAAGCTCGAAGGCGTATACGTATATTCATGGATCCTGATACCATTATTGATAAACTCCTTGAACAGGACTCGACTGGCTTAGTGGAGACAAAGTCTGGGGGAGCTGAACCTAGTTGCACCCCTAGTGTAAATATGTCTTCTAAGAGAGATAGGCTTGCTGCCGTCATATCCGGAGGTCAGGGCCGTCAGTACCTTGGTTTGAAGGGCCTTACAATTGACCAGGTTGAATCAATGTCTGATGAAGAGATCATAAAGCTGTATGTGAGATACGAGGCTCGGCTAGGTGCCAGCATGACACGTACTCTAGGTCAAACACTGCTACAGCTGTACTCAGGTATTGCTTGTATGTTTCTACCAATCCCACCAGAACACCAGCCAAGGCTAATTACAGACCTCGAGACGGACCCGTTTGTTGGACACGCGCTAAGCACTGCCACTTGTGAGCTATATCATCGCTATGGTATGTTTTTAGCTCCCTTAACTGCGGCTTTAACAACAGTTAAGCACTGTCAATTTGGAAAAACAAGCACCGAAACAACAGGGGCCGGTGGAGAGGAAGACACCACTTCCTTGCTATAGTATGCGTTTAACTCTGATACAGCATGTGCTTAACTCCGCTATAGCATGTGCTTAACTCCGCTATAACAGGTGCTTACTAAGAGCTGTCAATTGGACAAATAAATTTAGTAAGTAAACATGGAAGAAACGAACACTAATCAGGGGAGACAACACCGGTGGAGATAACGTCAGTGACAAAAAACGCTAAAAGGGTTGCGGCAGGACGAAAGGGTGCTGCAGCTCGAAAAGCCAATCAAAATAAGCTTCTGAGAGAGCTCCGAGAGGCTAAGGCAGCGCTTACAGATGGTAGAGATGAAGCTGTCGAGCCAATATCAACGAGCAAACCTATGGAAAGGTGGACGTGGTCAACATGGGCTGTGCCTTTGGTTGTCGGCGGTGTTGGCGTGTTGGCATTGTATTGCTACAGGCACCAGATGGTAGCCTCACACCCTAAACAGCTTGTGGTACAAAAGCCTCCAGATGCTCATTTAAAGGATCCGTTTGATATGGAATAAGATGACAACACCAATTACTGATGGAAAAATGCTTGTCAACGCTCTGTACCACGGTGTAGTTGTTTCCGGTATTTCAATAGGCTATGCCAAGCTTGCTAAGATGGCTCTGGGTGGTGGGGTGCCACGTCTTGATTTCACCCCACGGGGACCTGGCTATGGCTGTTGCCGATGTATCACTAGCTATGGCCACAAAGGATATGCTAATTAAACAAGGAATCTTACCAGTTGATATACTGAAGTAATGGCCACACTTGCTCTACTTGTTGGGGGGAGCTCTTGTTAACGCCCTTGCATTCTCTGGGAGCAACTTTTTATTCTCTAAATTACGAGGCAGCCAAGTGGACGCGGAACGTAAACGCCATGATATGGCAATCGAGCAGCTTCAATCTGCTCAGGCAGCATGGGCCAAGAAGAGAACTGAGCGCTTAGACTTCATCAATGAGCAACTGCGCCGCCAGGGCCACGCCGAGCATACTTTTAAGGATGCGGACGAGGCTATGCGTGAGTACGCCTTAATTACGAATAAAACCGTTGACCCGCTGGGCTCTGAGCCGCAGCTTTCAGACTTCTACGAGCCCTCAGACGAACAGAGGGGGCGTGAAGTGGCATTCATTATACTGGGTATGGCTGCGACTGGGCTGGTTGCATACAGGCTTGCTAAGTAGGTCATTTGGAGACTGTATATGGATCGTCGCATGCAAGAGATCTACTATAGTCCTAAGGGATACTGGAAAGGCATTACAGCTATCAAGAAGCTTGCGACAGAAGCGAGGGTTTCTGAGGAAGTTGCCAGGGGGTGGCTAACAAAGCAAGCTATATGGCAAATCTACCTGCCAGTGCCAAAACACATTCCCAGGCCAAAGTTTGATGTCCCTGTCCCCAATGAGGTTCACCAAGCCGATCTCTTATTTCTTCCTCATGACGTTGTGAAGCGCCGGACTTACAAGTATGCCCTAACATTGGTTGATGTGGCCTCGCGCTACAAAGCGGCTGAGCCATTGACTACAAAAGAGGCTAAGGAGGTCGCAGGTGCACTTGAGAGGATATACAAACGAGGACCGCTGCATTGGCCTAAACTACTTCAGGTGGACCCCGGACGGGAGTTTATGGGTGCAGCGAATCAGCTGTTAGTAAAACATGGAGTATCAGTCAGGCGTGGCCATGTGAATATCCATCGAGACCAGGGTATAGTGGAACGCTTTCAACCGAACCCTTGCTGAACGACTCTTTGGTCACCAGTATGCCGTAGAGTTAAGGGATACTGGAAAACGATCGACTGAGTGGGTTTCTCGACTGCAGGCTGTAGTCTCTGCGATAAATAATGAGGTGACCCGCTTGACTGGGAAAAAACCTAAAGATGCTATAAAGGCAAAACGAGTTGCACAAAAGCCCTCGGCAGTCGTACCAGGGCGTCCTCTGGGGGTCAAAGAGCAAAAGCTTCCCTCTGATGTTGGCGTTCGCTACCTCTACCAGCCTGGTGAGGCAGAGCAAGACCACCGGCGGCGGGCCACTGACCCTGTGTGGTCACTCAATGTTTACCGGATTGGAAGCTCTGTCACTAAATCTGGTGAGCCTGTACTATACTATTTGCTGGATGGACCTCTCCGTGGCTTTGTAAAGGAGGAGTTGCTTGTGGTGCCGTCCGATACCCAGTTGCCGCCAGACGGTATTATCAATTAGACTAATAGATATCTATATATATAACAATGGTAGTATTTGACAATAAGTGCCCATGGATATTGCTCGGAAAGAAAGTCCCCTGTAACAGGCCCTGTACGCAAGAGCAAGAGTTTTGTAACTTACACAGATATAAGATAAAACATGGTGTTATTAATCGTCTTTGTACGGGTTGTCAGAAGGCTATAAAAAATAATAAGGTAGGATTGTGTATGGATTGTGGGTTCGATAAAGTCAACCACAGTCGTCTTCGTCTTGCCCAAAAAATTGTTTCACAATGGCCTATGGCTGGGGACACGCCAGTCGGCGCCACTGAACGGGGATTCCCCACTGTACAAAAATAGAAATCTTCTGGCGCTGTCAACAACATGGTTTGTCGGCTATGTGCGACGAAGCTTGGCACCTTGTCAGAGACGGGTGTTTACTGCATAGGTCAAAGTCCGCTCACTGTATTGTTGTTCCCTTTTGTGTATCAACGAATTCCCTTTTAGTCTAATGGAACTGTATAGTAAACATGACTCATAATCAGCGAGCACGTGAAGCCCAAAATGATTATGTTTCAATTCACGGTTTTAAGCCTCCTTATCCACACTCTAAGGTTGCACTCAAAGCACTCCAAGTGCGTAATGAATATGACCGTACATACAAGGAGATGTTTGCTAGATTAAAGGCTGGGGTGGCACGCACCCCTGTCCCCACTGCTGCCCCACACAGACCAGTCCCTGCCCCACGCAGACCTGTCCCTGCCCCACGCATCCCTACTGCTGCCCCACGCAGACCAGTCCCTGCCCCACACATCCCCACAACCCAGTCCCCAGTCCCCACAGCGCGTCTTGCCTTCAAGAAGACTAAGTGGGCTGTTAAAAACTATTTGCGTGGATGGGTGATGAACGTTCCTGAGTCTCACCCCCTTAGCTCGGACCTTATGATGTTCTTTAAGGGCATGCGTCGGAAGATGCATAAAGTTTTGACTGGTGAGCTGGAAGAGCTAGGTGGAATCAAGTGTCAGTTTGCCCTTAAGGTAAGACTCTCCAAGCACTCAGATGATGACAGTACTGAGTATTTTGAGCCTGTGTTGCGTAATAAGCAGCAGGTGGTTCTCTCCTCAGAAGATATTAACGATGAGCTGGACCAGTGCAATGCTAATATCCAAGAGCGGTTGGAGAAGTGGACCAACCAAGGTTCTGGCTGGGAGTTTCAGGCGGTCACAACTCTGTGGATTGATATTGCCAACTACCAGCCATTGAAAGGTGGCTCCTACCTGAAACTGCCGAGAAAGCTGGCGGTAAAGAAGGCAATTAGAAAACGTAAAAAACACAAACGACCCACACTGCGTTCTATATTCCATTGAAGCGGCTCTGCACCCGGTTGCCAAGAACCCGCAGCGACCATCGAAATATAACATTAAGCCGCTCTTAAGACTCTTAGAAGGAAAAGGTGTGGACTATCCAACACCTATCTCGCAGATTGAGAAGATAGAAAAACATGCTAAAGTAGGCGGCTTGAATGTCTTTGGCTGGGATGGAAAGGCCACCATCGTTCACCGTATCAGCAGACAGCCTGGTCCATGTATAAACCTCATGCTGATTGAGGAGGAGGGTAGGTTTCATTACACGCAGATCGAAGACCTGAACCGCCTGCTGTATGACCAGAGTAAATACGAGCACCGCAAGTTCTTCTGCGAGCGATGCTTGCATGGATACACCACTGAGAAACTGCTCCTGGCGCACAAACATGAGTGCATGGGTATCGGGCAGACTGCTGTGCGAGTTGACATGCCTGAGGAAGGGAAGAACATATTATCCTTCCAGAACTGGCAGAAACAGCTTGCTGCCCCCTATCTTATCTATGCCGACTTTGAGGCGCTCACAGTGAAGCTTCCGGGACCTGCGCCTAATCCTGGTAAGAGCAACACGCAGAGAACACAGGAGCATGAGCCATGTGGTTACGGCTATGTGGTAGTCCGATGTGATGGGCAGACAGAACCCCCTGTGGTTTATAGAGGAAGCGATGTTGTGGAGAAGTTCTTACAGGCTCTGCAGCAGGAGGAGCAAAAGATCAAAGCAGTTCTGTCCAAGCCTGTCCCTATGCGGATGACTCGGGAGGATAGAAGGGCACATAAGGCTGCAACTCACTGTCATGTGTGCAAGAAAAAACTGGGCTGTGACTCTGTTCGCGATCACTGCCATATAACAGGCTTGTACAGAGGGCCAGCCCATAACGTGTGTAACCTGAAACTTCGGCTGAGTCCCAAGACAACACCCATCCCTGTGGTGTTCCATAACCTGCGGGGCTACGACTCCCATCTCTTGATGCAGGGTATAAGCAAAGTGGAGGGCAATATCAACTGCATCCCAAATAACATGGAGAAGTATATCTCCCTGTCGGTCGGACAGTTGCGCTTCATTGACAGTGCACAGTTCCTCCTGGCCTCGCTCGACAAGCTTGTGTCTGCTAACAACCCAGATGCCTTTGCTGTGACGGAGGAATACGAGCCAGACCAGATGAAGCGGCGCTTGCTGCTGCGTAAGGGAGTGTATCCCTATGAGTTCATGGATGGCTGGGATAAGTTTGATGCTCCACTGCCGCCGATCCATGAATTCTACAGCAAGCTCTCTGAACAGGGTATATCTGCTGCAGACTATGAACACGCCCAGAAAGTCTGGAACGCGTTCGGTTGTAAAAACATGGGGGACTACCATGACCTTTACTTACGCACGGATGTACTGCTCCTGGCCGATGTGTTTGAAACATTCCGCAAAACCTGTCTTAAGCAATACGGGTTGGATCCGGCCCACTACTATACCAGCCCCGGTTTGTCGTGGGATGAGCTTCTTAAGAGCACAGGGGTGAAACTCGAGCTTCTCACCGATTATGACAAGCACCTGTTCATTGAGAAGGGGCTGCGCGGTGGGATAAGCATGGTATCACATCGCCACGCTAAAGCGAACAACCCATACGTGGAGAGCTTTGAGCAGGATAAGCCAGCGAGCTATATCCAGTACCTCGATGCCAACAACCTGTATGGGTGGGCGATGAGCCAAGCCCTACCTACTTCGGGTAATGAGTGGGTGGAACGGCCTGAGAACCTAGAGATCCAGGACCATCCCGATGATGCTGAAACGGGGTTTATACTTGAGGTTGACTTGGAGTATCCTGCTGCGCTTCATGACGAACACAACGATTACCCCCGAGCGCCGGAGCGGGTTCTTGTGCAAAATGAGTGGTTGTCAGACTACCAGAAAGATCTCCTAGGTGCATTGGGGAGCACCGGAAATGGAGTTGAAAAGCTGGTGCCCAACCTGCGGAACAAGGAGAAGTATGTGGTACACTAAAGGAACCTCAAGCTATATCTGTCTTTGGGGTTGAGACTCACCAAGATTCATCGTGCGCTTGTCTTTGACCAGAGTCCATGGATGGAGCCTTACATAAGGATGAATACAGATCTGCGCAAGGCCGCCAACAGCGATCTCTATAAACTTATGAATAACTCCGTCTTTGGTAAAACGATGGAGAATCTCCGGAGGCGAGTCGATGTTAAGATTGTGCGCTCATTGGAAAAAGAAAAAATACGTTGGCTTGTGGCCAGCCCCGCCTATGCTCGACAAAAAGTGTTTGACGATGATCTAGCTGCCCTGCATATGCACAAGACTCGCTTAGTGCTGAACCGCCCGGTCTACGTTGGCATGTGCATTCTGGACCTCTCCAAGCACTTGATGTATGACTTTTACTACAATACCATGAAGGCTAGATATGACAGTAATATTAACATGCTTTACACAGACACAGACTCGCTGCTGCTTGAGATCCGTACCACTGACGTCTATGCTGATATGAGGGAGGATGGGCATCTCTTTGACACTAGTAACTTTGACCCTTCTCATGCCCTACACAGTGACAAAAACAAAAAGGGTCTGGGTAAGATGAAGGATGAGTGCGCTGGCGTGCCCATCAAGGAGTACGTTGGTTTGCGCCCTAAGATGTACTCTATCCTGATGTCTGATGAGGGCGAGATAAAAAGAGCTAAGGATGTGAAGAAGGTGGTGGTGAAGAAGCATCTACGACACGCTCAGTACGTGGAGTCACTGTTCGACCAGAAGCAGTTTCGCCACGGAATGAACATGCTCAGGAGTGACTGCCATAAAATATATGGGCTCCACGTTAACAAGGTGTCTCTCTCCCCCTTTGACTCAAAGCGGTGGATAGCTCCAGGTGGTGTAGACTCTCTGGCCTATGGGCACGTGTCGATATGTTGAACATATGATAGCTGAGGTATAGAATGAGCACCGATGAACATATTGGGGTGGCCGAGCTGCAAGCAGATGTGGAACATATATGGGAGGAGAAGGTGGACCTTGAGAATGATGTGAGGGATTTGGAATCAAAGTATGAGGACCTTTTGGAGCGCGTGAGTCGTTTAGAAGAGCTTATTCCTCAGGGTCCTGGTGTAGAGGAGAAGGTGATGGAATTGGAATCGAAGTATGAGGACCTTTTGGAGCGCGTGAGTCGTTTAGAAGAGCTTATTCCTAAGAGTCCTGTTGTAGATGGTTGACATTGCTGTCGCCCTCTTTAGTGGGCCTATACCATAGGGGCTGGAAGGGCTGGGCTCATATGGTGTGGGGGGAGGTGCGAGCGGTTTGCTGGCTCATGTGAGTCACCCTGTGTGTTTTCTGGGTTGCACACATATGAGATAGGTGTGTCATAATCATATGAGACAGGTGTGCCAGTACCGCTCGCACATGTGAGTGAGCCTGTGTGTGTGTGTGTTGCACCATATGAGATAGGTGTGTCATAATCATGTGAGACTGTGTGCCAGAACCGCTACTCCCTATACTACTACATTGGCTCCTTTATGTCAAGTTTCCATTTATTCCTTTGAGCGATACAGGCGACTAGTAGACTCTATAACAAAGATATATCCCCATATTAAGCTCTTTTGATGGTTGAGTCCTGTCGAAATATCACCCCGATAGAGTTACAGACATTGGGCATACCTATGTATGGTGTATGTTATGTTGCGTTGCATTGGGGTCAGCCTGGGGAATGCCTACGACAGCGCTGTTATCAATAATAGCCTGCATGTGGCAGTGAAATCGATCTGGCGTAAGCACTCTGCAGACTGCTTGTTAAACCCGCATCACAAATAATATAAAAAGTGCCACTCACGAAATTCCAAGAGTTTTGAATTTAATATAGCGTATAACAAGAAAAAAAATACAGTTCCATAGGCGTTTATATTATTTCTCAAGAACATTGAGAAAGAGAGTTTGTATATTTGTACGGGTAACGATTGTACAGACAAGCAAGTCAGAGCTGATGTGTGTGGCTCATACAACCTTCAAGGAATAGTACTGAGACAGAAACGATATATCATGCGTAGATATGCCGTGATTGCGAACAATAGAGCGGAAGTTGAGCATATATAACCTGCCAATTGATGTAAGAGATGACTTGGTGAGGACCCAGGCTTGCATAATGTGCATGTGCTAAAATACACAGCAACTTCAGCTATTTATCTCCTCGTTGATTTGATAAGAGTTTACAAATAATGATTTCTTTTGCACATATACATCGATCGAAACCTGATTCGTTATCGCAAATTTACGCAATGTCATCTGAACTTGATCTCCATTACAACCCGCGCTGTATCACATAGGGAGTTCACTAATACAATTACACACAATAAGTTTGAACTTAAAGTTTGCGATTTTTATCGTTTGAGGTCGGTCAATTGAGTAACCTGATAGGCAAATAAAAGCCTACCTAAGTCAACATGCTCCACGCAATTCGATTAAATCAGCTGTGTGCACATAAATGAGCTAATAGCTGGGAACCAAGACTTGCTGAGTGATTATGATGGCTTTATCATCATGATAAATTCTACCCACCGTTGCCAGGAGCTAGATTGCGAGCACGTCTTGTTTGTACTGATGAGTGGCCGTGGTGTTTGGCTGCTTCATCTTCACCGGCGACTGTGGTGTTGCTATGTATTATGCAACTAATTGCCGTGCTGTAAATTGCAGCAATCACAGAATATGTTGCTATCGATCGACCAAGTCAATATTTTAGTCACTGTTAGGTTAATGAAGTCGTATTATGTAGAACTTTTTCTCATCTTTTAAATGTTAATGTAAGCAGCGTTACCAACATTCTAAGCAATCGACTGCATTCTGATTATAGATATATACACGGCGTTGGCAGTATCGGGATAATAGGGTTGATGGTCAAGCTCGAGAATAAGATCAGTCGAAGTGTGTTATATGTGCTAAGGGTCCAAGTTTGACTTCCGACTATTGGTACTGGATTGAATCATCAATAAAACCAGTTTGTCACATAATAGAAAACGATTGATCATTTAGTTTAGGGTGCGTGCAACCAATACGATGCATGAGGGTGGTAGAGAGGTTCCACTCTCTTGCCTCTGAGCTTCGAAGTCTGTCCGAGCCCAAGCAACAGTTGAATCCATTGCCTTGTTTCGTAGACCCGTTAATATTTTAGGCGCGGCAGTCAATGCGACCATGTCGACTTTCCCCTGATCTGGCTGGGGTCTATCTTAATGAAGCAACTAATTACCAGAGTGCCCGAAGACGCGGCTCTTCCCAGTAGAGTTTTCTCCGTCTTCTCACCAGAAAAGTTATGATCATGTTATGTTCTTTTCCTGCTTGTGTGACGTTTTTAAGTGCAAAATCGTCGAATGGTGCATTATGACAGATGTCTACACCCACAATTTATTTCGTACATGCTCAATTATATATTTGTTCATTGCCAGTGTTTAACACGTACAAAATCCGACATCGTACTAATTGAAAAGGGGAAACAAGCACTTTCATGTCACTCAAGCACACAAGCCTGACAATAACTTGCTCTCCCCAATTTAAAGGCACTATTTTTTTCTACAAATTAATACTCGTAAAATATATCATCATCATCATTACCATCATCATCATCAATATCGTTATCTTCATTATTATATACATGTAACGTCTTTTTTCAAAATGCAATCCCATTAAGTTATTGTTATATCCGTCTAAGACGGCAGCAAGGTTCGTGACAAGCCTATAATCAACCTTTTAACGGATCAACCATAAGATCCATGATTATTATTAATTTGTCCTGACTACCTCGAGGTGCAGTGAATTAAATACATATTACCCAGTCGCGTCCGACTAATTCTCTGATGGCAATCAAGTCTTGTTCTGCAAAGAAAACACTTTCGTTGCTAGGCACTCAGACACTCATAAATTATCGAATCCATTCGTAAGTGAGATTCTTATTTTTAATGACATTCTAGCAACTCGCTGTCATTGATCAGAGCAGATGGATCACGCAAACTGGACGAGGTTTAAACGGCTACTCCATTCAATTATATTACACCGTGGGCGCAACAGCTCCATGCTTCAAACCAATATTTCCGATTTAACTGTACTCAAATTTGAGATCTCATGAAACAGGCTCGCCTGCCTTTCAATAAGTCGTTAATATAGCATAGCTGTGACTGTATGCGGTCCCTAGGCAGGCACAGTAGCGCCCTAGGGAGAATAGCGTGGGCCATGATGCGTTGCTATATTGATACATGTATTTGCCACATTCATAAGATACGTACTCACAAATCCTATACGCCGAGAGCCACGCAACGATAGTAACATGTCAATAACCCTTCTTAACGAGAGGAGATTTCATTTCGCTGCCTCGTTACTTCATGCAATAGATGTGTTTATGCTTCTGGTGATGGCTTTTGATTAATGTGGTTCCTCTTCATCTTTATCTTGGCTTAGCATTAATTTATGACAGTTATATTCGAGTTTTTGCCTTTCAACCTTACATGCAAATATCTAATCACTGTGAAAGGAAAACAATGCCTCAACCTGTATTAAGTGCCTTGACACAACATCATGCATGCCTAAATATTATGACATTTTGAATTGCTGCAGATATCTCCTAATACAAATACGAATGTCTAATTACGTGCCGGTAATATATCTTATTGAATATTTTACACAAACAAAATGGAAATGGTCAGCTGTATATGATCCGCCATGTCATATACAGATTGAATGACTTGCGTCGTCCAGGTATCCGACAACACGTGGATAACGCAATATCATTCCATTGGAGCCAATGGGAACTTTGATTGCCGGCTATTAAATCTAACTTTAGCAACACAAGCGTATGCATCGCCAATTCTCATCGTTCGATGTAAGCAACTATAAAATTAGCAATTAGCACCCCTGAGATGACGCATTGCTGAGTGCAGCTGAAGAATGCCACATGTCCCTGTGATCTGATCACCGTGACTGGTTAGCCGTCAGGATTTCACATCAGAGTTTGAGATAAGGTTATATATATAAATATATGAATGTGTGCCCTATGTTGCCGGAGCATTTCTTATTGATTGCGTATCATCCTTGCATCCTATCGCAAGCTTAGCGTTACGGAAACTATACGATCGCATGTCAGGCTAGGTATAAGTTATCACTTATATTTTACAATCCAAAACCAATAGCTAGGAACATTTATTCTTGTCTAACCCAGTAGGATGTGGCAATATAACAATATATCTCAATACATACATGTACATAACACGTCTTCGTCATGTAATGGAAAGCAACACCTCACAACCATTAAATACCCACTCTGTCATCACTGGCGTTTATATCACGGCTGATCAGTTCATGACAATACCATGCAAACAGCCGAGCGTGACAATAGTGAAGCAGCCAGAGAGTGTTCCCACTCATGAAAACAACGTAGAGGGCTCACCAATCCGGCCGTGGACAATGGTGGTCATCGCTTGACACCTTATTATATATATATATTGAAATTCTGCTCTATTGTGTAATCTCACAAGGTTAAACTGCAACACCGTGATACACCCAACCGGAGATATCAACTACCACCACAAACACACAATTCAAAATTCCCGGATAGCGCTACACAAGATAGATTCTAAAAAAGTAGAACTTGTTGTTATGACGAGCAATTTAAGAAACAAAGCGGTAGGCAGGCGCAGGGCACAATGAGCACAAATATGCACTGACACTAGCAACAGGACTATTCCGTTGGACAGAGTTTTCATAGTTCAGAAGGTTGTACAAGCTTGATAAGGTCACCACACTAACCTAGCTGCTGATTGTCGTTACCTGGTACGATTTAAGTAACAGTTACGATGTTATTTGAAACTGCTACGAGGAGCGTAAACCATCTTCTGACGACTTCTATTTAATAGAGGTATGAACGGAAACACATATATTATATTTGTTTATTTGCATTGCCGCAAAAAATGAGTGGCATATTTTCGGCCCAATCAGTACACGAATTCGCAGACGTATGCATTAGATAAACTAGCTTACTGCTACCGATAGATATTTAAACAAATGGACATCTTGCAATCTAAACATCAAAAGCAACGATCGTCGAAGAAATATTTTTGAGTAATACCATCGACCCCTCGTGAACATGTTTTTGGACATGCCAGTTGATAATGAGGCCATGTGTAGACGCAAACACTCTTGGATGTGGATGCGTTTTCCCACATTTCGGAGAGGATTTTGCTTCGCTTCCGTATATCAGCCCATAGCTTCATTATACTCGTTTTGCAAATGTTGACCGTGTTCTGCAACTAAAAACTATACACAATATGTTGGCAATGGCTTCGTCATTTTACGTTACAATACCACCTGAACGCATGTTACCGCGAATGGCAAATGTTAATAGACCGCATGTCGTTATAATGTAGCGGATGACGTTATTGGTTGTTAAAATCATGACACACTGTATTTCTTACCGGTTATGATCTCAACAAGACATATCCCCCATTGCGGTATGGGTACAGTGTGGGCAATTCCATTGTCAGTGATAACGGTAATGGTAATAAAGGGATTCAACATCAGGTTTAACAACGATGTGATATCGCGACGGTTGAGGAATGAGGATGATTGTGATGCTTGGACATTTCCTATCAGCGCCCACTTAGCACGAGTCCATTGCCAAGACCCGGCTGCGTAACCACGCCGATGGGACAACGATCCAGCACGGTACTATTGAGCTACCAGGTCGGGTGAAACCCCTTTCAGAGATGCGGCCGCCGTTTAACGTAATCATCCGAGTCATGGGGGAACAGTCAGGTTTTCACAACTTGGGAACCGGCTCAATCAATTATCAGTAATGGCCAATTGCAGTTAACTGATTCAATAGAGCTAATTACACTATCATGAAAGTGGTATTGATAAATCAGCCACAGTAAGTGCATTAGTTAAAGTAAACACTGCATTGATGGTCTTTGCGATTCTGTTTGGGCAGTGGTAGTGATGAAATAAATAGTCATAACACCACCTAGACAGACACAACCTCTACATATTTCTTGTAATATCATCTATTCGATACATGATGATAATGGAATTTTTACAATGCCCTTGGTTACTGCGCTCCGACAACAGGCTCTAGGATATGTGGAAAAATAGCGCTGTAGATTATTTGTCCACTAACGCAAACATTGGCAGACTCAGTCAATAGTTTTGGCGGTGCTTCACAATGGTAGCTGAAGTTGTGATGTGTAGTCTATTCGACAGTTTCACAAATAGTGCTAGTAGAGTAGAGAGAAGTTAATGATGTTTGACGTTCTAATGTGTCTTGTAGGTGGATGATAAAAATTGAGAGGAGAGTTATGTTCATTAGAAGCCACCACATGCAGCCTCGTAGAAGACTGAACTTGTTTTGGGAATTATCGCGAAAACACAAACAGAGCACGAAAGCTTCATGCGCATCATCGCACATTCTGGAGCGCGCTCAATTGCCTGTCGCGAGCTCTACTTTATTGTATGAGAAACTGAGAATATCACGCGAGTTTTGATGAGATGATTCACGTCACGTCAGCATCATTTGATATCATGCTGCACTGTTCAGAACGCATTCACACTGCCTGTGGTTTTATCAGCAGCAATCGAGCTATATCGGGTAGTATTCGGTAAACATTAAGAAACAACCTGAGAGGCCATTGCGCAGAAATTGTTCTTTGCCCGAAGTGCCGGTGATTAATGGACTCTTGCTAGTTTGGTCATAAGTACCGTTTCTACGAGCTCTGCCATGTTGGCATCGTGTGAAAATCACCATACCTGTCTGACCTATCCTGGGATGTCCTGAATGGGGTAAAGTAGTCAGGAAACATCACACCACTAGCAGCATTAACCAGCGCAGTGACCAGTTTGATTTATCTTTCGCGCTCCTCTGATGCATGTCTCAATTATATAGCTTACCTGTCATTAATGGACAATTATAAAGACATTCGTCGGGTTAGTTTCTATCACTGGGTTATATAAAGAGCAGCCATAGAGACAACAAGCACAGATGGTCTGGCAAGCAATACCCGCAACTATAGCCTCCAGGGGTTATATGCCGATTAAATTGTTTTGAAAAGTGTACCACATAATCTGCTCTATCGTCAACCGTGGATCATGCGAGATATTATTCCATTCTTTTCAGACAAAAGTTAAGAAGATTTATGCATGCGACAGGAACTCAGAAACACTATCATTTCATAGTACGTTCAGATTAGCCCGATTTATGGCACACGTGCCGATAGGCGGGTCGATAAACCCATATCCTCTGACCCCGCCATCACATAAGAAAAATCGCACTTGGTGAGACCCAGTCGACAGCATTCAACAAAAACATCACCGATTAGCAAGGAAAATTATCCACCTCGATCTGCCAAGTGACAAAAAGAAATATTTGATTAGAAGATGGCTACCCATTTACAGCCGCTTACAATGCGTCAACTATGGTAAGTGAAATATGCTGGATTTCAATAAAAGCACCATGCTATAGCTTAGTGATTCATACCATAAAGTGCACACAAAAATGAGCATGAAGCGACCAATTCATGACTGCTAGTAATGTCGTTCCTCTTATGTAATGATCTCGTAAAGATACAAAGTCACATTTTAGCGTCATATAAATCGGCATTGTTCTCACCAAGGGCGGTCGCAGGTGGTAGAGCGGCTATGACATACCTATTGATGACCATATGTCAAATGAAATAGACTATAACGGCAATTTGAAACATATCCTGCACGCATTCGGCAATTAACATGTTAATGTAGAAATATCTGCACTAATTGCAAAAGGTATTTTGCGTATGCATCCATGATCGTGACTTGTGTCAATAAAATGTATAATGCAGACTTTTGGCCTATAAAAAAATGCAACAGTAATATAAAACCGGATGTAAGACATACCGTGATAGTGATGAAGTGACACTGCAACCTCAATCAAAGGCCGTCGCTTGTAGAATACGCACAACAGCGAGGTAGCGAAATGATGTCCCTTAGCGTAGGGAAGTGTAATTGACAAGCGGCTAATATCGCAAGGCTTCCAACAAAGAACTTTTGAGGGCGATCAATTGTTATATTAATATAAAAACGCATTACTGCCCATGCTGCTCGCACGGCGGCTCTACTAAACTCATCACTAAATAAAAGGCACGTGAGCTTTCTCATGTCACAGGCAATAAGTGCCCGAACGAAGTACTTCAATGCTAACGGAAGATAACATTTTTCACAACGGTTTGCCCGGAAATGGGATAAAACCATGCAATGAATGAGTTGCTGGTTTATCTAATTTGGCGCGCTTGGGGTCTTCTGTTTGGGGAAGCCGGGTACGAATGCAGATAAAACCTTGCAGCTCTTTCTATTTATGCGGACTGGCAGCGTGGGCGAAAATTGTTGTGGTCACAAATGCTTCAAACACGGAATAAGGGTTTGATGTCTTGGCAGCAAACAGAACGACTGTGACCGGATCCAATTGTTGTTGAAGAATTAAGTTTTAGAACATGATTGAATGTTAAATGCTGCTGACGGATGCATTAGTATCGAGGAGCTGGCGTAGTTAAAGGTGTGGTGGTCTGTGAACGCGTCACAGTGAAGAATATGTTTCTAATGTAGTAACACGTCAATTAACGAGCGTTGGTCTTTCCAATCAAAAACAAACATGTCAGTGGGATCGGGTTGTGTAGATAATCAACATAATGATCATATGTGTTTGTCATGATAAGTCCTACTGCAACATGATAATGATGTTTCGTTGTCATGTTCAGTCCAACAACTCAATATTGATTATATACACTTAATGTTATTGATTTCATATCGAGGTGATATCAATACGTGATATGTATGGTGTCAAAAAAGTTCATTGTAACAATATTTTTTGGATTAAATCGGAATTGGCTTGGAGGATAGAGGTAATCCAATAACTTCGTTGCCTTATTGTCTGAAAGTAGGCTCTGACCCAGTGCGCTTGTCTTTTATAGCCAATCAATAACTATAAACGGGGGGCTTGTACCAACACTAGGTGGAGTTTTAGGAGCTGTAAAGCCATTACCATTAATAGTAGCGAGTTTCCCAGGTCGTGAAGACTGGTTAGAATGGCTGTGGGAAAATTTACCTCACCAACAAAATACAAGATAGAGGAGTGGTCAGAACAAATGCGCTTATTATGCAGAATGATTCTTGGTGGAAAAAATCTGTTAGAAGCGTCATGCTGAGCAGATGGACACAACGGACTTTGTGAGTATAGGGTTTAACGGCACATCAAGACTGATGTGTTATATGGTGCCTGACTTTGTGATAGATACAACAAATAAATGTTAATCAGGGATCTAACACAGGATCCACAGGAGATGCATGTCGAGAGGCGGATATGGTGTGAACTTAATGGAGAATGTCTTGGTAAGCCAATGGTGTGTAGACCGTTTCTCACACGATTACATAATGATGACGATCGCGTCGTTGATGACGATTATGATGGTAAGAGGCATCACTTTCTATTCTTAGAATTGGGAATGCCAGATTGTTTCTCGACTTGCGAAGGAGTCGTTGAGCATATCAAGTTGAATATTTGGGGGCTTGAACGGTTACAACGTTGTTTGGCAAGTTCGTCAAGCAGTATGGTTGTAGATGTTGCTGCTATGGTCAAATGCACTGGCAATATACGTGCGTATCGCTTACCCAGATATGGATACTTGTCAAACGTTGTTTATTTGACAACGGTCTGTTCTAGTGAACCGTTCGGTGACAAGGCCCAACGAAGCGACCACGGACTGATAGTAGTTAGGCGTATATTGTATCACACGATTGACACCATCGTCTTTATTATAGAAGGTTCATCGCTGTAGACACGAATCCGCTTGTTCGTGTACTGTAAATATTTGCGTCACTCACTGGTGCAGTAAAATAACATCCCTTTATTACAAATGCGGTTAAAAAAACGATGGTTGGCGGACAGAGCGTTTGGCACACAGACTACCCCGGGGTTATAGCAACAGATGCAAAATGACAGATGTGTCGGAAACAATAAACGGACCCCAGACCTAGGCGTTTTAACAGATTCTGAGATACCGATTGAGAGCCAAGGTTAGTTGCGCCGAAAGTTATCGCATCTTTCGAGACGCTTACACCACCTATCAAATTTGCCTCCATTAAGCTCCTTTACGTGTGATTGCTTATGGCGAGGTGTAAACCCAATACAATCTAGTATTGTCTCCTGACAATATTTAGAACAGAGATAGAGAGATATAATAGAACCCAGACCTGTTTCTAAAATCCGCTCCAGATCGTTTGCAGAATTTCATACCTGTTATCGATATACATTGTGCAGCGTGTTCTTAGTGAATAGATACTGAAGCAGACCGTAGAGCCCACGTTTGAGTCGACTGTGGTCAATGTGAAGTAACAGCTCTCCCTAGCTATACTTCGTTGCGGAGAAAATCAGCGTCCATCCACTTGGAAAGAATCCCACCCACCTTCTGTGCCTGCACTCTGACAGTGAGTAGGTGTATGATTCGAGATTTGCTGGTGCATCGTCCATTATGACCAGTATAAGGATAAGTATATCTACCTCTGAAATGCCCGCGACATTAATAACCTTCAGTGGCACAGGGGGACCCGACATTCACGTTCTATCTTGAATCAAGCTATCGTTGATGACGCTGACATTTACGTGAGTCGGATATATTGAAACTTTGCTAACACAGGCTTGGTTGGCGTTTGGCTGCAAAAGGTGCCCCACGTTGACACTACGATAGACGAACCAGCTGCTTAAGTTCGCTGCTAAATCCAGGTACTTAATATCTACATTACACGACTTAATCATTGTAACAGCTACTTTTAGAAGAAAAATCTACATAAATGAAGTAAATACATGTAGGGCATCCAATTCGATATGTTGCATATGAAACCGAAAAACAGAGTACGGGTCGACTTGAGGATGAGACATATTGATGAATCAGTCACTCGTCAGCAACGGCAAAGAGAGCTCATCTACCTAGCTTCTGTCATTTATCACTGTGGTTAAAGCACTATATTTGTTTATTTGCATATATCTCCAACAATTGTGCTTGTTGTTGCGATTGAGAGTAGGCTTTGTTTGTCAGCTTACTGTTTAATGTGCATCACGCTGCGAGATTACACACGAACAATTATGTTCCTACGGTGATGTATGAGGGGGCAGGTGGGCATAAAATGATGGATTTCACTCACACAACCCACATGTCTTTACATAATTCATAAGTTACTCTGTACGGTCAAATAATGGCGCGGGGACGAGTCCGTCTTTGGGCGCATGTTTGCCGAGTGTTGTAATGTTTTACATATTCTTACATTAATGTGATATAGTGTTGCAGAGTCGCATGATAAGATGAAGCAGCCATAGAGCGTGGCCACTCAGCAGCACCAACAGTGCAAGCTAGCTTGTCTTTCTTCGGGCAGTGGTGACAGTCGTTTATAACTGTGATAAATCCATACCATGGTCATCATTCAGGAACATTTCACTTCTTGTTATATGCACCATAATTTATTTATGTGCATACAGCTGTAATAGTTGCATTTGTCGTAGACTTTGTTTCCTCTCTGGTAATTGCTAGGGGTTCATTACAACGTATTTACGCACATGACATTGCGTGCGTTTAAGCAGTGGTGCATGCGGAGTCAGGCGAGCATTGTAGATTTAAGCTCTCTTATGCCACTGAAATATCAACACAAATACACTAGCCGAACTCTTAGGAGTAGAAACATGCTTGGATGTGGCATACATCCATTTATTTGGATTCCCTCAACACATCTTAAGCACATCTTGCTGTGGATTAGTATGTGGATTGCAGTATGTCATGTACCATACCAGATCTCAAATGATTTTCACCATGAGAACGAGGTTTATCTAAGCATTATGCGGTTGCTAAAGACGGTCGTCGTTTCGGGGGAGATAAATCAACAATGTGCGCTAACGATTGACTGATTGTCTTACAAACTTAATACTATAAGTAACCGATACAATAGATAGAGTTTGTTTCGGGGAAGTGATAAAAATGAGTGCAGGAGGGACGAGGGTCGGGGAGACGCAGGTTGGGTGGACTAGAGGTTAAAGGTTGAGGGATAGAGGGACGAGGGGTGAAGGGATAAGGGGTATAGCGCTGAGGTCGAATGGTGGATGTATGAGGGATGAAGAGTTGTAGAGAGACGAGAGCTGATGGATGATGAGACGAGGAGTGGATGGACCATTGGTAAAGGGGTGAATTGCTTAGAATTGGAAGGCCTAGGGACGAAGGAATGAGATCAGAGAGTTGCGGGACGAGGGATGAAAGGACGAATATATTACGAATGTGTGAAGAGGGATGATGGGTGGGAGATGAGGAGAGGAGACCCTTACAAATGGATTGATGAGACGAAGTTTGAAAGGTGGAGCGACCGAAGACCGTAGGGACATGTCGCTGATTGAGTTCAGCCTCATACATCAACCCTGACATAAAACATCCAATCTGCGCAAATTCGTTTTGTTATCTAGCAGTAAATTAAAACATCACTCGGTAGATTAATAAATACATATTCTCTATTAGCTGCGAATAGATATCAGAACCTTTAAGCTGCAAGAAAATACCACGCTCACATTAGAAACAGTTGATTGAACAGCCAGATAGCTCGGTTACTCGTAAGTACAACACAGCACACATGCAATATATCCATTTGCAACGGTGATTGTATTGTATCATTGTGATCAAACCAAGCAATCAAAATCACGCACTCCAGCCTCGAACGTTGCATTATCTCACTCTTGTACAAACAGCTCAAATAATGGATTTGTCGGTGAGTTATGACTAGGGTAGGCATTATTTGTCCATATTACTCAATTGGATACGCGCTCACACAAGAAATATAGCAAACTAGACCAGTAAAATTAACACTAAATCTGGTAAGACAATTGCAACATTATTTAGTTTTTAGCTACGCGTTATAATAATCTCTTTGATGCAACATATTATATGTCTACAACTGATGGAAAATACGATAAAATAACTCTTTTCGACAATTGACGTGTCATTTACAACATAAACTATTCCAAAGCATCACAGCCAAAGACTAACTGAATATATATAGATTTTAGCATACATTTTAAAATGTGATCTCTGCAGTGGTTTGGATCAATGTTTACATCATGTTATATTTCAATCATTATTTAAGAGCAAATTCCGACAATATACGGAAAGGACATTCGATGCTCTTGTGGTGCATATAGACTTGCCTCGTATCTGAGAATGCAGATACTGGCCTTTGTGCTTCCTGCAGGCAGCTTGAAGGGAAACAAATCATGTGTTAATCTGCACAGATGAGGCGCGTGCTATGCAGAAGCACCATTGCAACCACCTGCTGATATGGTTTGTCATAACAACAGATGAAAAACCCCATGCCATCATCAGTGGATGAAAGTTTCACCCGATCCACAGTTAGATGCATGATAATATATACGCTTATTGAATGAATTGACTTGGGTGAACCATTGAGTATATTCATACCGCTGTACAACCTCATTGCCAAATGGTCGTCCTTACAACCGTGTATAATACCTCGAAATTATCATACTATAATTCCCCATACAAATGTACACATTCTCGTTTTCAAGTCATTTTGCATACACTCTACTGAATTCTAAGCGATGGCTTGTGTCGTTTTTCAGGTCATTTGAATCGTGTGGTGAGCCAGCAATCAGCTTAGTACTCGCGCTATGTAGACATAACTGCCTCCTTGGGCGATTAAGCAGACATCCACGATGCTAATCTATTAAGATAATTGCTCATGAATGGAGTTTCTTTCTGCGGATGCCCTGCCAATTACCTTGATCCGGAATAGTTCATCAGAGGGTTGAGGCCAATTAATAATTCACCCGTATACTCTTAAAAGCTCGGACAACAATCCCGGATGTTTTGCTTTTTCATGCCGTGTTTTGGCATGAAACGGCCGAATAGGATTCCTACAACGTTTTGTTCTCTGAAGGGTTTCTTACATTCATCGGTGCAAATGTCGGTAATGATTGTGCATCGAGCACATTTACTGATGTCTCGTACACTTTGTACATTTTCACTGTACACAGTTTACCCTATGAATATACACCAACAATTGCTTTTCTTCCAGATATAATTCGTGACCCGCTGTGTCCCAGCCATGGTCGACCTGCGAGCTCATACACGCCATGGAGCTTAACAAAGCATTTGTACAACCCTATTACAACCCTTCACATAACTGCAGCAGATGCCACATTTGGCAGTAATTGAAGCTGTGCCCAATGTTACATTTCATCCCGTATGTTCTCGCTACACTGCAACATATTTAGTAACGGCCGGGGACGAACAGGTCAGCACAAAGCACCATAATAATGTGGGTAAATTGTCTTCTCGGTGAAATTATTGGGGACAAATATCCAATATGCTCGCTCATAAATAATAGCATGGAATGTGTGGTACTGTAGTGGAGTTAGAAGAGTGTTATTGAATGCTTTAAAGGAGTATTCTGCATTGCGAACAGATCAGAATAACTGGCTGATGATAAGTGTATCGTATTTGCCTCAGATTGGTAATGTATATATTTATGTTGGTCGATACACAGGAAATTATTTTAAGTATAGTCGAGAACAGGCATCCTGTCATAAGGTGGATGTTAAACATGTGGTCTAAGATCACACAGAATCCATTAAAAGGAACCTCACATTTTAATGCTGGTAAATGGCATTGACACTAGCGGGATGGTGAAGCAGCTCAAACTAGTTGCCCCTTTTGCCCATAGCTGTCACTTCCCATTAGGCCCTGTAAACATAAAGCATTGCCCTCCATTGGTATTGGTCACGATGGGTCTGTTTCTGTGGGAACAAACTATCGTTGCAATGGGAAAGGTTCGTCGAGATATCCAATAGCTGTGTAGATGCGGGGGTTGTAGCGTGGAGTACGGATATATACGATAAGGCAAATAGGATAGTAAAAAGAAGCCGATGATTACAAGTGGATTGGGGATATCAATCCATATACAAAACACATAATTCAGCCCTTGGAGTGTATTAGAAGCCCAAAATAATTGTCTCTCGATATTTCATAAACCCGAATCTACTTATTGTGTACAATGCCATGCCCCTCTTTTGATTCCCTCGCTATACTTGGACAAAAGGGGCTGCTGAACGTGATGATTCTCTTATTGTGCGGACATTGACCTTACATTCCATTGCATATTACGCTTCTTTCCCCGTGTCTCCATTTTACATGCTACATAATGAACGATGCTACATCATGAAAGATTTATTTATGTAGATTCAGTCTGTCCATCTCGACGAGGCGTTGGGCGCGGTTTACAGTGCCGTGTTCACAATTGAACGCCATTAACGTCGCTCGTATTACTGGGGGAGATACTCTTCCACACCTGTTGATAACATAAAGCAGCCAGTGTACATTCAATTATTTTATAAATATGACTGAAACCCATTAAAGGCGAAGAAAGCTTGCAATAAGACATGATTCACATTCAGCCCATGCGGAGTTTGCGATAACACTAGCACAGCAGAAACATTCTTGTTTGCAAAACGAATCGCCAAAAACACAACCCTTACCATATAGCATGGTTTTCAAATCAACCATAGGAGCCGCGCGTTGCCATCACAAATGCAAATGCACTTAAATGAAGCATGTTTACATTACAAAGTACGACTATTTATACGAAATTATTGTACAACTATGTAAATCCTGATCAATCAGTCATGCCTTTTCCGACTTGGCCCTGTCGATATTGTTAATTTGGAAGCTTTTTTGTGGTAGAGGTGTGGGAGGAGAAGGTTCGTGGCGGGACACGTTAGCCAAACATTAAAACAGCATACATTTCCTCTTCTATCGAAGCAGTGCCATTATGTATTGATGTTGAAGGGCATCAATAATAGGTTTCCTTGTGGTCCATATAGATACAAGAATAATTTGATGTTGATCCTATATGCTTTAAAACGTTCCTATACAAACCACCGCATAGGTGCTGGCACTTGCATATAATGAAGAATGAGCACTTCACATCTATGGTATTATCATCATTCTTCACTTGCAGAATGTACATTTACCGCATAATATACATTTTGAGCATAGCATATTCTAATGACTGTACACAGCTGCTTGATGATAAATAGGAGGCCGTCTGCCAGAAAATAGGCTATTGATTTCTTCTTGGAAGATGACATTACCTCTGGCTAGATATGGATTATTCCACGGTTGCTTAGCCTATGGGTGTCAAGGAGTGGGCCAAACATCCGCCTATCTTTCATACTCGAGTAATTTGGATGATGATGAAAGTCAAGAGGCTGAGGTCTCTTGTGTTATGGGCTGACATATGTAAGCATCAAAATAACACCCAGCTTGTTCAAGGGCTTCAAAATTATTCGATTTTAATGCATTATTCTTGATACATTTGCAAGATAAGGCAGCCATCATGTGGATATTTAATGAGAGGGACATTTCGGGTAATGGTCGTGCAATTTTGTGATAACTAACGCTCATCTGCTGATTTATTGTTATTGCCGAATTGAAAGCGCAAAGGAAATGACGAAGTCGCTTGGCGAGTTTAACTACCAAAGACGAATGCTTGATCAGTAGCGATTAGGAGTTGCAGTCTCCAATGGTAAATCTCTATAACAGCTGGGCTTTGTCACGTGATTTATAAAAGTGTCCATTACAGTGTGACAAGGTATTAGAGGAAATAATATGTGCAATTGGATATATTGCTTAGGGAATCTGATCTTACCGGCAAGCCTATTTGGAAGGGTTAACTACTTAGCATACATATACATATTTGCAATACCGCAAAATTGAGTAGCATATTTTCTCATAAATTAATACTCAAATATGCAGATGTATACACGAAATTAACTGACTTATTGCTTCCTGAGAGTATTTCAATAAATTAACCTAAGGCTATTCGAAATCCTAATGCAACATTTATCGTCGACCTGAGTTACACAGTCAGAACTCTTGTACACTACCCTTCACTCGTGAACATGTTTTTGGACATGACAATTGATATTCAGGGTATGTTTTATCACATGCAATCCTTAGTATAGATGCTTTTTCCACATTCCAGCGAGGGTTTTACCTGCTATTTTGGTCGTCCTTACTTCAACATCATAGCTTCGTTATGCACGTTTTGCAATTGTGAAATTCCGACATAAGAGCTGTCTACGGCCTAATGCATGCCGCCATGCAGCGCGTACGATTAAGACGAATACGCACGGCCTTCACATCTATAAGTAACGAATTACGTTATAGGGTGTCTGTCATGACTGCGCATTTTGCTTATGCAATGAATGCACTGGAGATCGACGATGCGCGATATCAATGACTGCTGGTGATGCGGTGATGTTAGGATCATAGAGAGCGAAATGTCGTCATCTAGCAGCTCGTAGCTTGGTAGTATGATGTCGAGAACTGCGCGACTGTGATTATTGGTAAATTAGTCTACTTATCACCTGTACTATAGACGACAGATATATCCAATACCAAGTGAAAGCCCTTATCCCACCTTACATTCATCACCATACCCAATCCATACAGCGTGTATCAACGCATTGGATGCGGATACAGTGAGGGCAACTCCATCATCACCATTGTCTAGCTACGATATATAGACAAAACTTAACGGATTACGTTTACCATTGAAAAAGCTAAAATCAAACCTGCAAAGTTATGGCATTAGCGGTATTGCTGGCCTTTGTTATTCTAAGCTGTCAGTGGTTGGCTGATATATTGCTGTGAGAGGTCAGTCCCATGGTCGACACCGAGACAGAGATGTATTTCCCAGATGGCACTAATATAATAAAGTTTCCATCCGAGTTGAGAATTGCATGTGGGGATATATGTGGTATAGCGCAGGACATTAAACATCCGCCAGCTAAAACCAGCATTGATATAACCCTGGCTTTGGTTAGACTTTGAATAAAGTCTAACAACCAAAAGCAATCATGAATAGGCTCTATTGGATAGGATTATGCAGCGCAGCCACTCTACTCATTTCACAATGTAATATAATGGCCGATGTTCTACAGTTCCCAGAGAGATCGGAGTTTTATGGCAAATTTGTGCCACAAACACATGCATTTAATGACACGATCATTTCCGTGCACAGTGAACTCAAATGTGCGGTGATCGCGGTCGCGAATTGATGACATATTGTTCTGTCTTTGGATGTGGTAAAATCGTGACTGTCTTCAAACCCACCCATCCTGATGGTCTTATCAATTCGTTATTCAGTGTTATTACATTGTCACTATAGGGAGCAACAAAGAATACAAGAAGAGTACAATGAATTCAAGTTATGACAGAGCGCACTCCAAAGAACACTCGCTTATCTTAACGAGGCTGAGAGCCGAGTCAACGTCGGCAAGGTAGGTAAGACATCAGTCACATTGTCATAATAAGTACGCGGAAAATGGCAATCCGTATTTCATTCTTGCTTTAACAACATTGCTCCATTGTTGTGAATCACGGTGCACAGAGAGTTTATAACAATTTTCACATTTTCTGGATAACGCTGTAGCCATGTAAACTGGAGTGTTAAGAGTGTAAAAGGTACATCATCAAAAAGTGTAAGAAGCTGGGTTGAGAAATCACAAAACAGCACATATAAGAAGACATATTTTTGGGGCCCAAGCCTGGTTATTACATCACAACGCACATGACGAGAAAAAGTGCGAAAACCGGTATGGATCAGGGCGATTTCACAAAAGCCTCTATTAAGGCTCTTACAGAAGACTCTGTTACTCGCATGCTGAAATCTAAAATTTGTGATAACATAATGGCCGAAATTAAACGTCTCAAAGAAGCTGTGAAAGGAAAGATCAGCGAATTCTGCAATAAACGAAAGTTACGTCACCTGAACAAACTGCCGACAAATAAGAGCAGTATTCGCGGCGAAATTCGCTTAGAATATTAGGCATTAAAGGGAAAAAATGAACACGTCCCAGAAATCGTAGCCAGATAAATTAAGGACGAACTGAAGGTTGGCCAACAGTGTGGGGCGATTGACCGCTCATATAGGTTTAGGAAGAAACATGAAAGAAAATCGCCGAGGTCTATACTTGTGAAGTTCTCAACATACATGGTCCTCAATAAAATCTTCAAAGAAAAAAGCTACTGAGACGCAAACATATATTCATAAATGAGGATCTCACACAAAAGAAAGCTTTACTTCTCTACCAGGCAAGGAAGTTGAAGAAAGAAAGATGCTTGACTGCTGGACGTATGACGGTCAACTGCTGAACTGAATAAAATGTTTCGAGAAACTCATCTGTGGTAGTTTGCACATCAATATTAAGTAATATGATATTAGTGTCACCCATGAGATGGTAAAGAATATTTTCTTGTTTAACTATTGCTAGTATGTCATCAACATAATCGGTGAAATCCCACACATTTGTATTTCGAGGTCTGTAAGGTATTATTTGTTCTGACATAAGCGACCATTTTCCTATTTTCTATATTGATTCAGAAGTATCCAGTCAGACTTAGACCACCAACACAAAGTAGAGGTTTTACAATGCAAGTAATATTCAGCAGTTCAAAGCATCACTCCTGCAGGTAGGTTGGAATAATATCTTGCACAACGATAACACACAACAAGCACATACTGATTTCTATAAAATCTTTATAGATCACTTTAATACCCACTTTTCTTTAACGAATGCAATCTCTGTTTATAAAAACCGAGACCCGTGGCTAACGACAGGGCTAAAAACATCTATACGAGTTAAAAACAAACAGTACATTAAAAGTTTAAAGTGTCCCACTTAAACCAATAAAATGTATTATAAAGCAACTAAAAACAAACTTCAAAGTATGATTAAAAAGTATGAAAGAGATCATTATGATAGCATGTAATCTATAAACAACAAAACTTGGGTAAATCATAGAAATTGATTAAGGCGGTTATAAACCAGAAGAAGGTCACTAGGTGTCCTGAGCAATTTAATTTTAATGAAGACCTAATATCAAACAAGAAAATAATTTCAAACCAATTTAATAACTATGATAAATGTGAAGTTGGTGTAGTTCTAGATTTCAGCGAAACGTTTGATACCATTAATCACGATATTTTGTTACGAAAACTCAAGGTATTTCTCCTGAATGTTTTAAAAGTTATCGACAGATAGGACTCAGTATGTATCGTATGATGGAACTAAATCGGTATGTAGCAGTATTAAACGTGGTGATCCTCGAAGATCCATTTTAAGGCCCATACTGTTTTTACATATATTAATGACATTGTGCACATCTCAACTGTTTTAGTTCCAATTCTTTTAGCTGATGATAATAATGTTTCTTGTAGGTAACGATATTTATAACACGATTCGAAAAATGAATCAGGAGCTTGATAAGCTTGTAACGTGGCTCAACACGAACAAACTATCATTGAATGTACGGAAATCTCATTATTTTATATATAAACCTGGTCGGCATATCATCACCTCAAGTGAAACGTTGTATGTAAACAGCCAGATATTAACGAATGAAAACTGAATTACTTTCTTTGGAGTATGTCTTGAAAGAAAAGAAAATTGGTCACAACATAACCACCAGGTAAAATTGAAAATTGCTAAAAATGAATGTAGGAATCTTATATGAAGTAAGAAAAGTGCTTAAGTTGTCAACGTTAAAAACAATGTATTGTTAATTTATCTATCCGTACATGTCTTGTTTTATTGTAGTACGGCGAAATGCTGCCAGGAAATATACAGACGCAGTTTTAAAGTTGCAAAAGTTATGCTGCAGATAAATGACAGGGTCTCCTAGACGTACCAGTTCTAACCCAATTTTTAAGATGCTAAATGTTATGCCACTATCGAATGCATATAAATATTGTGTACTCTAATTTATGCTCAAGCACAATTCAGGTATTTTGCTAAGACCATTGTACGAAATGTTTAAAAGAAAGCCTGATAACTACACTGTTATAACTTGACAACAATTTGTACTTTATGTACCCAACTGTCAATCTCAAATGGCTTTTTACAGTATTTTGTATCAAGGCGTGAAACTGTGGAATGGTATCTGGAATACAATTATAGCCTGTATGTCGTATTAAGTTTTCAAAATTATTTTAAGAAAGCACATTGTATTCATATGTATCTATAAGTCAATGAAACCCAAAATTCTATTATTGTGCTGTTGAATTTACCACGCTCAATGATATTTGGCACACGCAATATCAATCTTTGTCATTGCCATTGTTAGATATAGAGCGTTTCCAGGTATTGCTATTTTAATATGTTTTTCTGTGCACTTACACGCTGTATTAATTGTAAGGATCCATACATCATTAGATGTCTACATCCTTATACATGATACAACTAATATGTGTGTACTTGTTGATGTTGCAAGTAGTACAGTATTATTATTATTATTGAAATTCATATTGCTAACAATAAACCAAGCCTCAGGATGCGCTATCCCTTATGAAATAGGACCAGCTCTATAGTTGATGATAGCATGAAGGCTTTACAGTGCTCTGGAACATGGAGCTGGAATTATGAAAACCCAGTCTGATAAAGAACTTGCTATCAGCTGATGGTCATAAGCAGCGGAATTTGAGAAAATTAGTGTCATTTTTTTGATAAGCATGTCATGCTGATTATTGTTTGATTTATGGTAGACAAGCCCAAGTAAGGTGAACTCTCACGTGGGTCAATACACATTTGTCGACAACAGGATGCAGTTAAGGGATCTATTCTTGGCAAATAAAGACAATACTGGTGCATGGCGACATATTTTACGAGCCCATATGTATATCGTTCAGGTGTGAACACATCTAGCTTTATCTTACCCTGATCCACACCAGTCTCCATGCTTACTGCAATCATTAATTTAACTGTGGACTGATTGTCAGCTAGCACTGGAGATATCCGGTCTTCCCAAGAAAGTTCCTTGCATGTTGACTCGCATGCAGGTTCGTTTTGCCTTGTATTCAGCAATATATAAAGCATGAAAAGTAATATCGACAAGAATGCCACGAGATCTGACGAATCGCACACAATCTATGATGAAAGAGATTTCAATATCCTATCAGTTGTAATACATGTCGCGGAATCTCTAGAAGGCTCTCACTTTATTATTCGTTCGTGTTAAGACACAGTAAGGTGAGCTTCCGTTCAGACCAGCCTTGTTTATGCTTCACA
The DNA here is from genome assembly GCA_034190875.2 of Urechis unicinctus. Lineage (NCBI taxonomy): Eukaryota > Metazoa > Annelida > Polychaeta > Xenopneusta > Urechidae > Urechis > Urechis unicinctus. Next base: position 61,620,916 of record CM067350.1, read on the forward strand.
AGCCATGGATATCCTAGTGCCACAAGCCCGTCGTTCCCACCTTCCCCGCTGATCGAAAAACAAGAAACATTAAGTGCCACCCAGCCACAGCGTTTATTACAACCCCTACCAATTACCAAGGGAGTGTGAACTCTCAGCCAGGTTAAATAAGGTCATAACTTTTCATCTGTTAGACTTGTGTGTGCACCATGCCCGAAATGTGCAATTATGCCTGCCGGTTTCGGTGTAATAAAGGCATCAATGGCGCCAATTATTTGATTAAGGTGATCGCCAATTAAGCCAGAGCCGTGAAATTGAATGTGTAAATAGCAACATCAGCCTCTTCGGGAGGCAAGCATCGGGTTGCCTTGTCATTGACGTGCACACAGACCGCGTATATGCTACCATGAGTAACAAGAATGAACCGTGCACCGCATGGTTTGTTGTCTGTCAACAACACCAGCTTGTTAATTGTTCAAGTGATAAGTTCATTAATGATATTAGGTTGCGGTTGTCCGATACAATAACTGTCTGATGATAAAGTGTACTGCACATCCGGCTACACGAGAGGCGCTTTCGATCATGAAGGATACAACAAAGATGGATTCATGGTGTGTGTTGAGTCAATATGTCTACAAGACAAGGTCTACATATTGCAGCGGAGGGACCATGATTAATTTTGAATGAGACACGGATGAGCTGATCAAACGACTCATTGTCATTCCGCCTTTGTGACAAAAGCAACGCCAACAACTACCTGCACACAGTCGGCCATACGTTTTTTCCACTTGGAAATATTCATGCATCGTTTCGACTTTAGACAACGGCATAATCAGATAGCGGACTGACCGCATATTGAAGCACGAACTTCAAACAAAGTACGTACTACGCTCCCATTACTGCGCACTTCGATTGAGGTACACATGGCAATGATCCTATCAACCTTGCTTTGCATTTTGTGACATTATTTTCTGAAATGTGATTGGCTTTGAGCGATGTATTTGTGCAAATATATTATGGCCTCCATTTGGAACATTTTTGTTGTTGTGAGCGATATTTGGGATTCCCAACAAGCGTTTTGATTTCCACCGTTCAACAGCGATCGCAAGTTTTTCTGTACTCATGGTAGTACATTTGTAACACATGAGCGTGGCCGAGGTAAGATCTATATATTTTTCATCTATATATGTATGCGTTCGTACTCAAATCAAAGTATTGAGTACTTTCTTCTAAATTGGTGCCATAGTCTTATAGTTGATCGTATGTAGATAAGAATATGACACAACTGAACTGCAGGTCGAATTTCTTAGGAATGTTGAAACCTTGGACCTTTGAATGGACACTGTCAATAATGCTAACCGAATATGATTAAGTCTGCTAATACAGGATGAATATTAGAAATCTCACAAGAATAGATGGTTTGTGTTGTATACTTACTTAAAGATTGATATTTAATATTATATATTTGAAATCACCTGGACAGTGTCTTAACTGCTTCACTTTAGTTTCAGAAGCGTATCAAATTTGAAAGTGATGGCGACTATCGGCAAGCGTTTACAGATAAGGATATTCGGCAGGTGATGGGAGCGACGTGTGGAAGTGTGGAAGTAACTAAACAGGTCCTAAAGCAGACCAATTAACACCAAGCTCTCTATAATCAGCTGAAAATATGTTAATGATAGGGAAGCATGGTTTGATATCAATGACACTGACGAGCATTAATTGTCATTTCTGCTTATCCAACTGTTGTTAAAACTTCACCATACCTAGTTTAACTTATCCATTGTATTGGTTTCTATATTCTCTTGATTTGCTGAGGACTGTGTTGATGATTTGATTGGTATGCATGTATAAGTTTTCTTTTTGAAATAAAACTTTTAATCATGTTATTGTCAACAGGCTGAAACTAGTCAGCTAGTACAACAATGCATGTGTCTGTGGAATGCAAGTTTATTGTATGCCTTGCAGCTGATAAGACACATAGATCATATAAACACACTGGTTATGGTATAAAAGTTTAAATATCGAATTATTTTTCGCAGGGACATGACACTAATTTTCACAAATTCTGCTGCTTATGACCAATCAAACAAAAATTAAACAGAACAGTAAGTTTATATCTACATTAAACTCTGTCCACCCAATACATTTTCTATTCACCCCCAAACCACATATGACTATGGTTTCATTTGCGATAGCATTAATTATCATTTGTACGGACTGCATTTCAAATGGGTCTTTATTTGCTCTCCTATTTGCTTTCTCACTCTATACCTGTGATGTGTGATTAATTACAAAACTATGGTGGTATATGAAGTAGATAATCCTGGGCGAGACAGGTTAAGGGAAGACTGTTGAGGAGCCTAGGGGTGTGAGAGGGTCTGGGGGGAGCCCGGGATGAGAGAGGGTCTGTATAATAAAGTTTTGCTTTTTGGGGGTATACCAGTGTTTATTCTGTAAGCTCTACTGAAACAGTAATAAACCAGTATGATATTCACAAGCTATGTCCAATCTAGCAACACTTGATCTTATACAACTCTCAGAGATATCATATACTTGTTTTAAAGCGACCCTTAGTTCGTCAGTAGTTTTCTCAGAAGACCATGTCACACAAAAACAAGCAATTTCCACAGATGGAAATCGCCTTTTTTAAATTAATTTACATGATCAATACTAATGATCCCGTAAACATTACTTTGGTGAGATATATTAAATTACCTCAGCAGTAAAAAACTTGAGTATTTACTTAGCAACCTGGAAACAAAAGGTATATTTTACAATTGAGTAATATCAGACAGTTCTGGTAGCTTTGTAATTATATTTGGGAAGAACATTCATGCTTAAACACTACTGGACAAATACCTGTGCCCACTCAATCAAGAGATCTGGCCGCTTTCAGTGATATTACGACCAAAAATTGCCATCAAGGAAATATGGTTATAAGCTCCAGTTACCAATACTTTAAGACACTAGCAGCCTGGGTAGACAACTAGCGCCATTTGAACAGTCGAGATAGGGCGTACTTTGATTGGAGTAATTTCAGTAAACAAGGTCACAATTTGCATAACAATTGAGAAAATTAATGTTTATGCAGGTATACTTCAAACCAGTTATGCCGTACTGGTAACGAAGTACGCACATCGATCGAGGTACGGACTTCCTTCTGCGGTCGTCTTTGACCTGATAATCTACAGACTTCGACGCAGTGTACGTACAAGATTATTGTCAACTCAATATTCGGTCCAAGTACCATCATTAAGACACAGTAATCCCCTAAATAAATTCAAGCCAAGCTTACGTTGATGTAATCCCGCTTCTTAAATTGAAACTCATCACTGACAGAATGCACACACTGCAGTGACGCCGAGAATGAGCTCCTTCAAATGCCCAATTTTATGTTGTTCTGCGGAAAAGCTTTTGTGTATTTGTTCTGCTTGACTCTTGTTTTTATCATAGTTTATTCTTACAAAACTGGCAGGGTGCCAACGGACCAAATCTTTTCCCTTGACCATCCATTGACCGGACGGTATTGTGTGACCATCTGTATAAATATTGGCGAATTATGACCTCCATCGCTAGATGGGGTGGCTGACAAAGAATTATGTTGGCTTAGCTGCCAGGGATGAGACTTCAGGTGTGTTAAGCATCCATGGCATTATTGATTTTAAAGAAATATAGCCTATATTTCCGCTCGAGATTATCGTGCAACCGCAAGCTGTTTAGGCAGTCATTGTACCTTTTAGTCGTTATCACTGTGATAACTGCTGTTAACAATGCGAGTCGGTTTCAAGAATTCCCCACAAAACACGAAAGACTCTCACAACAGGCTACTACCTGCAGTCAAGCATATCACTAGCGGTCTCCCACCTAAATTATTCGCCTAGTTGATACCTGATTTTGTCAACCGAAGCCGAGTGGTCACGATAAAGCCCCAGTTTATACCGTCACTAACATACCATGTCGGCTGTTGATTTGTCAAGTGTCAACGGTCGCTTGATAAGACGCCTGTTAGAAATGACGCAATGTCTTGTCAGCTCAACAAAGCACATGAGCCGGGCAGTATGGAAGATAAAGCTCCACATGTTTGATATGCGGCCCTTTGCACTCATTGACTATGTATTTGAAACGTTTTTATTGAGCTATTTTAGTTTGATAAACAGAGCTATTTATAAATATGGATCTGAAGGAGACTAAGGATGCCGTTACAATCCATCAAACAATACAAAAGCTAGATAGGCACCACATGAGGGCACATAGAGGGATGGAGATGCGGGGATCACGGGTGAGGATAATGATAGCGGTTGAAACGTGTCCAATACAGAAAAAGAATAGAATGCGCATTTGAAAGGGAGCGGATTGATCTGGAATATTATCATAGCAAGTGTTAAACATAAATAAAAATCACAATATCTCGCTTTCTGTATCCATGGGAACGAGGGATTAATGGTCAATCATTAAAAGTCTATCAGCAGATGCGGCACTGATTGAAAAGAAGTTTTGTTTTGTTAAGCACAATGAAAATGTCGTAGGGTAAGGGGATTTGGGTGTATTTGGAACGTAGATGCCATCACCCGATAAAACGAGTCTTATATGCACTGAACAGCACACATAATGCTTTACATCTACAAATGCATTATAGTTGAGCAGGATGGTTCCTTTACATATTGACGCTGGCTCATTAGTTACTTCAGTTACTTACGTCGCTGCATACCTGTTTTGTGTCGATATAATGCCTCATGTTACAATGTCAAACATGGGACCTATATGCACCCATCAATACGCTTTTTATCTTAATTACACAATGTATGAATCTGAAGTAACTGTCCTTCCTGTCAATAACAGTCATTTCATCAATCATTTCACGTAAATCCAAGGTGTGTCACACAATACCCTCCGATGGTAGTGTGTGTCAAGGCACATTAACTGTTTGGAAATATGTTACGTAATAATGGAAACGGTCCTCCACTAAGGTCGGCTACAATTTGTTTTGTCTAGCTGGCGGCGTGATGCATCTATGTCTAAAATAGATTCGGTCTTTTCTTAGCGTAATTGAACCAAACACAGTGTAGAATGCTATTACCAAAAATATCACGCTGGTCGGAACAGAGGCACCCATCTGTACTGGAGAGTTAAGAAGATATCAGACTAGCATTAAGGTAGCGATGGAATCTATCTTTGGCATGCTTCTCAGGCTAATTATGTGGCTAATGAAGGCTATTTTTGTGTATTCTCACATGGCTAGAATCAACACATCCACAACTATTACATCAGTGAAACTAGTTATTCTTTGCAGATGGGGGCTGCGGTGTTATATCAAAGGAAATCGCTCGCCACATAACCGTCACTAATAACATCATGTATTCAACGCAGATTGAGTGTCAATTTGTTGGTGGGGACGTCTAAAGGTGCCTCACGAAGGCAGTGATGGCTGTGGTGTAGAGTGTTGCCAACAGTTTGACACGCATAGCCTATGCAACTGTGTGTTATATACAACAAGTCATTATGCTGTTGTTTAATTCAACAAGCCAAATAAGATTAAGCTTTGCGTAGAATGTGGGCGTCCATGTCTCCGATTATCAATAATACATTATTTCCTCGCGGCCGATCGGCAGTGCTATCACACCCAGCTTTTACTATGATTCCTATCTACGCCTGGTTGCTACCCACAACAATATCCCCCTGATGGTGTTTTAATACATGGCAAAATAACTCGCTTGGTATGGCTCTTCGACGTAATTATCATTGCTGTGTGTGGCGCTGTAAAAATTCTGATTACATGGAGTACCTCGGATTTTCTCCCGGGTATTTCTCTGACGTAATTGGCACAGTGGTTATGAATAAGTAACAATCTCTGTTGTCGCACCTGAGAGTTATAAATGAGTGTTTATTTACCCGACAGCTTAAGAAGCGTGCAGTCACATACTAATAATGTCCATGATGTACCTAATTCACATGCACAATCACATGGATATATCAACGACAATGTTGGCATTATAGTATTGGCGCTTTATTAGCACGCATTCAACCGACGTCTGGGCTTTCCAGAGGAGCTGTTGTTAAACGATCATCGACATTTAATACACCACACAATACCAAATGCGATCGATGTACATGGATGCACTAACGAAAAGTCAAGTTTACTGTACTAACATAATTCACCACTGCACCAAACACGCACCAACTATGAGTTTGCGCTTTGACTGGCAGCGGAGTCAATATCATTGCTTAGTTTGGAATATACAAAAACACGCAGGAAGAATGTTTTGCTAGTTACGGTTAGAGTTCATTATTGATACATGTTTCAGGGACTTTCCTTTATGTTCCGAGTCACGGATGTGTAACAGGAACTGATCATCGAGATTGAATACACCACGTACATATCTTATCAAGATTGCATACTGGGTTGCAAAGTAAATCTAACCATTGTATGTGTGACTCCTGCTATATTCGATAGATATTGGTAATTCGTAGACTCCCGTGGGCTGTTTATCACATGGAACATGCACACGAATCCTGAAATGTCCCCTTATCATAGTCATTGGGTCTGTGTCAGGCAATTCTGACCAGATAAGATTGACCATTGTCAGTCTGCTATTGTAAAACACTCGATTTGAAATATAATCAATTGATTGGACATTCGTCTATTAGCGGGTATTTATCCATTCTTATACAAAATATAATAGAACTAATGCATGCATGATTATGGGGAAACTGTTTATCAGTATTCCTCTCTGTGTCGCATATGCAGCAGTTGCAATATCGGTTACTGAGGCTTATGTTGCGCAATTTCGGTGGAATAAAACCGAAACCCATCGCCAGCGGAATACATGCACCAGCATCATGATAAAATTAGGGAGCAAAATGAGGTCCCCCCTCGATAGAAAGCGCAATTGATATGTTATAATTATGTCGAGGCTAAAATGACAGTTAGCCCTGCGTGTTCAGTGTTTTTATTTGCATTAATTAATGAGTTTTGGCAATTTTCTACCCAGAAAACTAAACTTTTACTTGATTTTCATCAATGTACGACAATTGAATAATGCCGCAAAGCGTAAAAAGATGCTCCATAATGATCAGATCCATCCCAAATATTAATTATGCTCTCTATCTCGTGGGCCCTGGCCCAGGAATAGTCCTCTATTAGTTTCCTCTTACAGCATACAGGAGGATACAGTGGGGCTATTCTACTCCCAGAACGCCATTGTAACCAGACGAGTGATGGAGGGACCCGGAGTTGGTGGGATTGGGGATGTCGTGCGAGTGGTGAAATCGCAAAAGGCGTTCCGATGAAGGACGTACGGGTCGGGGGCTAAGGGTAAGATGGCTGGCAAGCGATGTAGAGACTTGGGTTGACGGGGAGAATGATGTAGTAAAAATTGGTGCTGTGATGGGGAGGAGAGACTGGCTAGTGGGCTTCGGGCGAGGCCTGAGGTACAACGAGTGACAATAGGCAATAAGTGATGGGTTATTTTGTGGATATGTTTTGGTAATAGTAAGGAAGCAAAGGTCCTCCGTACTTGTCATAAATTGATGATGATTAGTCATGCAAGTGAATGTGTGTCATGCTTATTATTGTGCAGAATAATGAATGATTTGCGTTCTATTGCAAAATCAAATCCATTGAGCCAGCAAGTGGTCCACTGCCTCAAATATCTGGTCACACTCTTCTTCGAAACACGCTCATTTGGCAAACTTTACGATTGTTTTGTCGACCTGCAGCCTTCAAGTCGCAAAAGACTGTTACCAAGGCGCTGTTAGGTGAGGTAACGAGAAGAGCATCTAGTTTTATGAAATATGATTATCGGCCTCTTCCTGGTGACTGACAATACGATTCTTTGAACGTGACAGCATTTGTTTTGCTGACTATTATGGCTTGGCTTTATAGTGGTAAATGCTTGGTGATGGCATACGCATGGCTTGATGTTGGTAAATGCTTGGTGATGGCATACGCAAGGTTATGTGAACGCTGGATAATGGCATGCACCGTTGTGGTGGCATGCGCTTGGTGAAGACGATTGTTCATGGCGTACAATGGATGATGGTACAATGTTAGAATATATGACTAAATGATGGCACACGGTGATAGCATATGCAAGAAGACAATACAACCGCGGCGATGACATGCGTGCGGTGACAGAGTACTTTTTGCGAAACGTGAATAAGTATAAAAGCAACAAGATAATTACTTATTCTGTTATATGAAGCTGTATTATGAAAACATGAAATAGTACATTCGGTCAATAAAGTGCGAATCCCGAGACTGTAAGATTGAACATAAAAAGTACTAATCTTGTAATCCTGTGACCCAACGCATCATGGCAGATGATATTACTTAAGAGGCCAACCAGTAGCGTCATATTACGCACCAGACGATGGCTACTTATCAGCAGCGGGAACACGAAGGATGTAGAGCAGTGTATCTCATCGGTTGGGTAATAATGCCATTGGTTCTAAATAAATGTCGCAAATTGCAATAACCAACAAGTTATCGAATGCGTACTCTAGACATTTAGATATCAAAGGAATTCAATGGTGAACCAAAAGGAATAGTCACCGGTAACTCTATAATATCATTATCGTGAAAGCACATAATGCACCACAAAACGCACAGCTTGCTTCAGACAACGCCTCATTGCAACCCCGCGTTACATTCCAAATAAGGCGGAATTCATTGCCAAAACCTACAACAAACATGACATCTCTTCGTGGGCGAGTTAATAGTACGAAAAACTTACTCCATTAGGCTATTTAGGAATTGACTGAAGTAAAGAAGAGAGGTGCTGCAGTTGGTTTCGAGATTTTGAAGTGGCAATATCGCCTCAATGTAGTGTTTTGTTTCCTGCACATGGTGTTGTTGCGAATCAAGGTTCGTGGCAGTGTTACAAAACAAAAGCAGACTTAATATCATGATATATTTATCCTACATGGGTGTATGATGCATACCTGACAGATAAACTAATGAAGCCACATTGATAGGTGACATCCCTCAACACCCATTAAACAAAAAATCATTTAAGATTTCATTAAAAAAATCCTAGACAACCTAGTCTGCAGATTTGTTATATTATCTCGGGGATCCGTGTAGGCTGAGATCGCATAAAGTGATGTGTATCGGCATCTAAATACTTGCTGATACCAGAGTGCTTACTCGTTTTTGTTAGCGTGAGTGTCAAATCTAGCGTCTCATGAGTTACAATTACGTTCTTAACCATGAACGCATGGGTGCCGAGGTCTTGAATTGCACCAAAAAGTAGTTTTAGCTACAAAGGTGTTGCAAGGTAATTACTGCCTGTCTATCATTGATGATTAATACTTAAATGTGTAGGTGTATGGTAGTGTGATTTAAACCAAGCATATGTTAAATACGATATATCGCTGCTTTTATGAGTGTAATGAATGGATATCTTTGCGGTGTAATCTACCTTTTTTGACGGGTCGAAAATTCCTTCCGCTGTATCATATATATAATAAAACTTTCCCATTACTCCCATAGCATATATTCAAGCACTAAAAACATTCTCCGAATAATTTCCGCCACTTAACCATGATATTATCACACACTGCATTTATCACCTGACCAAGTCCTAGCAACGCGTATTACTGCATACCACATATAAAATTACGCAGGTTGCATTATCGCTTATTTACTCTGTTACGTAGCAGATTGTTGCGTCAACGACTCAGTTACATAAATACTCATATATCTTCATCTAGCAGCGAGGTACTCGGAAGCTTGGCATCGCGAACGTAGAACCTGTGTTTATTGGTAATTTCAAATCTTTTTTACAGACGCTAGATAAAGCGTTCACTGAGGAAAATCCTTGGCTTATTTTGTGACTCTTTAAAGTGCACTGCATAAAAAATAATGAACATTTTGTAGTGAAAAATACTTCATCATCCGACGATTTCCTGTAACCTCTAAAAATGATGCTTATTAAATCGAGTCCAATCGGTAACCTATTTTAAGTTCCATTGCTTTTTTTTTTTACTTGACGTGAACGAAAATCCCAATATGGCAAGTGGCGTGACTACACATACGCAGCCGTTACACAAGCGGTGTCTGTTTGCTGTGTTTTTGGTACATTCAAACTTCAAAACATGAAATCAACTAACTCATCATGCTGCAAAACACGCTGCCTGTGACACATTTGTAGAAGCTGCGAAGCGTACTATATTGTGTGGATAGTTGTACGTCCAAAGTTTAATGTTTAACGCATAGAACGTAACCGTATGAAGATGGCAGTACTGACAGATAAACAGATCAACTAGTATTCTCACATCACAGGCGATACTATGCATGCGTGATAATGATTACGATCTTACCTGGTATTTTTCATGCTTGATAGCATAACTTATAGAGATAAAACAACCGTCTTATGACTAGCTAATGTGACTGAGGAGTCCGAATCTCACTAACAATTGATGCGCGGTGAGAAGCCTGCCTAGCTGTGGCAACTGAAGTTCACAATTAGTACATTTTTGCAATATTTACAACATGATATTGACGCGTAGCTTCAGAAGATCATTCATTGTAAAATGCCAGCATCACTGGCTCCAAAGGCATACATGGTGTGATTAATATGCCACATACCCGGACAAATCAGACTTTCTCTCTTAAAACCTCGATCTTTGCTACTTAATGTACATGTGCTGATTGATAATGGGAATATGAAAAAGGTCTGATAATGACTTTAGAACCATGTCAATCTATTAGTGCTTACCAGCCTCGTGAAATACCACCACTCGAGCAAAATCTGAGATCGACAGAATCGGGTAAATTATATTTCACGACCGACGGTGAATTTATCCAGCAGAAGAAACGCTAAGCAAGAATAGTAATCAATCCATCCTCTCGATGCTACTCTCGATGATATGACGAGGATATCTTGCCATGTCATTATTTCAATATTATAAATTGGCTTCTTACAGTATATATGCTAGCGTATTAAGCTTTCCTAACATAATTTTCACATCAAAATAATTACATTACCCCACACTGCATTCATCATCAGGTCCAATTTATGCATCGTGCAGCTGCAGATACAACGAGGGCAACGCTATCACCACGATTACCTAGCTTCAATGTACAGACACAATCAAACAGTTTATTGTCGCCATTAAAGTGGCCAGAAGCGAACCATCCAAGTTGTTACATTAGAAACAAAAAGTTCGATGTTGATGGCCTTTGTTATTCTACCCTGTTAGTGGTTGACTGATATGTTGTATAAAATGTCATCCCCGTGATCGACACCCAGACAGAGACGTATTTCCCATATGTCACTTACATGATAAAGTTTTCGTCTGCATTCTGTGATAAGTGTGATGTGTCATCCTTTGCAGTGAAATAAGTGGCAGTTTGCACCCCGTGAAATCTCAAGAAGACAATCATTTAATTATTCGTCCAAGTCTAGCTGCTCACAAACCCATTCCCCTACATTCTCTAGAAACGAAAATATTTAACTTTACCCAATGACAGCGTCGAACAAAACCGTTCTCAATTACTGAAGCAAACGTATGCAATATTCGCCAAATGTTGAAACAACGTTATGCCTGCCTTATTCAGTGCAGCGAATAGCAACAGAATCAACGGGCAAATCAACTCTCGCATGCGATCCGTCAATCGATTTATTGAGGCGGTAGCCACTTAGGCGAGAGCCGTCCAAATGGCTGCGTCAATGGCAGTGTCCGCGTCCAGGGTAGACGAGCTTCGCTTTGTAATTGACAGCGTATATGCTGCCATGAGTAACCAGAGTCGACCCCATGGTTTGTTGTCCGTCAACAGCAATAGCTGTAACCATCGTTCAAGTGATTCTATTAAGTTACGGCCGTATAGTCCGACTTAATGGTAATAATTAATTATTAAGTGCGCTGTGCACTATACTACATGAAAAACGCTATGGGTCGCGAAGAATACGACAAACATAGATTGATGGTGTGTGTTGAGTCAATATGTCAATGAATGAATAGCCCCAGACAAAGCCCATATATAGCAGTGGACGAGTCATGGAGTAATTAATTAATGAACTATCATTTGCACATTTGTTATTGGTCTTTTGCCGTAGAGATATCTATCCCAGTGAAGAATCATAATTTTTTCATAGGCATGCTTCATTTGAAGTCAAGAAGATTATGCCGTACTGGCGCGAGTTGTGATATATGTTGGTGTGGTTGAAGCACAATCATTTGGATATAATAATCCTCAGATTAAAAGTCAAGAGTACGATGATGCAGCCCTTTTTCTTTGATTGCTAGCCATCTCGTGAAGAATGCACACACTGATGCTACGCCGTAGCGTACTAGACTCCTTAAAAAACCCTTGTGTTTTTCCAGTGACGAGCTATTGTGTACATATTCAGCTCGACCCTATTTTATAGCGCCTAATTTACTTACACAGATCTCTTGTAAGCAAGTTGCAGGGCACCAATGGACCTTAACTTCTTTTCCCTTGGACAGCTATCACCGGACGATCTTGTGTGACCATCTTTGTAAATATTTGTAAATGACTTCCTTTGTCGCTAGCAAGGGTGAATGCTATGGTAATATTACGACGTGACTGCCGGAGATGTGTTGGGAGCCCATAGCATTCGTCGGCATCTTCTGCACTTAGAGGTATAAAAGAAATATATTTTCTCCTACAATGCCGTGCCACGGTAACCTGCTCGATTATCACTGTATCTGGTGACCCTCATTCAGTCGTAATAACAGGACATAATCACATGTTTAAGGGTGTGCTGTAAAAAGGCTTGCCCATTAATCTCTTCCAGACAGGCATTGATCCCATAAAACTTATTAATATTAAAGTCACGTAGTGTAATGACGATTTCCTTGGGAAAAAAAATGAAAGAAATCTACCTCCACTAAGGGAAACTGAGCAAGGCGATGAAAACAGACCATTAATGACGTACACGTGTTTATGGTTCTGTCGTGACGCAGCAACACGGCGTGGTGAATGCTGCTTGACAACAATGGACACTCCAGAAGCGAGTGAACCCTGATACTCATATCATAACAGAGAAGATAAAATGGACAATTCGTCAGAAATATCGTCCTTACAGCGAATTATCTGCAGTCTCTCATATTTCTAGTAGACTCCCTCCTACATTATTCTTCTGTATTCTAGAGCATGTCAACAGATCATCAGCGGTCACAATCAAGCCCCTGTCAAAAATCTTCACTAACATACCACGCCTGCTGATGACTTATTAAGTGCGAATGGCCGCTTGAATAGACGCGTGTTGGAAATAAATCAATTGTCTGATCAGCTCAACAACAACATCGGAGCGCCACTGCCATGTGATGAGAAGGGGGGTCAGGTCACATTTTATACAACCACTGCAGGCATCCAGGAGTCTAAAGAGGCCCTGCTATTACCAAGCAGTAGTTGTCATATTTGGTAGCCCGAAACAGGTAGGAGGTAGATTTTTCAAAGCATGCGTAATTTAGTACGTAGTCATACTTGAGCCCACGTAGAACGTTCAGCGAATAATTTTCCAAAAATAATAGCAGCAACACGATTGAATGAAATGCAAATGAAAAGAGTTGGGGCCTAACCAACGAATGAATCGGAAAGGGCCGTTTTTGTTCACTCATTTCAGCGAGTATAATTTTTTAGAAATAATTAGGTGCGTTTCCTGGAACATGAAGGATAATCTAACATTTGAGTTTTGGCTTGCACGGATGTTGTTGGGTTGTGTTATTGAGGGAAATATATAATGAGAACAAAAATTCATTGCGGGGCCTAACCTCAACGAATGAATCGGAAACAACGAACATAACGGCGTAGTTTATACAAGGCCACTTTGGAATGCCCTTTCCCGAACAATTCATTCTAAATAATACTGCACAAGTCCGTCAGGGGGACATGATTGATGTCGGCGATGTCGATTTCAGTGACTTGATAGATAGCATTAAGGGTACGCAAAACGCAGCCCAGAGATTGAAATAGAAAATTTGGCTGTGCTAAGAAAAGACCACCTCTTTTCTGAGCTGGGCTCAAAGGGAGCTGGGGTGAGGCGAGCTGGGCCAATTGTAGTGGGCTAAGAGAGCTAATTCGAGAGACATCTGATGAACGAGCGGTTATGATTGCGATATGCTGCTAATTTAGAGGTAACACAATCACTTCAGTGCGATCGAGATCTGCATTCTGTCATGTAAGAACCACTTCCCATTTCTGCTATGTCTCTGTGCTAAAGTGCTTTTGACTTGACAACCTGTTATCCAAATTGAGATCCTTTTAAGAATATCTACATGTAATCGCAATGGCTACTCTTATTATAAACCTGCTATGGAAACCCATCCGAGAATTAATTTGTTTAACTGGAAAGTAACCCGTGTTAATGAACGATGCATCAAGCTAAGTGAGAGGCTTGCTATGTGACGGTAGCTCTTAACATCTCTTCACCTAATGCAAACATGACAGTGCTCTATATAATTGGAAACAGCTTCCTCGAGTGACAAAACTAGAAAGAGTCTAGAAATAACCAGCACATCTGCCAATTTACCATTTCCGCAAATTAGCATGTCAAAGTGTCTCTGAATGTTTACCTTATATTACACAATAGGCGCTGATTACTGGTGGCAAAGACATAGGCAGGGTTCAATGCGATATTTTATTTCTTTTCCTTGTATATTTCAGTTGCAAGTTTCCACTTAGCATTCATTTTCAGCGAGTTTAAATGCGTTCTTGTTTAGAGCTGCATGATATCCAATGCTTTAGACGTGATTGAAATCATTTCATGTCAAATCATGTTTTCTCTTTAAAATCCAATTTGTGTTATTCATGTTTTGATAATAATTTACTGTTTGCGTTATATAATTAAGCGTGCTGCAGAAAATGTGATGATGATGTTTCGAGCTTCGTTCGCCTCATCTTCAGATAGATAAGCTCACCAGTTGTTTCTCACAACATAACAGCATGGGGTTCACAATCAGATGTAGAAAATAGGTATGTGCCAAATTGGCGATGAAACAGCTGTCGAAGAATCACAATTAACCTCATTCACCGGTATAGCAATATCTTCTTTCTGTTGAACGCGGCGTAAAAATCCAGTATTTCATTTCATTCGTAGAATTTCATTATCCTCGTGCATTGAATAGTTGATATTACATGATATTAGGTGATTTGGTCTCTTTCATGCCGATGCCATGCATATAACTATATATTATAGCACTGCTACTGCTTAGATAGAGTAACAAAAACAACCAATGCCGTGCTTTCTCTCATTAATGTCCTAATTGTGGCTGGTTCGATAGTTACTTCTTCCAAGGCAAATGTAGTTCGCTTTTTTATCTGTATACTGTGATAAGGCAGCACAGACAAATGAATAGCTTGAATTGTTTCCATACTGCATAGGATGTTAGCATTATGTATGGTAATAAATATACCCCGTCATGAATTTAATTAGCAAATAATTCCAGGAATGCTTAATATTCAGGATATTTATGCGCTTGTATATTTCGGAATGATATATAAAATACGTGATTCATCAGATCGGATTCCCGCCCTGTATAATTCAGTTGTGTATGCTACACATCTGAAGATGTCATGAAGGGTAACCTCTACAGAACGTTCCACTACCAGGCCAACATGATCTCCATAAGTGGCATTCTTTTTATTCGGGTCAATGAGTGCAGAGGGTTTGATGTGAGTTGTACGGAATCATGGTTCAGTACATCTCAGGATGGTAAAGGAACCAAAGTTTGTGATATCAACAGATGGTAAGATGCTCGAACGACATCCGTTTGCGGAAACAAAATAATCCCCCATGGTTGATTTTGTGTCTCAATTGGTGAAGGATTCTCCATACGATTGTCTCTCAAGTGATGGTTTTAGTGCACGGGAAATTGTGGTCTGAATTTACTTGTTGCATGTGATAATTATAAGTGTAATTTACACCCTTCTCATCTTTGTTACAAAATATATCATAAAAATAAGCTTAGCACAACTAAGAGAGTGTGCTATAACTAATCCATCATTGGAGGCCTTTTGAGGACAAAAGTTACTGTTGGGTGCAAAACCAACAAGGAGCATGGTTCCTTCATGTCAGCAAAGTACTTGTGTCTGTTCTGACTGTGTTGGCTTGATAGCATCAACAGAAATTTGTGCGCTGATGCAAATAGCGTATTTAGTTAGAGATCATATATGCAACATAGTTTATTATGTTTAAGTTAAAATATGTTGCATGTAATAACTTTGATGTATTGTCATCATGTATTCGAAATAGCTTTACTAACGTCCACCAACACTGTGATAGCTACAACAGTGCATTGAATATATTAATAGATAGCTTAAAGATAAGTAATTAATATCATTCATTAAGGTAAATGCTGTGATGTTGACTTAAAGCTGACTATGGTCTCGTTTGAGATACAGAAATGTTTTGTCAAACGGATGTTTCCGTCCGATGGAATAAGCATACAAGGGTTTTATAACTATCCAAAGCCAAGTTATTGAGCGTGGATTGACGCGGTCTACGTCTATGTACTATGTGTGATTTGATATGGAAGAAAAAGTAAGGGAAATATGGTTCGACTGTCATTTAACATAACCGTCGGCTGTAGACTTTCTGATCAACACCTTCTTAGTGCAGTTTAACGTCATTCGTGCACCAACAAATGCAATCATGTTGTGAAATACTGATGACATTTGTTTCTCGTCCTTATATAACTTTGACACGTGTCTACCTTCTCAGCATATTGGCCATTGTTAAATATTCATATGTCAATCAAGCAAATGCCTAAAATAGAAACTGACTATGGATTATCTTTTTGGCCATACATTATGGAACTAAACTTTTTAAAGAAACGATGAATCAATGTGATGTAAGCGACAGAGCAACTTGAGTAATCGAAAAATAGAATGGTCAACTATTTTGAGCGACTTGTTTTGTGCAGTGGATGTGAGCTGATTAATTATTCAACAATAAAAAAACAAGGTTAATTGTTGCGCTCAAGCTACATGTGTAAAGATTATTTTCTGCAATGATGTTAGATCGACTAATGGGTAATTTATGAGACATTGTAAGAATTGAAACAGGCGATAACTCGGTAGCGTCATGCTCGATGCGCGTGTTTGTCTTATTGCAAATAAAATAGACCCTGCAATGGAACAAATACGGGTATGCCCTTCACATAGCCTTCGTTGACATTTGCGTTAAGTAAGCTTGGTAAATAGACATCACTCACATGAAAGGTCACCCATATTGATATATTCCTCTGTCATGAATTGTTCTGCACCACAATTATAGATGCAGTGCAAACGCATGTTTAAATCATCACGCGTTGTTGCCTCATGATATTGTCGACACCAAATGCAGCTCGACTCATCTTACCAGACACTTGGCAGCTTTCTTAGACAAATTGCTAGACCATTTATTTCACTAACTTCCGTTCATTGTACAAAATCGAGCGAACGACCATGTTGATTAGAAAACCATAAAACGATAACAATACAAAAGTATGATTATGTAATATAATGCCCTCCCTGTCTGTGACACACTCGTACAATATTACTACCTTGGCTCTTAATAGTCAGCATCAATGATGCCATCTGATTAGAAAATCTTAGGAAGCATCTTCCATTAGCTATTAGCATGGCCGGGTAGCGTTGTCATGTTTAGCATATGCCTCAGCCATTTATCCTAATTAGTCTTGATTCTGAATATCGACGGATTGCGAAGTAGGGTTGTTTAAACTAAACAGGACTGTGTGCTGCGGAAGATATGCTTTCAAGATGATAATATTTTTGAGTAACCGATGACTCGGTTTCGAGGAGCCATTAAATCTCTTGATGTCTAGATGCATATAGCGTATTCAAGATAACCTGCGGGTATTGCATGTTGGAACATTTGTGTGGACCCTTTGTCATTATTACACAACATATAAGGTGCACTACTATACATACTTCTTGTTTTCCGCTGGTGGTAAGCAGCTAACGTGTGGTGCGTTGCCAAGGACCTTCTTCGACCATTTACATGCTAAAACTCTCTCTTTTTTATCCCCCAACTTCAATAATAAATTTGCGAATATTGGTTTGCATTGCGATTGTAGCCTCATAATATTAAATTTGCTAATTGAATGAAAGATCACTTCATGCTTGAATCGAAAATAGATGTGTTTAATAGTTAGTTTAACAAGTGTATCGGAAATATTGCAGGACATCCGAATGTCTCCGTAATAACATTGTATACAACGCCGGACTCTGAAAAGAAAGACTGCATCTCCTTCTATGGAATTGTTCATATTTTAGATTGAATTGTAGGCTATTGAGACTTGCGGGCACCTGGGGGCACTTGCATTAACAATTACTGCGTCAAAATCAGCAGCAGCGTAATGAATTATTTGTGTAGGGAGTATCGCCTGACAAGAAGCAAAGCAGACATACTTATCGGTGTATGACATGCAACATTATAAGTACGGATTATTCACTCCAATTTTGGCAGGTACTGAACCAACGCAATAGATGAGACAAATGATTAAAGATTAAGAAGTGCAATTTAGGGGTAAAATTGAATCCGTCCATGCTTCCGCAGAGTTTGCAAGATAGCTTGAAAGTTATTGCATGGCAGGACATTCATTTGGATTCAATGTCATTGCGACCAAATACAATATGATGCGCTATAATATAAGTTTGGTGTTTCTATTGCAGAATTGTACCAATCGTCAATGATGAAACTAAGTGCTATATCTTGATCTTTACTGAACAGTTAGAGTATGTTAAGTGCTACTGTTTGGCAATACCATTCACAATCTAGACGTAACGAAATTGAAATTTATATTCTTCTTGTCGTAGGATTGGCGTCTACTTGTCCAGTTTGTTATTATGATATGTTGTCTATAAATATTGTTTGCATTGAAGTGATTACGCTTCGCACTAGAGAAACATAAAGAATGCTTTGTTTTATAACTGCTGCGTTTTATTTAATTTTTTCATTCCATTCGTAGTAGTTAATGGAAACAAGCCTTGGAGTTTAGCTCAGACCTAACTGTAAATGCGATTACTCCTTAAGCTCATCTGCTAATAGCTAGACGTGTCCTGGACTTTTGTTCCCAGCGAGCTTATCCCCTCTTTTTTGGTATGGACTAACTCAATGTGCTCTTATAATGATATAATTTGATTCTGTGTGAAATATAAATAAGAGATATGCTAGTCTCAGTGTGAACAGCATTGTAGTGGTATGGTGGGGTCGCCTTGAAAAGCCGATTATTCGATTGTGGGGCAGGCCGCTTTTAATGTCACAGACTTAGTGGCGTCAGAGTATGACAAGGTCGGTGTGAGCTTAACGGTGGAAAGGACGATATTTGGCTTCACAAAGTCACCACCTGCTATATGCAAAACTCAGTATATGCCATCAGCAGGCATATGCCACAATCTAGCATATTCCATTACCAAGAACATGGCACCATTAAATGCATGCCACCGCCTTGCGTATGCCACCACCGAGTGCAAGTCACCGCCTAGCATATGCCACCACCAAGTGCAAGTCACCATCTAGCATATGCCACCACCGAGTGCAAGTCACGATTTAGCATATGCCTCCACCTAACGCATGCCACGCGCTTGTACAGCCACCACCTTATATATGTCATCACCAGAGTATATCAGCACCTAGCATATGTCATCACCTAGCGTATGCATGCACCTAACATATGCCACCACCGAGCATGTATGCCATTTCTGAAGCATATGACGTCACCAATTTTATGTCATCATCAGTCGATGCCCAAATATTTAGAGCTCACAGGACGCGCTGTTTGATATAGAATACGCTCAACAATGTACGCACTGACCAATGAACCTTTGTCAGTTACAAGGCAAAGGCTGAAAAATAAATATCAATACTTGATCCTAAGCTTATTAACTCAGTACGATATCATGAGAACCAACAGAGCAAGATGACAGTTGCAATTAACTGGAAGCTGCAATCAAGAAGCCCCTAACAACGCCGGGATAGCTGATGTTACGCTATATACTAGCAGGTATACAGCACATCCGTTAATTGCGTCAAGGTGTGAGCGTCATGGAAGAGCATTTCCAGAATTGTTGGCATTATTTTAATCGACATGGATAATGAATTTTGCAATGGTAAGACATAATCACTGTACATCGTATCTAAATGGTATATCGTTGAACTTTCTAGTGGCTAGAGGTTTGCAGCGGGTGCTGACCACTAGCGCCTTGTAGATGTTTTGCAATGTAAGATTGATTACATTGATATTTAATTTGGACTTATTATTGCAGTCAATTTAGCATCTCGGACTTATACCATTCCACGTCTGTTTGATACACTTAATACTCAGCCGGAGCATCCTGAGTTGAACAAGATAATTAAGATTAATTGAAAAGCGTTCTGATGCGGGGACGCACATGATAAAAAGTTAAATTCTTGTAGCTATTGCAATGTACACGATTTGACTGATTGTTTGTGCACCAAAGAGTAATATTTATTTCTTAGAGCTAATTGTGCAAACACGAAAACTGTGGACGATGGTAGTGGCTTCAGGCAATCTGTTAAGATTTTAAAGAGTTGCACCAAATTAGGGAATCGACTAGGCCGGTCTTCATTCATATCCACTTCTATGCTAATGACAATCAACCGCTTTGACAAACTACTAAGTTAGCTTTGCTGAGAGTATGGCTTAATTGATATTGCTTTGGCCTTAGAATTTAAGTTACAATGGATCGAGAAACGAAGAATAAAGCTAGCTTTGCACTAGCGAACAAGGAATGATTCTCTTCTGCAGGTAGGTGTGAAATGAGGAGAGCAGCCAATTAATTTTTTCTTCCATGGCTCATGACCGCTTTATTTGATATTATGTTTCACCCCTCATCTAGCTTTACTATACACAGCGTCTCACAAACTGACATGCCTGACGCATGTGAGGAGAGCGTCAATTTATAATTTACGTGGGTTGACAATTAAAACATCATCTTAATAAGTCAGCTATCGATTCGGTGACCACTTACTATGCCATGATACTGTGTGCACTCAAATATTGAATACTCAGCGTAATAAGCGGCGCTAGGCTAAGCTAGTGATGCGGATCAGTTGCACAGCACTGTTTACTACCATGCCATCCCCATTATAGCCGCAGCCTTCACACCTACAGGTACGTTGGAGTATTTGTTACTGATAAATGACGTCTCTCATTGCTAGCAATGGGCTGTAAATTCGCTGTCGACTGAGTTCTTAATATGGCGGTTTCTTTTTAGACTGACCCGTTATGATATAAAGGCCAGAGATGGCAAAATATGCTTAAACCAATGGATGACGTCTGGTCTTACGTTGACGTTAGAAAAACTGTCGGTTGCTGTCGATTTTTAGAGACGAGTACTAGAAGATGCGCACATCGAATTTTTCACCCATCTTTTGACATACACAGATTGCATTATCGGCTGTTGTTCGGAATTAATGTACCTAGACAACCATGCAAGTGTATTATCAAGAACATGGTTTAGTTGCCAAAAATAGAAAAGATGTTCGGAACCGATCTTAATGGAGGCACTAATTGTGTTTTATTTTGGCTCTAGGTAGTATTTGCATTGAAAAAGTATGATATACGTCACGTCTATCAGTAAGGATCGCCACGCGCCTCAGATACATATCCCGCGAGTCCATCATAACATCCTTTGCCAATATGTATTTGTCTTGTTAGGTATCAAGCCAACTACGTTCTGATGAGCAAGAGGATTTCCGATGGGAATCATAAGCTTGATTCTGCATAGAGAGCACGGTGTGTATTGACCAACCAGGGTCTCATCCATTATCAATTTATCTTTCTTAAGTGAGGTTCATGCCCTGCTGTCGGTCTGGCCAGCATTCATGATCAAAACTATCCACCATCATACTTTATCATAGCCCAAAAAAGTTTTTGTACAGAATACGCCGCATCGCCTGCTGTAAGGCGGGTGTACGACTGCAATAATTCACTATGCTACACGCCGAGTGAAATTTCTCGATTCTTCTAACATTATTATCGACACAATTAAATATACGCGGTTACAGTGGATACAAATTGTTTGGTTTGTCATACCATTGAAAGTTAGAAACCTTATCGCTCGCCGATATCCCTTTGATATAATTGAACTGATATTAATTATACGGCATCCCTATGTGATTGGTGGACTGGTCATGAAAATAACAGATCGTCAATTTGTGGTTTCTATATGATCATGATAATGCCATGTTTCAATGTGTGTTTTGTTTACACAATAATGATAATGACAAGTCATCAATATGTGATTATTATGGCAATAGCAATTGATTGATATATTACTGTACCCAGCAACTCAATCTTCACTGTGTATTTGTCGTAGCCAAGCATCACTTTACAATGATACAGAACTGCAATATGCAAACAAGCATCAGCTGATTCCTTTATTACATCATTTGCTATCGTGTTAGGCTTTGGCTGTTTTCAATTCTGTAGATTCCGAAGTAATGTCATCACTACACAGTTTCTGGGGGCGCAAGTTGCTGCCATTTCATGCGATGCAAAATTGTGCTCTTAATTTGACTATGAATGTAATCAATGCCTCCACACGCGAGCCTTGCTTTGCCTAGTTCAGTCTGTTTGGTGGGTGGATACATCTAAATACAATGGAATGAATGCCTTGAATCTGCAAAGATTCAATCGTACAAGTGATGGCATTGCACGAGTAGACAGAATGCCACATGGGATAATTGCAAGCAGGTTAACGATTGTGAAAATGCACATTAGGTCGCAATTAATACCGATTTTAGAGTCTGCCACTTAAGGCAAATTCAACTTTCTTTAGGCACTCATGAATTATGCAGCGAACCAGTATATCAAACAAAAAGTCTGTACAGAATGAATAACTAATTTGTATGTATATGTGGCATGTATACCATCAAACGTCTCGAGCAGCAACGCTAGTTTTTGTTCACTGATGAATGATATACGGCGCTATATGATGCGTATCTTGGAACTGAATTCTAACCCTGTGTAACCTGCGTGATATAATGTGATTGATATCAAGCATACAAGACGAGTTTAATCCGTTCCTGTAATCATTGGTTTTATGCATATGTCTGCATATAGGCGCAATCCAAGGATTATGCTCCAAATGCTGGGATGTTCCCTCTTGGTAATAGCATTCGATACCATGTCTGGAACTACCCTCAAAAAAGGCAATCTATTAGATCAGTCTCAAAATTATCAAATATTTCTGGATATGACCTTTCATAAATAAGAATGTAATAGGTACTCGTGAGACTGTGTTACTTCAATCCCTAGACAACAAGAAACATTGTATTAGCAGTCCAGACTGGTCTTAGTAGTGATGTGAAAGCGGCTCGTTACAAGCATCATAACAAGTACACGGGGCTATATTCAGTTTCAGCTGAACCCATTCTATAAACTGATTTTACTTATCTGTAGACCAGATCGCTTAGTATTTGAATATTCATGGTATTTGTCTCTGTTGATTATACAAATCAGTGATCCATTGGGCTTTATTGGCGTCTTCTATTTTTGGTCTCTGGGCCATGCTTCACTATTATCCCAAACAATCATTGCTTCATTATAGATGAGGGCTCACTTAACTTAACTGATTTGATCAGACAATTATGTCAGCTCTATTAAGCATATTGTCAAATGGCCATTCACTCTCAACATCTCATCATCAAACGTGCTTTGCAGCCTCAACCATCAGCACGGACAAATCAGCCGCAATACTCCAACTCACCTACTTACCTCGGGCAGTGAAGACGATGACGATCCCGTTACCACTCGTCTTCTGACGACATCATCTGAAAGCAACCAAACGGCTAATGTCGCGTGGACGTGTGGCACAAATGCTTAACACTAACAGTTACGTGGTAACTAGCAGTACCATGAATTCACTCAAAATGGCGCACACGAGAATGATTTGAGCATGAATTCAACAACCTTTCAAAATCTTACTAATAAAATTGAGCCAATCAGCGACACTGAATATTTTAATGATTCATGTAGGGTTAGATATTATATTTTGACAAGACACGAATACCGAAACAAATAATGCACATGGTGGACCAAATCTAGCCTCAAAAAGGACAAAATCGGATATGAAGTAAGAATTTTGGAACAGCCC
Source organism: Urechis unicinctus (assembly GCA_034190875.2). Taxonomy (NCBI): domain Eukaryota; kingdom Metazoa; phylum Annelida; class Polychaeta; order Xenopneusta; family Urechidae; genus Urechis; species Urechis unicinctus. The sequence continues at coordinate 61,644,989 of CM067350.1, forward strand.
AAAACATTGCATCATTTAACGAATATGTTACTGCTTGAGATTGATTATTGATGCTTATAATTTAGATTGCTATGCGCAACATCCACAGCAGCAGCAAATGACATTGGTAGGTAATGCAGGCAGTGGCACGGACGTTTTGGACACGTGTGAGCATTGTACAGTGAATATATATATATATATATATATATATATATATATATATATATATATATATATATATATATATATATATATATATATATATATATATATATATATGTATATATTTATATATATACACATATATACATATATATATATATACACATTTATACATACATATATATATATATATATACATATATATACATATATATATATATATATATATATATATATATATATATATATATATATATATATACATATATATATGTGTGTGTGTGTGTGTGTGTGTGTGTGCGTGTGTAATGATAATGATATTAATAATAATAAAGGACAATAAATCATGGATACACCTTTGCTCAATTCAAAAACTTTGATCGGCGCATTGATAAGCCATTGCCAATGTCAATTCAACATCCTAGTTGGGGACAAAATGTCATTCTGTTAATTATACCAACTGCTGTGATCACGTGCATTGTAGCTGTCGTTTTGATAAAACTGTAAATAATAGTGCGTGTATTCGTTTGCTTTGTATTTAATATATCTACACGTATACATGTGTCCCTAACTAAAAATATGCGGCTTTTCTAGGCTGGTTCATTCATGAACAGATTGACTCCTTTGACTTTGGCAAATACGATTGTGTGAGACCCATGCATGAATAGCTATTTTCTCTCGATCGGGTGTTTGCATCCATATCATTGGAAATCGAAATTCCAGCTCCATTAGTAAAGACATATTGGAGCATTGTGGTTGACGGATGTCGCACGTCCGTTAAGGATTGGTCACCTTGACTGGTAAGCATGGGATATTACGGTACAATAACCTGCTTCTATCGTATCAAATGCGAGTTATGTCTTGTTTCATGACGACTGACCACAATCATGTGTCTGTTTTAGGTATTGGCATCTGCTGTACTTCCTTACTTTTACTTTGAACACTGCAGTTTTAAGTCAAGATGAGGAATATAGTATAAATCACAAATCTTTTGGATGATTCTTTTATCAAATGTTCATCATGTTTTGCAGAAAATCGGTGTGTAACCCATTGGTTTTGGATCACTGGTAATACAATGTTGAATGCAAGGTAATAGTCAGTCTACGAGAATTATAGGCACCATCCGTTATGCCTTGTAACCCGCACACACACGTTCCTGGTAAGATTAAAAGCGTAAGCTCCCCGGAGTTGTTCATCGTGATTCATCATAATTTTTTATTGGTTGGTAACACCGACTTGCATCTAGTATTGCGATCCTTGGTTAAATTGTACACCATATAGCAACATCAAGCCAGTCCCTTAGAGCGCGATATTCACCAATAACAGATGTCTTACTGGAATTCGACAGGCGAATTGGAGTTCCCGTCTTCCTCACTGGGGATTTTAGAAATAGATATTGGGTTTTACTAATGAAAGTCTTTGATCTTATAATGTTGTGCCCATCAATTTATTCCATTATCATGATTTTTTATTTGGTTTCGGGGCGTTTAATGCTTCTGATACCTCTGTCAACACGCACTTGTCGCCATAACACTAACGTGGTCTGTCTGTTTGCCGATCGCTCTGTCCTCCTTCAATGGAATTGAATAAACAGGGCTGTTTTGTTATTAGTATTAACAAATACCCTTAGTAAAAGAATGATCAGACATATGTCTATCGATAATGTATCCAACATAATCAAAAGGGTGGTGTTAATCAGGTAATACATTGTTCGTGTAGCTACTGTCTGTCTGTGGGACTAACTTTTGGGGTGTAACCTAATGGTGCAATACGAGAGACTGCTGACAAAACAAGTACGTTTCACAAGTTAACATATCTTGGTACGCGACATGTTTGTATACTGCCAGTGATAATCATTATAGTAGCAAGATCATCCACCATACATATCATGGTACGCGACATGTTTGTAAAAACCCCTTGCTAATCATTATAGTAGCAAGCAAGCCATCGGCATGAAAAAACTAATCTACCAAGCCTCGGCATGAACAACTCCCCTCCACCCCACTCGTCCCTCTAGCCTGATAAATTGTCCCAAACAAAGAATACCATTTGTTTTGGCTTGTACAAAAACCAACTCTCCCCCCCCCCACCCCCATCCACTCGTCCCTCTAGCCTGATAAATTGTCCCAACAAAACAATACCACTTGCTTCAAAATAAATCATAGTTCAATTTATGTAGATGACTATTGCATTTAAATTAAACCTCATCAGTAGATGCTGCAAACGGCAAACGGCAAACGATGCAATAGTCTGTACATAAAGTCCAAATCATTTAGCCCGAGCAGTATCACTGCTTTTATTGCTGCGGATATCTTCACTTTAAGACACGTATATTTCCGATTGCGTGCTAGTAATATTGCTAATTGCGTATTCAACATTAGCAAAGCGGAAACGGTCAGTTCCGTTCTATCAGCTTTGTCTCATACTGACTGACTGACTGACTTCACAGTCGAGTGACTGTGATTTATGGCCCTTGGCTAAGCTGCCACATTCATGGAAGCACAAAACATCAATCTTTCGTTGCCATAGCTTTTGTAGCTACTGTGGAACCCCTAAACAATCATTCATCTAACTGATGGATTATGCAACATCAACCTTATATAACAAATGGGCGCTTTGGTCGCTATTTTGCTAATTCCGCGCATGCGTTGCAAATTTGCATCGTCTAGTGTTTGCAACAACAAAATGCGATCCTGCATCTCAGTGCAGCTCACTGGACGCCTGACAGACGAAAAACCCCGCTACATTCGTAGACGCATTGCAAGCGGCTGTAAGTGCTCCTTGTTAATATGTGGCCGTCCCCTCATCAAATATTTTCCCTTGTCACCAGGCAGATGTATTTTTCCGCTTGGTACTCATTAATGATTTTTTTGAACACTGTCTCGCCCGATGTGAGTCTTGACTTGTGCTTGCGAAGTGGACGCATGAAATGGGGTGTGCGGAATTGTGATTAGCTATGATATTGACCTGTCTCTTGACACGTGTGGCATAAATCGGGCTAAACTGAAAGGCAGTTCAATGAACGGACGTATGATGAAGTGTTAGCCACCTGATTATTCTTCTGTTGGCAGAAATGTACTTATAATGTCTGACACAGATGACATGTTATAACTGACGATAAATGTCGAATATCTAGCATGATCGACGGTTATCAATAGAACAGAATTTATGGTAGACAGTAATGTCATCAGTGTACAATCACTGGAAGCTACAGTTGCACGTCTGACTATATATATATCGTAGAATGCAAGAGTGAAATAATCAAAACCCGAATCGCTTTATGTATGGGGTTATTTGACGCATAGAATAGCAATGGGAGGAAATCTTCATTCTGAGATGATTCAATGCAGGTGGTGTTGACATTGTGTAAGAAAACTATATATCATGGAGGATAGCTATCACTTCGTCTGAGAAGTGATAAAGGTATGATTGTATTAAGCACGTATGAGTAAAGGCCATCATCAGTTAAGAGTCAGCGCTGAATTCAACACAGTTTTTCTGCAGTTATTGCTGAGTTTAATCGAAAGGTTGGTAAGTAGTTAATGCTATGTTTGACAGCGAGATAGAGATGTAGATTACGTTGAGATTATGTTGTGATTTATGTGGAAGTAGAGTAAGAAATGAGATTACAATGATGTCTGGTCGTCCTTATGAATTATATATTATGTATTGACCGTAATAAGCGTCGTCAATCAGTGTGGAGTCATAATACCCCTGCCCATCAAATACCAAACATTGATATTGGAAGTAAATGCTCCCAACGGGTCTCTTTCCAAATTAAAAATACGGCGTAGCAAGTAGAGCCCTAATAAGTAAACATTCCAAACCCATCAATTCCCATAACAATTAACATCAAACCGCTTGATCTCCAATTAAAGGTAAAGTTAATTGTTCCGCCACGCTTGCTGACGACGCCGCTTACTTGTATAAATACCGCCGGCCCCAAAAGTTTAATACATTCCGTATTAGGGCAACGACATAGTCACTGTCGTACGGGCTAAGTTGTAAGGCCAACTCCGTATGGCACGTACCAGTTTGGAATTTTAGCTCATCAGCAGTCTCTGGACATCAACAGAGCTAATCCATACCACAGTTTTGTAATTTATATTCGGATTTGCGGGATACGGAATCCGTACCCCAACATTCATAAACAAACATCCGTTTTCCAGTTACCTTTTAATTGATGTCTTCGTCACTACGAACATCGAGAGTGCCGACATTCACGGTGAAAATGCATGCAATATATATAAGGTCGATGTTAATGTAAAATCTGACTTCTGGAAGCTCAATCATCCATCTGCAAGCATGCATTATGCAGAAAAACTGACTGCCTGAGGAAAAGCCTTTACATAAGAGAATCTAATTTGTCTGCATATAGTGCGATTTATAAAGCACCATAATTATCCTCTGGAGCCTGTGATGCTGTTTTGTAATGATAAAAGCGACTGAGCTTGTCCGGAGCTACAGCCCTGCATGATTAGCTCGCATCAAGCATTTTGGTCTCGTTCCGACGATGATTATGCAATGGCCCACAACAGTAATGATTGAGGGACGAGGTAGATTGAATGTCTTTGTATCCATCTCGTCGACAATAGCGCTTAGATTTATTTGAAGGCATCCAGCACCAACTGATGATGCAACCAACCACAACCCAAAACGCGATAGCCCCTTAGCATTGTCCTTCAATGACGGACATTTGACTGATGCCGACGATGACGATGCTGGCGACTTCACTGATGGCATCAAGGGTACGCAAAAAGCAGCCCAGAGAATGAAATAGAACATTTTGCTGTCTTGAGAAAACCCCCTCTCTTCTATACTAAGATTAATTTGGCTGAGTGGAGGAATGAATTGGTCCGTATTGAAATGGGCTGAGCGAGAGGTGTGCTATGGTGAGCTGGGCTGAAAGGGAGCTGGGTTGAGGCGAGCTGGGCTGTATTGTATTCGGCTATTGGAGCTGATTTGAGAGAAATTTGATGAACGAGCAATTAATGCAGTTTGCTGTTAATTTCGAAGCCAGAGGAACACTTAGTTGGAATCGAGATCAGCATTCTGTCATGTTAGCCCCACTTTCCACTTCTGCTATGCCTCAGGGTCTCAATGCTTCCGACTTGACGACCTTTTATCCAAATTGAGATCCTTTTAAGAATATTTATATTAACTTGTTAAATTTATGGAAAGTAACCCATATGCATCCGGATGAAGTGAATGACAATTTTATACTGGCCACTGCTATGATGGTTTATTTATACTGCTAGTGGTGCGGTGCTTCCTGGCTACTCTACCCCATCCATGGCAACCGAAGATAGGCCAGACAATTTTGCGATGTGACGGTGGCTTCTGACATCTCCTCACCTGATTCCGCAGCAATTTATCTTAGTTGTATTGGATAATGAATGTCGATAGATTGCGAAGTAGCTGTTTGCTTAAGAATATGTCCTTTCCAGAGAATAATATTACAAAGTTATCGATGACTCGGGTTGATTTTTTTTTTGGTGGTTGGTAGCCAGTTTGGTGCGTTGTTAAGGACCTTCTGCCGTGCATTGAAAAACATCCATCTGCTAGAACTCTCTCTTTTCTATCACCCTACGAATGTTTTATACTACTCAACCACTAGTCTTAGCCCGACCCTTAACACGCCACTTACTCCCCATCACACTATCTATCCTTATGGCATCGTTTCCCCATTATTATTCAAAATATGAATTGCGGTGTTTATATTGTGTTCCCTGACCACTGCCGCTTGATTACATAAAACGCCGCCATTCAGACAATAACTACTTAATTCATACAATGAAGCCTTTTGTGTATGATGTTTACAGCGCGATATAGATCCCTCCAAATGCATGATCAGTCAGTCAAAGGTCACATGCTGTTTATCGCGGATAGTAGCTTCCTTAACTTGACTCTTCTGATGATAGATTCTGGGAATGGCTGAGCGACCAATATAGCGTAGGCGTCTTAAAATAATGTGATCTCCTAATAGTCACGTGAATAAAGCATTTAGTTAAAAAGGACCAGCAAGGTCACCATTAATCATTTATAAATCTGCCTGGTGTCGCCGAAAAGTCCATACAGAGATGTACTAAAACAGAGCCTTGATGTGGACTTCATAAGATCAAACAGCATTATGTTGGGCTATAAGTAGCATTGAAGATATGAAATAGAAAGACTTGGCATATGCTTTGAATTTGTTTGCTATTGCAAATGGCCAAGGCGACTGTTTAGCACAAAGCAACGGCGCAAGCACATGCAAGCACCGAAGCGGGGGTATTGCAATTGTATCACTTGGACGTGTCGTTGACTCATACACATTTCGTGATTATCCCATCCGAATTATTCCCACAGTAAACATCAACATACACTAAGTTGGTTGGGTTTTATCAGCTACTACCTAAGTAAGCTCCGATTGAAGATGTGAAATTCCACGTTGTAGGGTTTTGTGTGTGTTCCAGATAAAGTTGGCACCAGCGGGGATAAATGTCGGCCATGTACTTATTTTGATCAAGTCACCGAGCGCCAGAAAGTACGCTCTCTGACGACGAGGCATGACAAAGTTCTATCATCACAACCACATTTTTGTGACTGGCACCGAGCGCTGTTCCTTATGTGGCTGACGGTATTTTTGACCATAGAATAAAATCAAATATATCGCTTTTTCTCGGAGCATTTTATGCGATTACAGAGATAATAGAGAATTCTTTTCGTGCATATATTATGTTTTGGCTCACATATTGATTAACATTAAACATGCGTTGTGGATATTTGGTGTGTCATAACTTATGCACAAATGCAAGTGTTTTTGGCCGGTATACACATTAATGAGATATACTGCATTATACTAAGGACAAAACACGTCCGATTTATGATAATGGCTTTTTATAACCAATGTGATATATGACACCCATTGCCAGAAACTTTATAGACAAGCCGGCCATGTAGTTATAGATGAATGACAAAGTTCTATCATCACAAACCACTTTGTGACTGGCATTGCTGTTCCTTATGTGGCTGATAATTTTTTACAAAAATGCCTGCGATTGCAGGGGATGTATTCATTGATGAATGAAGTGCTGTTATGCTAACAGATTCTGCCGGAAACATCTAGTCCTGCGTTGTGGATATTTGGTGTCCGACTTGAGCTGTGGTGTCGTCAGTGTGTCTTTTGTAGTCGTAACACAAAGCAGCAAACTCCGCCAATTTCGCGTCTCTTTCAGACAAATAACAACCCATCCTGTGGCAGCAATGTATCCTACCCACACATTCGTTGGCGAAGGCTGTAGGATTCCAACTAGCATGTGATAGGCCAGAAAATGAGATCCATATTTCTATTAACAATCGCTAGAACTAAATATTCCACTGCCATATATACCAGCAGCTTTCAATGTCAAAGAACATTTGTCTCATACTATGCACGCTAGTACCATCAGCACCCCTGTGGGTCCGGGAGTGGAAAAGGCCCACTATATCTACTTGCATGACATAAGAGGCGGATAATAGGAGACAAACTGTTGGCTGTCGGTTGCAACTCGTATCGGTGGAGGATGGGATCTAGGTAGTTGAGTGGAGCAGACCTTGCGAGGGCTATATTTGCAACACACCACTTACACCTAGACGAGAGGCTGAAACGGCCTGGTCAAGGCTGATAGTTACATGCTCTAAAATAATCATTTTTCATTACTTTTTGTCCTCTTTCATCGTATTTTACTCGTTTCTCTACATATGAATTTCATCTTTTATCCACCAATCCTAGTAGGCGGCTGCTCAATCAGGACATTATAGTTATTTTTAGTAGCTTGTATGCTGAGTGAACAACTTTGGCTTGATAATTATACCTGTGTATCTCTGGTGCCATGTGTGCTGGTTGAGCCACACACCACTGACGACCCCTTGTAGGGCTCCATGTTGGGCGGGGAGCACTGGTGATGAAACCAGCAACATTCATTAAGGCTGAAAAACAACAAAATCAACGAAAACGGAAGAACGCCTTGGAAACTGACTCTGATTTGGATCGTGGTTCAAAATGTGGCCCACTTAGGCAAATAAGAACATGTCCAAAGCTACCCGGGACAAAGCTCGACGCGTCATTAAAGTCAGCAAGCTCGAGTCTTGGCACAACTTTATGTCGAAATTAAAGAGCACGACTTCCTCAAAGAAAGCATGGGACATGGTTCGCAGTCATAGGGAAAAAGAAAATAGTAACACTCTGTCACTTCTAGTTTAACCAGATGGTTCCAAAGCCTCGAATTTGAAGGACTTCGGCAAGCATAACACCATTTTTGCGATTTATCGTCCCATAGACTTAACGAGCTGCATCTGTAAAAATATGGAGCGAATGATCAACAACCGCCTGGTATGGTTTCGGGAGAGAAACCAACTTATTTCCAGGTACCAGAGCGGTTACTGTCAAACACGGAGCACCGGGTCAGTCTAGAAAGATTTATACGTGACGGCTTTGTGAGGGGAGGGGAATGTCGTATCGGACTCTTTGGATATGAAGAAAGCCTATGTCACCACATGGAAACACGGAATCCTATCGTAATTAAACATTATCGTCATTTCCACTTGGAATTCGGAGGGTACAGCTTGCCATCCAGTATGCGCTACATTTAAAGTCTAACCCCCAAAAATCGGCATTAGAAGTTGTTTTAGTTCAAGAAATATTTTCAGAATAGGCCGAATGCAACACTTCGTTCGGCCTGCGTATTAGGGAATCTCCGATGGGGTCATACCCCAATCTGTATACTCGGTGCGTGGAGACTGAGCCAAAGTCACCCCCCCCCCCCCTCCCATAGCAACTGCTAACCCCAACAGTGGATACATCGCTGTCAGCCAACAAGAAGGAAAATAAAGAATCGAATTCTTTCCTACACCAATTTTGAGAATTTAAGGATAAACATTTGGACCGTGCTGCCATTTTCACAGACGGTTCGAAAAGGGATGATAAGATTGGAGCTGTAGCCTTAATGGGCAAAAGCATATGTAATATGAGGTTACCGTCTCCATTATCAATTGTTGGAGCAGAGCTTAAAGCGTCTCTATTGCACTGGGTCTTATTGCCAAATCCAGTAAAGGGCTTTTTGTGATAATTTCCCACTCCCTGTCTGCCCTAGAGGCAATAACAGGGAATAATGTTCATAATGTTTTTATTTTAAATAGTATGCTTTTTTATTCACAATTGGCAGATCGTGGCAAGGACATGAAATTGAACCCCATCTTGAGGAGTGGCCTCACAGTTATTCTTGCTCGCGCTCGTATAGGTCATACCGATATAACTCATGCTTGGTTACTAAGGGATGAACCCATCCCTGAATGCACTCCTTGCCAATGCACATACCACGTCAGGTACATTCTCATCGCAAGTATTTATCTGATTGTTATCCGAATCGCTTCTTACGGGTCCACACCCTTCCACAGCATTCTTTGAAAGGGTCACTAATTTCCTATAATTCAATTCATTTAATTCAAATGATACGAATGGGTTTGATTTTAGTTTGTATTAATCCCTGATTTCTTCTATCCTTTCGTATTCATATTTGTTCCCCCCTTAGTCGGCACCAGATAACACCCAAGTGTTGGTGTGTCGTTAAACCCTATACTTACCTTAACCTACCTAGCTAGTACCCTCCTTAAAAATGACAGATTCTTCGTTATTCAAATATATGAGCGCTCTGACGCCCTACGCCGTGAGTTCCTTGCTTAGCTGCTTAGTCGTGATACGCTCTTAATGCGTAATCAGATTCCACTGTCTACGTCAATACCCATTCAAAACGAATAGGAGTTATTAGTTCTATCCACAATTCGAACATACTTCAGACTTCTCGTCTTCAGGACATGGGCCTTTTAGCAATTGTTTTGCTGTAAGATCGGTTTATCTTGGTTCCTACTGTTTGCTGCTATGCCGAGAGAAAATGCACGATTGCAGTTAATTTGCCCCTCGCTCCAGGCAACGGAGCTTGAGGTTGGTAGATCTATTCATCTGACCCTGGAAATTAGCCTATAAACAGGCAACATCCGGTACACTGTATAAGCTAGAGAATCTACACAGCATAAACATATCGTGTTTGTAATCGGTGGTTCTGAATCGGCTGCATAATTCTATAATGCCAGTGCAAATCATTAGCAGTATGACGTCGTTATCAACATGCATGCATGCATCAGTTCCCAGCCGCTCCAAGCAACGGACCCTTACAGGGCCAAAATAAAGACACTAATATTCCATGAATAGCCAGGTTTTGCCGCTTTTACCGGCCACCATTGGCGGAAATTGTACTCGTTATTTGGCGTACCTCGTCAGCTACTTCTTGCCTTTTACATCAACAATCCTCGATCAATTAATGCAATCTATGCCTATTGTCCTAGGAGCGACCTTGAAACAGGTTCGAGTTGTTAACGGTATGTCCACTTAAATAATTGGTGAATGTAGTACACGAACAATTGCCAATCAAACGCTTCTTCACACTGTCGCATCAATGTTTCTCAATATGAATTTGCTGCTGCCGAAGAACGAGGCGCTGTTTATATCAATTCATCACCACCTTTCCAGTTGTCGCCCTTTCCTTTTGATTGATGTTTTTAGCTCTCCCCAGAGCATAGAGAGAATACGTTCTGATTAGAGCTGCGTGATAGCAAATGTATAACCTCTTTTCATGTATTGCTCGTAGTGGCATCCATGACAGGTCTAGGAATTAACTTGCCACTTTAATGGCTGGTTGATAAATGAAAATGTTTTGCATCAGCAATAACTTTAGTTGTGAATACTGAAGTAATTTCGTCATAAAAGAAGACTTGCTTTCTTTGGTAGTAGCCCCCGACTTAATAATAAATTTTAAAATCATTGTTTGCTGTAGGTACTGTGTCAGTGTTGGCTGGGTTAGCAAGAAGATGACTTCATAGGTGGAAATTTCGTAAGTAAGGGGTAATCACATGTGTAATCACAGAGTAGTACGTTTGCTAATTGATCGAAAGTTGATGTTTACCATAAATAGATGTATTAGATATTCATATTAAAAGCAGATATAATATCCCTTGTAGTTAATGGGTTCATGATTACATTTGCATATAGGCGCAATTCAAGAACTGCGCACCCGAGTGTGTTGCAGTCAATTTCCTTATTGAAATTCTATACCACGTCCCAAGGGAAAGACATATAGGTTATATAGATATAAAGGTTAGTGAAACTTAAAAGAAACGTAATCACCTGCATAGACAAATACTTCGGGACAATCAATAACTGCGTAATTACAAATCATGGATTATTATGTCTGCTAACTTGGAGTTTAGCACACATAATAATCCGGGTTTAAGGGGGATGTTTGGGTTGTGTATGACAAATAACATAGGAAGTACGCATGATGCACTACAAGCATGGGATGTACTTATCCCTTAACAGACAAAACAAATCTAGAGACCAAGTAAACAGGGATTAAGGAGTGTAATAAAACAGAAGGCGACGTGTGTGTTGCTTGTTGGTGGATCTCATCGGCTCCATGTACCTCATTGGCTATTTGTTCCCGTTAATGCATCCGACTTCTTTATTATAACCCGTCAACCTCATAACTGTTTCGACATAAGCATTCAACATCAATCGCCGCTAAGGTGATTCGTTAAAAGTTGCGATCTCGTCTTTACATCCAAACGGAGGCAATTTCAGCAATCTCTAATAGGAAGCAATATCATGCTTGCTCTCTGCCATAGCTGTTAATTTGGATTCCGATGTAGCAGAGCGCTGCTTTGTCCTATACAAATCGTAGTTTTTGTATTGATTATGATATTTAACGACCATAACTAAGAGGTAACATAAAATTCAAGCACGTCAATAATTCCGTAGCGTGTGTACGTTAACGTGTGGGTTATCGCATGCAGGAACAGTCATTTTGATCCAATCTCTTTGTGACCAAATTGATGTGATGTGCTGTAATACAAGCATAGTGTTTCTATTGCTGGTTTGTACCCATGGTTAATTACGCAGTAAGGTGAACAATTGACAGAAATGGCAAGACCAGTGAGATGAATCCATCCCAAACAAACTACATGAAATTCAACCCCATATTGGGGAAGTGGCCTCTACTTCGGAACAATCTGCCACAGATCGTTAAATCTCATGGCTTCGTGTTAAGTGATGCTGTTTGTCAATACCAAGCGCACTCACAATCCCGACATTACAAAATTTAAATTCGAAATCTCTTTGTCTCAGATTGGCTAACAATTGTCCCGCTTGTTGCCATAATACGTTGTCAAAACAAAACTGAACAGTGTATTGTCTCATTAACTGATATCGGTACTCGTTAGTGGAACCTCCGCATTACTGCTGCTTTGTATTTCGTTTTCTCAGTCTAATCGTCAATGTAATTTGAAACATGCCTCCGAGTTCTGCTCATCAGCAAGCGTACTGTACGCTGTACGTGGCAATGAGTTGTTTGGTGACCTCAGAAGAAGGACAGAGGCGACTTCTCCCAAAACATTATACTAAGCCTTACTGCCAATTCCTGCAACATGGGTCATCAGCTAACAGTTAGATGTGTAATGGATTTATGATTTCATCTTTGTCCCTATTTGGGTAGTGACTGACGCCATGTATTCCTATACCCATCTAGAGACATCTTGAAAAGTCGATAATTCAATTTGGGGGCTAGCCACTTTGAATGTCACAGACTTAGTGGCGTCAAAGACGGGCCGAGTCGGTGTGAGGTTCACCGCGGATGGGACGTTATTTTGCTTCACAAAGCCACCACCTAATACATGGCATCACCCAGTGCATGACATCACCAAGCATATTCCATTACAAACATATTCCGTTACAAAGCGTATGCCTCAACCTGGAGCACACCATAACTTAGCGCATGCCGCCAGCTAGTGCATACCATACCAAACATATGCCACCACCTAGTGCATAGCATCACCTAATATATGCCACCAACTAGTGCATACCATCACCTCATTTCGCCACCTGCATACCATCACCTAGCATAAGCCACCACCTAGTGCATACCATCACCTAACATAAGTACATACCATCATCTAACATAAGCCACCACCTAGTGCATACCATCACCTAGCATAAGCCACCACCTAGTGCATACCATCACCTAACATAAGCCACCACCCCATACATACCATCATCTAACATATGCCACCACCTAGTGCATACCATCACCTAGCATAAGCCACCACCTAGTGCATACCATCACCTAACATAAGCCACCGCCCCATACATACCATCATCTAACATATGCCACCACCTAGTGCATACCATCACCTAACATAAGCCACCGCCAAGTGCATACCATCACCTAACATAAGCCACCGCCCCATACATACCATCATCTAACATATGCCACCACCTAGTGCATACCATCACCTAACATAAGCCACCGCCCCATACGTACCATCATCTAATCTAACATGAGCCATCACCTAGTGCATACCATCACCTAACATAAGCCACCGCCCCATGAGTACCATCATCTAACATGAGCCACCACCTAGTGCATACCATCACTTAACATATGCCACCACCTAGTGCATACCATCACCTAGCATAAGCCGCCTACACACCCGATAACTTTGGTACTTAGTTTGTTGATTATTTCAACAAACGTTATATACAAGTGTGTTAGCGATCGAAACTGCCGATAATGAGAAACGATGTTTTAAGTTCATCAAAGCCAAGCTGGCAATATCACGTGGAAATGTTATATCGTTGGACTCTCCATCGGCAAGACATTTCCAACCATGTCTGGGCATCGGGTTTGGACAACTTGTACCTCACATATGATTTGCACTGTAACATTGATTAAAATGATATCTAATTTGGACTTTATGTTGCATTCAGTTCACAATCTCCCTCTTGCACCATTTCAACACAGTGTGGTATACTTCACGATTGACCGAGGCATCCTAAATGAGGTAAGGGCATTAAACATTATACGAAAATCGTTAATACGCGGGGACTCATGGGATACAACATATTAGTCATGAGGATACTATAAAAGTAGAACTAATATCATTCTACTGTTTCGCTAAACGAAGATGGGCTCCAAGGAATATCAAGTACCACGAGAGTGCATCGGCATATCACTTATTTGTACTCGTTGAGAGTTTATGCGCACACAAGACCACTTTGTACGATGATATTGTCTTTAGTCAAAGATGCCAACGAGACGGCAAAATCAGGGCAATCAACTAGGCCGGTCTTCAGGGCTTCAGTCGTACTCGTTTCTATGATATTGACAGTCAACAGCTCTGACAAACTACCGATCTAGCCTTCGCTGACGAATACCAAATTGATATTGCTATGGCCTTAGAATAGTAATAACAACATACGGTTAGATCTTGTATAAATTTCACGCGGATAATCTTTAACAGTAGAATAAAGCTAGTTTTACACTTGTTCTCACCCCTCCTCTCTCAATCCTGTCGTTCCCGACCCTTATTCTTATGCTGTCGGTGCCTCATTTCGATGCAAATATACGCCCTCCACCCTTTTTCCTACCTTCACTTTTTGTCCTTCCATGGTTTGTTCTCGTCATTCCTCTGGCAATCATGTGGTGCCTGACCCTCGTCCCTACTCTGCTTGCTCCTTTCTTTGTTGCCACTCTACCATCCAAACACAACCTCCTCCCCTTGTATCCGGACCAATGGGTATTTTGCAATCAATGATATATAGACAACATAAAGAAGTACTGACCACGTCGTGGAGTGACCTCGCATAAGGCTCGTATGGAATACTGCAAACTGCCATGACTGCCACGCCGCAACCGGATGTGTATAACCTCTATGGATGGTACCCGTACAATCGGGGGTTTTATGTAATCGAAACGTAATCGCGATCATCCTCGTGAATTTCTTTTCTTCTCTGGTGTCTACTGCAAATTAGACTCAATCTGCTGAGACAAATGCGGTATGATAAATAAATATTCATATTTCAGAGGCGAGTCTATACATTCGATAGATTGTACAGACGTGCGAACGCATAGAACGCTCATTTACTCTAGGATGTTAGCAATATAGTTATATTGCCAATCAGCGCAGTAGACTCGGTTCCTACTATCATATGGCGTGTCGAGGGAGACTATAAAATTGCATTCCGTTGACATCTCGCCCTTAGCTAACACTTGCAATTGAGCTTAATGGAGGCACTAATTGTGCTTTACCCAGGCTTTTGAATGTATCCGTCATAAAGTTAGTGCAATATTCTCCACATCTGGCAGATAGGTTCTCAACGAGCGTCAGATACATATTCCGCGGATCCCTCAGAAGATCCCTAATGAATATTTAGTTGTCTTATCTAGTATGACGACCGGTAAGCTCAGAAGTGAAAGAGGATCTCCGATGGGAATCATAAGCTTGATTCTGCATTGCGGGCACGCTGTGTACTAGCCGACCAGGGATTCATCCATTATCAATTCATCTTTCTTTAAGGTTTCATGGTCCTGGTGAGGTTCTGACCAACGTTAATGATCAAAGAACCCCCCATTTTGTACGTATCAGTAACCTGTTATGGATACGCGCATTAGATGGGGTATACGGCTTCAATAGTTCGCTATGGTGCACCTTCAGAGCAACAGCTCGATTATTTTAACCAATAACACCGACACAATTGAAAACCTCATCGCTCATCTATATCTGTTTGATATAATTCTACTGATATTATTCATACGGCATCCCTATGTGAATGGTGGACGTGTCATGACAACAACAGTTCGTCAATGTGTGGTTATAGATGATCATGTTAATGTCAAGTCTTCAACGTGTTTTCTTCCGACAATTATTGTGTACGATTTGCATTAGCTCGCAACGAATTCACACGAAGCCTGTACAAAGGGATATCTAATTTGTCTGTATATAAGGCATTTATACGGCATTTTGAATGTTGCTATAGCCAGTGAAGCTATCAATGTAATGAATAATCTTCTGAAGCCGCGAACCATTATCACGTCGTAGGTGTAGCAAGTACACTCATCACCCATTAGGTGATTTTCGATCCGTCAATATTTGACACACCTGGAAATGCGGCTATCACCTTTGCGCGTGAAGAAAGAGTACCACTAACGCTGGGTAATTGTAATTGGTCAGGCATTTGTGATCAGGCAGTCCGCCAGCTCTATCGCCTAATTGTCTACGTCCATGAACGTCATCGAGCATTAAACCTACACGGGTACAAAGGAACGTCTGCCGTTATATTACATTGTAAGCCCAGTTGAGGTACTCCGGGGCATTGTCATATCCAATACAGCCATATTTTGAATTGTTTTGTTTCTGAACCTGGATGACATCAAGCAAACGGCTTTGACTGTGAGTTTTCAGGTATTGCTATGCCAACTGTACATCACTTCTGTTGTTCTCGCTACCCAGGCATTATGTCAAACTGTCGACGATGCTTCATATCACATATATTTTTCACCTAGAAGCACTGCCAAACGTGGTCAGCAGCTACGCTAGTTTTTGTTGGCGGATAAATAATTTGTGGTGGTCTTGGTCTAATAAAGCTTATCGCCAATGACTGTAACTGTTTATCTTCATTTCATCGATTGAGGCCGCCAGATGTTAAAATAATTGTTTGTGTCCCATCCACGTTTGAACATTGCATGGGTTTAACTCAATGAATGGAGCATACTTTATGCTCAATGGACTGGCCCAAATCAATGTAATATGCTAAGTGTTCACTGCACTGACCCAAATAAATGGATGGAATATACTTGGTTTTCACTGCACTGACTCTAATTAATGAATGCAATAAAAAAAAGGGCGATCCGGGAAGTGGCGAATAAAAGTGCACACCGATAGACCGACCGATAAATTACTACATCATGTGGAAGTATTTACCACGAATGATGGGAGGCAAAATAATTTCGGTTCAAAACTTAATTACCATAAAGTCTGAATTATAGATATCACATTCGAATCAAGGTCTCCAAATAGCGCACAAGAGAAGGGATTGATTATGAATTATGCAGCGAATATCATCCTTATTATTTGTGTGTTCCTTGTCTTTGGACAGGCCATGAACAACGCGCCAAATATTGCACCAAACTTGACGTCCAATGCGCAAAATCGGATAAATAACCAGAATTGCAAAAAAGCGCTAAACGTAGCATCATTCAATTATTGTATATTTAACTGCATGCTATTGGTTATTTATGCTTTAGGCTTTTGTACGCTGTGCGGAACCTCGAGATCAACACCGAAGTGTTTGCAGCAGCAAAATGACATTTGTTGGCTCTGCCCGCAGTGGCACAGACTCGTAGTGCGCCATGTAAAAATTATACAGTGAATATAGTACCAAATCATGGATGATAAATCATGGATGTTTTCGTGATTTGCAAGTAAAATACGAGTTCGTATGTTTACTATATCTATGTCTTCCACAGCCATCGACACTGTTTAATACAACATAGCATTTGAACCCATCTCGTCCTTCTGTCCATTGTACCATCTATATTGATGCACGTGCAATGTCGTTGACATCTAGATAAAACTATGACTGTGCTGTATTCGTTTGTTTTGTATTTTGACTGAGCACATGCGTATATGTGGCCCCAAGCGCCGCGACAACATTCTGTTCCTTGTTTTACTGCCTTCTTCTGCCGCCATTTACTGCAATTACTTTCTTCAATTGTCATTTCAGTACGTCGTCAAAATAATGATTGGCTTTAACAACAAATTGCATGTGATTTTATGGGATCAATGCATAATTGAAGTAGCTTTCTCGGTCTTGAATCAAGCTCACATCGATGGCAATGATGTATAGTTATGACTGAATGAGGGTCACCAGGTTCTGTGATTTCCTGAGCATTATGACATTGCCCGAGCAGCTTTTTAACCATTGTTCTGTGCCATTAAAAGCCCATACTGAGGAATGC
Source organism: Urechis unicinctus (assembly GCA_034190875.2). Taxonomy (NCBI): domain Eukaryota; kingdom Metazoa; phylum Annelida; class Polychaeta; order Xenopneusta; family Urechidae; genus Urechis; species Urechis unicinctus. Next base: position 61,662,994 of record CM067350.1, read on the forward strand.
TATGCACGCTCAACGTTCATGAATACATGAAAATAAGTCAATTACACTCGTCAACTACGGGTGACGTCATCATCTTTTTCTAAGTTCACGGCTTTAAACTTAAACGCCGTAGCCTGCACGTCATGTACGTTGGCATCGGATATATATCATATGGTTTAAAGGCGATTAGCAGACTGTGTCAACGTCGCATACTGCACTGCGTATCTAACGATAACTGTATGGGAATAGCCTGTTTATCTTACCAGCTATTTGTAATTCGGCTATAAAAAGCGTGCCCGGTTCATTCATGAACAGATAGACTTAACTCATAACTATATGCATAGAAATGCATAGAAATGCATATATTGTTGCGCTCCCAAAATGAATGACATTATTATTATTATTATTAACTCACGTCATCAGTCTCTCGCTTACGAATTATGCAAGTACAATCTTGTGAGAACCATACGTGCATGGCTAATATTTCTCGATTGAGTGTTAGCAACTATTGTATAGGCTATCGAAACCCATGCTCCTTCAGTAAAGACTGATTGCAGGATGTAGCTGAAGAATGTCAATTAAAGACTGATTACGATGATGATGGGATCATTTACTATATCAATGCTGTTTCCATATGATCATTCAACCTGCCGGCAATATGAGGTGGAGTTCATGAACAATCCTTTGTGGTAGCGTGCGGTAGAAACGCCCCTGGAGAGACAGGCTATGGCTTCACGGAACTTTCATAATCACATATGCAAGCTGTTTTTAGCCATTACCCCAGCAAAAGAATAAATCCATAGCTTCGTTCTCATTATAATCATATCTCGATCGCAAAAACATGATTAGGAAACTATTTGTTGTATCTTATATTAGGATTTGTATTCGCTGAGCCTCAAATGCTCCAGAGTTTTAGCGGGAGACGTCGTATTACAATCAGCCAATGAATATGTCATTACCCAGGTGCAATACAAATATCTGTACAAATTTGGTTATTATGGGTGTAGTTTTAGACGCCCTTAAGTCTAAATGCGCTATGTGGTAATGTACTTACACCAACTAAGTCATCACGTGTCCATCAAACGGGTGTTCACTATGCTTTCTGTATTTTTGCCCGCCATCAAGGCAATAAAAGAAACTCAATTGAGGCCTAATTACATTCTAGGTTTTCAATTATGTTTAATTTACACTCGCAAGGGCACTGACTTGATGGCACTCATTGGGTATATTAGGGTGAGAGTGCTGAATGTAGTCTGTGTCATAATTGAACCACTATCTTAGTCATAACTCAGGAGACATAAAAACCATCATCACAGAAGGCATACTTAGATTGTGTTTTCTGATTGCTTTGCATCCCTGCTGGGTTAGTGTTGCTGCTTACTAAGTCAGGTACGTCAGATAGTCTATCACGCGACTGACAGCATTTTCACTCTTATATTCATAAGCAGAGTTATTAACTAATTCATAACCGCTAAGAGCAATACGTTGTACAATTTCTCACAGTAAAACACAATTTGCTAATAAAAACACCCAATAGACATTCTTAGCTAGTATTATTGTCTTTGCCATGATTATAAATCTCCGTGTCTTTCAGCAGAGCGACTATATATATACACTGACAGGGATAAATGGTAACCCATGTAAGAATCGGAATCACATGCGATCTTTGGATGATGTTGATAGTAGAGTGGTGTGGAAGAAGAGAAATAACGTTTGATAATCTAAAGCTTTTGAGCCCGCATTCCACGCGACTTTGGAGCCTTACTGCACTGGCCGTCTTCATATTAAGCGGATATAAAAAGGGAAAAGACTAGACAAACGTTTGGGACCCACAACACACCAACTCGTAAGGTTAATGAGCTACTGATGTCATTTTAAAATAAAAATGAGTAAATAAATAGTCAACAATGCAAGTGGCCATGTTTAGCAGTAGTTCTGGGCTGCGATGCCAATCTAGAGGCCATTGCGTACCAGACATTAACGGATGTGATGCCCCCTTGGTATCACTAGTCACCAACCTCTTTTGAACACGGAAGACTCTAGTGTCTAGGTATATTTGTCATGAGCTATGTGCTGATGTCACATGAGAAGCCGGGCATAACGGGGTAAACGGCGACGCATTAGGCTAAGCACAAGGATTTGCGTTCCTAGGTTGTTTGACACATATGTCCCTGGGAGGACAAAGATTTGACCATCAGCGTTCCTTAAACCGTCTTTGATCTCACTAAAGTTTCGTTTATGTGCTTGCAGTGGCCCATATCTAGGATATGCTCGAAGAGATTGCCCAAACTGCCTGAATGTTTAACTACATATTTCTGCACTCCAGAGCTTTTCTGGTGTCAACTTGAACTTGCTGAGTTGCCATACATCGAAGTATTTACATAAGATTTAGCGAGTCATAATATTCTGAACAACTCGCTTACACAGGCTTTTTATTTTTATGAAATTACAAAGGCCCGGCGACATGTGTCATAGGTGTTGACGGCCACCATCAATCCACTTTTGTCACATTTATTCATCCCGGGACATGCATCAGAATTTATTGCTCTAATCCCGATATAAAAACAAGAACAGTCCCTTGGGTCTTAAGGACTAGACATCATATTTTGTCCACAATCTATTTGCTATAGTTCACACTACCATGGGATGTAATGTCTGACAAAGGGCTGAATTTAAAATCACAGTTGGTGGTGGAATGGGCCACTATTCATAGCTCCGTCATAAATAGTTGTACAGCTGATGCAAACTTTTAAATATTCCTTAATATAAAAGTTGTGTGCTTTGAACTAGTTCCACATTGGGACAAGATACCTGTCATTGACCTAGCTTTTGCAGGCACCTGATTAGCTATAACAACCTCAGTAATCAGCTCAGATATAATAATAACCCATATTGGTCATAAATGATACATTTAAAGAAATGTAACCGACATTACTTGGGAGCATCGTGCTAAGTGTGGGTGGCCAGTGAAATCAAGGCGCGCTCCGTCATATGAAATTACCTACATTTTGATCAAACCGACTCTCCAACGCTATTCTCATTGTAAGTGTTTCTCCCGAACGTTGTACTGACACATCAGTGCCACATCTGTTGATTGACTTTTAATGATGACTAAGTATTTCCTGCCGTTCCCATGGAGGCAAAGTGTAGTGTATCTGTCGTGTCAAACTTGATTCAGAAACGCAATATCTTATAAAGAATGATATATAGGTTTTTCATGCGTCTAGTCTATTCTCCGCAAAGCGACTTTGCTTGAGTCCCAACTCAAAGGGCAATGTGTACAGATTTCTGCTGATGTAATGACCTAAGGTTTCCAATATGGCCAAACTTCAAATATGGACATATAACCAATTTGGTCCCCACTGACCGACAACAATTGTTGATCAAAAGGCTTTTAATGCTGCCAATACTTTGCAGGGGTGTTCAAAACATTCAAATTAGAGGCTATTTACAGGAGCCAGCAGCTACAGCTATAGTTATGCGTCTGAATGGATGTAGATGAGAATACGGTGGCGCATTGAGTTAACTCTTATTGGATGTATGTATGTGTGATATGCAGACGTGAATGTGTTATCCACATCATTTTCAGCTAATTTATTTTTGCAGCTACTAACTACAATTTTCCATCCTGTCTAAAGGGCACTCCTTTACCACTGTATGAAAATAAAATCATATGTTAGCTCGCCTTGTGTTGAGCACTACCCCACCCGGACTCATAACTCGTTGACGAATACAATTATTATACACTGTAAAAAACGAAGATTCAAACGTTGTGGATTGATGATGATGACTTTTTATTATCACCTTGATAGATGACAAGTACCATAGCATGCACCAAGATAGACGAGCCCGTCATGTTGTTACAGAGTAGTGGCCACGCTCTCTGGCTGCTTCATCATCAGAGCCGACCGTGTGTCTGGTATTTCCGTTCCTTTTGCAACTTAATATTCCTGAAATAACTTAGAGGATGAGAGATTATGTAACTAACGATGGATGAAGTGTTGTTTTATAGCAGTTGCTGCTACGAACACTAAATCGTGAACTGTAAATATAAACGTTGCTAATCGGATTCAAATAAGAGGCACCGACGCCACTGAATATTATTACGTCACCGGAATCTCTAAAGGCAATTGACTTAACACATGTTGTCTTATATGTCAGCTCAGTCGCTAGCGATGAGCTTATGGCTTATGGATATATTTTTGCACATACAGTCTATGGTGTTATGTCACTTGTGCTTGATGATTATAACAATCGCAAGTCATAAATATGCGATTAACGAACACTGTGTTACCAATAATTAATAAGCGGCTGTGGGGCTGGTCGTGGCGATGATAGAGTAATATGTGGTTCATAACGATTATGATAGGTGATCAATATATTTTTACAATGTGATGTCACCAATGGGTTGTTGCGCTGCAATACATCCATATTTCGTAACCCCCTCCCCCACAGACATAAACAACTCTACACTGGATCAGTAACACGATACGCATGGATCCATCCGCTAAATTCCGCATTCCATCATTTGTTTGTGTTGTTGACATAATCGATCCACGTAAACACGCCTTTCTTTATTTTGATGCAAGTATTTGTCTCCCTCATGAGATGCTGAGGAGAGCAATGGGTGCTCCTAGCTTGTAAATCCTCATCGCCGCCAGCCACGCCATAATAATGACAGTTCAATTAGACTTGCTAGTGCCGGGAGATACAAATGTCCTTCAGTGTAGGCTCCATGGAAAAGTCGTGTTTTCCACCTCTGATGGCTTTCTAGTTAGGTGGTAGGGCCAATTCATCCCAGTTTAGCTCAGTTTATTCAGTAGTCTATTGAATCTTGATGTTGCATAGCAAGTAAAGATTGGGGTTCAATGGCGCACTCGTTTGAGGGCGTTATGTGGTTCGGAAAGTTTCTTGCTTCATGGAATGTGTGAGCTGCCAGCTAATGCTTTTTGTTAACCATACCTCTAGTGACATCCCACCTTGACAAACCCATCAACAGACAAACGAATCACACAACGAACTATAAAACGCAATTTGATCCAAACTAATCTTGTTTAGTTAAATGAAGTAACGCAAACGGTCTCGGTTGTCAGTTCATAGATACAACTATTATTACAGTGGATCCCAATCGCCAACATGAACCCCCCACTTATCCCGTCCCTCTTCCTCGTGGTCTCTAATTGTTTGTCAAACTTTGGACGCGACTGAAAGTCACATCGGTTACCGCTTAACGCTTATTCTGTGATGAATATTAGATATAATCATTGACAATAAAAAAGATTGTCTCGTTCCAGCTTACGGTGATCAGACTAACCTGCTACTGTATGTGAGAGAACCGCCATCGCAAAGACCAAGCGAAAAAGACAATTGCTAATGAAAGAATCGTGGCTGGTTTGATTTTGGCATTTCCAGTAGCGAATGTTTTCTGCTTAATTGTAATGGTATATTGGTGCTAGGTAGCGGAGGCGATTGAATTGCCTACTGTGCATGCGTAACAATGCAGCGATACATTGTGATTGCTTGGTCTGGTGAAGAATGCTGTGTGTTTGGCATATATATACACACACTCACTCACTCACTCACTCACTCACTCACTCACTCACTCACTCACCCACTCACTCACTCACTCACTCTCTCTCTCTCCCTCTCTCTCACTCTCTCTCGTTCTGCTATATTCCATCAATATAATATTTCCGACCCTCAAACCGCCTCCCTATCGAGCGTCCTCATGCATGCATTGGCTATAATTGATAATGCTTCTAGCGTATTTCCTTGATCAATGTGTTCTATCGGCCATTACTTCACTAGTAGCAAGAGCCTTTTTGAGCTCAAAGTAAACAACAGATTCACATAGAATACCACATATAGTAAAAAGCTAACTGCAATCTTTAAACCTGTTCGATCGATGACTGGGGGCTACAATTTATGCCAAAGCATTACTATACTACCTATCAGACACCTGTGTTTGTTGTGTTCAGCGACTTATCACCGGCCATTTACTTTTAACAAATTTTTAACAGAACTGTTTTGGTAGTCGTAATTTGTTTGCGCCACTGCGCCGCTTTATATGAATTTTGACCACGCGGCCATAATGACATATTCTGGAAGCACCAGGCGACGTCTATAGAGTGGGCGTCCACTAGTCTTTTTGATATACTGACATTTTACAAGGTAGCCAGCAGTAAGGGCTTCATTGGGACTAGCGAGGTCCATTAATTGTCTACCCTCATCATTCTATGTCAGTTTGATGATGCCGAGGAATCCCCTAGGTTAGATTCTAAAAAAGATCCCCAAGGCCAACTTAAATATTAAAGTCACGTAGTGTAATTACGATTTACTAAGGGAAACTGAGCAAGGCGATGAAAACAGACAATCAATGAGGTACACGTGTCGTTACTCAGCAACACGACATGGTGAATGCTGCTTGGCAATAAACCGTGATATTAACATCTTAACACACAAGGTATAATGGCAATTCGTAAGAAACATCGACCTTACAGCTGACTATCTGCAGACTATCAGACTCCCTCCTATATTATTCGCCTGTATTCCAGAGCATGTCAACGGATCATCCGCAGTCACGATCACGCCTCCGTCAAAACCTTCACTAACATACCACACCTGCTGTGCATCGGAGCACCACTGTCATGTGATGAGAAAGGGGGGTAAGGTCACATTTTGCATACCACCACAACAGCTATCCAAGAGTCTAAAGAGGTTCTGCTATACCTTAGCAGCAATTGTCATATTTGGTAGCCCGAAAAAGTAAGAGGGTGTTTTTCAAAGCATGCACAATTTAGTACATAGTCATACTTGAGCCCACGTAGAACTTCGGTGCTTTCCACTGCGAAGGAACGTTCAGCGAATAATTTTCCAAAATAATAGCAGCAACACGATTGAGGGAAATGCAAATGAAAACAGCTGTGGCCTAACCGCAACGAATGAATCGGAAAATGCCGTTTGTGTTTGTACAACTTATTCATTTCAGTAAAATTAAAGAGGCAGTATTAAATATTAGAAGGTTGGATAATTAGGGGCATTTCCCGGAACATGAAGGATAATAATATTTGAGTTTTGGCTTGCACGGATGTTGTGGGCTGGTGTTATTGACGGAGTGTAATACCTTATATATAGCACTGAGAACAAAATATTCATGGCGGATTTTGCTAATCAAAACCAATACTAAGCGCCCAATTTCGATACCGACGAAGGGTACAAACACGTAGCAAAAATACAAAGCAAACACAGTAAACCAGTACCTGTTTGTCCCTTATAGTGACATTGGATCGAAATGAATGTTTCTACTTCTGGTGATCCACACGTTGTTGCCTATGTTGGCATTTAAACATAAACGGCTTTCACGGAAACCTTTTACACAAGGGTCGCACAACGAATATAACGGCGTAATTTAAACCAGGCCGCTTTGGAATGCCCTTATTTCATTCTAAATAATACTGAACGAGTCCGTCAATGGCGGACATGATTGATGTCGGCGATATCGATTTCGGCGACTTGACAGATAGCATCAAGGGTACGCAAAACGCAGCTCAGAGATTGAAATAGAAAATTTGGCTGTCCTGAGAAAAGCCCACCTCTCCTGTGCACTTGGGCTGAGGTGAAGTTGGCTAAGACAGAAGAACATCGAGCGTTATTTTACATTGTAAACCCAGTCGATTCGCCCCGCTGCTTTGTCATATCTAATCGAGTTTGATGATGTAAATCTTTTTCTTCGGAGCCCGCATGAAATGACAATAAATGGCCTTGAATGTCAGCCTTAAGATTAAGCCATATTCGCAGCAAGGCCGATAATTTTTACGTCTGTCTATGTCACTAGGTCTTAATGCGAGCCTGACGCACCACACCAACCCCTGACTCCCCTGGCTTTCTTCCTCGCTTAATGGGTTTATTTGTCGAACTGTCGAATAACCATCTTATCACAGCTACAGTTACCAACGCGAAGCATCCCCCAAAAATATTGACTAACATTGCCACTCTTAGCGGTTGTGGACAATTATTACTATGCTATATCATATCTGGAACGCTATTGCCCTGATGACTAAGGTCTTCACCGCATCTTAAGATAGATAAGCTCACCAGATGTTTCTCACAACATAACAGCATGGGGTTCACAGTCAGATGTAGAAAATAGGTATGTGCCAAATTGGCGATGAAATAGCTTTCGAAGAATCAAAATCAACCTGATTCACCGGTATAGCAATATCTTCTTTCTGTTGGACGCGGCGTAAAACTCCAGTATTTCATTTCATTTTAGAATTACATTATCCTCACGCATTGAATAGTTGATATTACAAGATATATGTTGAGTTTGTCACTTTCATGGCGAAGTCCACGAAACTAGCATATTACTATATATAACAACACTGCTACTGCCCAGATAGAATAACAACGAAAACCAATGCATGGTTCCTCTCATTCATAACCTAATTGTGGCTGGCTCGATCGTTACTTCTTCCAAAGCAAATGTAGTTTTATCTGTATGCTGAAATAAGGCAGCACAGACGATTGAATTGCTTGAACTGTATCCATACCGCATATGATGCTTGGATTATATATGATCATAAATATACTCTGTCATGAATTTAGTGAGCAAATAATTCAAGGAATGTCTAATCGTTAGGATATATATGCGCTGGGATATTTCCGAATGTTATATAAAAACCGTGATGCTTCAGATCGGATTCCCGTCCCGTATAATTGAGTGGTGTATCCTACACATCTAAAGATATATCTACAGAACGTTCTACTACCAGACCAGCATGTTCTCCGTAAGTGGCATTCCTACCACAACAATGAAGACAATAAACCTATTTTATTCAGGTCAATGAGTGCAGAGTGTTCGATGTATGTTGTATGGAATCATGGTTCAGTACATTTTTGGCTGGTAAAGAAACTAATTTTTGTGATATCAACAGCTGGTAAATAAAAATTGCATGACACCAGTTGTTTGAAAAGAACATTAATTGATAATATGGTAGTTATCAGTGTGTTGTTCATATGATGTTCGACCGACATCCATTCGCGGAAACAGAATTATCCCCTAAGGTAGATTTTGTGTTTCAATTGGTGAAGGATTCGCAATACGATGGTCTCTTCAAGTGGTGGTTTTAGAAACACGTCTGCGCGGGAAGATTGTGATCTGAATTTACTTGTTGCCTTCGTATAATTATTTGCTATTTAGACCCTTCCCATCTGGAGTTGATATCTTTGCTACACAATATGTCATGAAATAAAAATATATATATAGCTAAGCACAACTGAGAGAGTGTATTATAATTAATTAATACTGGAGGTCTTTTGAGCACAAAGTTTGGTGCGAAATCAGGCATGGTTCCTTTATGTCAGCAAATTACTTGCACCTACTCTGACACGCCCATTATCAAGTGGCAATTTCCCCGTAACAAATAATTAAAAAATCTGAACGGCAATTGGTAATGGTCTCTATTAACACGGGCAGCAATGCCACATTAAATGAGTTCAAGTAGTTAGTCTTGGCGGTAAGGACGGATATTTTCTCTTGACTACTGCGCTTCTGCTCGGCTTGGACGTGCTCTAGTCATGTGTTTTGCTGTCAGTTGCTGAATAGCAAGCAGTATGGGCAGGGTTTTATTCGCACCAAGATTCGGAACTAATATCCTTTATCAAGGTGAATGCTGTGATGTTGACTTAAAGCTGATTATGGTCCCTACAGAGATACTGAAATGTTTAGTAAAACGGATCTTTGCGATGGAATTAGAATGCAAGGGATTTATAACCTTCCAAAGCCACGTTATATAGCGTGGATTGACGCGGCCCGTGTCTATGTGCTATGTGTCATTGGATATGGACGAATATTCAAGGGGAATATGGTTCGACTCTCATTAAACATGAGCGTCGGCTGTAGGCTTTCTGATCAACATCTTCTTTGTGCAGATTAACATCATTCGTTCACCAACAAATGCAATCATGTTATGAAATATTGATGACATTAGTTTCTCGTCCACATATGACTTTGTCACGTGTCTACCTACTCAGTATATTTGCCATTGTTAAATATTCATATGTCAGTCAAGCAAATGCCTAAAATAGAAACTGACTATCGATTATGTTTATTTCTATACATTATGAAACTCAACCATTTAAAGAAACGATAAATCAAAATGAAATAAGCGACAGAGCAACCGGCGTGATTATATGCTGCTAGGATCTGGTCAGGTGATTAATGCACTGTGTGTTAATGTCATGGTTTTGATGCTCAAATTATTCGGAGAACGTTTTAATGTGCTTGAATATATGCTACGGGATTTATGAGACTGTTATATGGAATATTCGATTCAGCGTAAGGAATTATCACCCCGTAAAATTAAGTGAATTATGTCATATATCTATATGCACCATAAAGATACTCATTTTCTATGTTCAGCAGCACATAACTGCATGATGGCATAACTGTGAATACTCGTAAAAAAAACAGTGGGAGAGGCAAAATCATGATACATTGTCCCCACCTCTTTAGTACAAGGTTCATGTGGTCTTCACTATAAAAGAACTAGTCGAAGCGGATAACTCATGTGTCATCAATTGTTGGGATAACTAACCTAGTAACATCATCAGGGGCAGGTAAATTAATAATCTTGCGGCACTAGCGGCCGTTGGAGTGTAAACTTTGGGTCAACATGCTTCTTCGGAAAAGTTTGCTTTTTTTATGGTAGCGTCTTTCATCAAGTGCAACTTTTGAAATGTTGCTTCGTGAGGTTTTGTGTCGCTGGTGACAAGTTTTGCTATATGTTTGCCAATAAAGTGTTCGCGAAATGAGCAAAATTGCGCGTGATATTTTGAGCCATTAACAGATATAATACACAGGTGGTAGAGTACACGTGTGTAATCGAAAAGTAGAATGGTCTACTATTTTTAGTGACTTGTTTTGTACAGAGGATGCAAATGGATTCATTATTTAGCAATACAGAGCAAGGTTAATTGTTGCGCTCAAGCTACATGTGTAAAGACTTTTGTCGGCATTCATGACAGCTTGACTAAGGGTAATGGGTCATGTATGAGACATTGTAAGAATTAAAACTGGCATAACTCGGTAGCGCCATGCTCCATGCGCGATTTGTAGACCCTGCAAGGGAACAAATACCCTTCACATAGACATCGTTGACATTTGCGTTATGTAAGCTTAGTAAATAGACATCACTTTCATTAAAGGCCACCCATATTGTTCTATTCCTCTGTCACGAATCTGCACTACAATAATAGATGAAGTGCAAACAAACTGTTTAACTCATGACGCCTGGTTGCCTCTTGAAATTGTCGACACCAAATGCAGTTCGACTTATCTTACCAGAAGCTCGGCAGCTTTCCTACACAAATTGCCAGACCATTTATTTCACTAACTTTCGTTCATTGTACAAAGTCCAGCAAACGACCATGTCGAATAGAGACCATGACACGCCATCAATACACCAGATATGTACTGTGTGATACCCTCGTACAATATTACTACCTTGGCTCTTCATGGTCAGCATCAATGATGCCATCTGATTGGAAAATCTCGGGAAGCATCTTCCTCTAGATATTAACATGAGAGTAGCGTTGTCATGTTTAGCATATGCCTCAGCCATCTATCCTAATTGGACTGGATTATGAATATCGATGTATTGCAAAGTAGGGTTGTTTAAACTAAACAGGGATGTTTGCTGCGGAAGATGAGCTTTCAAGATGATAATATTATTGAGTTACTGATGACTCGGCTTGGGGAACCCATTAACGTGTGGTGCGTTGCTACGGACCTTCTTCTAACATTAACATGCTAGAACTCTCTCTCTCTTCGATCCCCCAAATTCAATAATAAATTTGGTTGTCATTGCGATAGGATTACTTATATTAGTCTTAGCCTCATAATATTAAGTTAACTTATTGATCAAAAGACCACTTGATACTTAAATCACAAATGGGTGTTTTAATAGACAGTTTAAAACGTGTATCAACAATTTTGCAATTAGTGGCATTATGATTATACCTGCATACAGGCGCAACACTAGAGCTTGACATCCGGATGTGTGGCGATCCATCTCCGTAATGACATTGTATACATCGCCCGAAAAGAAAGACTGCATCTCCTTCTATAGCATTGTTCAAATTTTAGATTGAATTGTATGTTATTGAGACTTGCAGGAATTGCGGGCACCTACGGGCACTTGCATTGACGACTACTGCGTCAAAATCCGCAAAAGCGTAATTACTTATTCGTGTAGGGAGTATCGCCTGACAAGAAACGAAGCAGACATACTTATCCGCAAATGTCATGCAACATGAGAAGAACGGATTATTCACTCCAATTTTGGCAGACACTGAACCGACGGAATAATTATAGAGACAAAATGATTAAGGCTTGAGAAGTGCAATTTAGGAGAAAAATTAAATCCGATCACGTCCATACTTCCGCAGCGTGTGCACGATAATTTGTAGGTTATCGCATACAGGGACATACATTTGGATTCAATGTCAGTAGGACCAAATACAATATGATGCGCTATAGTAGTTTGTGTTTTTATTGCTGAATTGTACCCATCGTCAATTACGAAACTAAGTGGTTTGTTTGATCTTCACTGAACAGTTCTGCAAAAATTCCCTAAATATCAGGGCTTCATGTTGAGTGCTGCTGCCTGGAAATACCATTCACAATCCCGCCCTTGCAAAATTGAAATTTGTATTCTTCTTTTCGAAGGATTGGCTTCTACTTGTGTAGCTTCTTACTATAATAGGTTGTCTTTATATATTGTTAAAGCGATAAGTGATAAAGCTTCGCACTATAGAAACATAAATAATGTATTTTTTTACTGCTGCGTTGTATTTCATATTTTCATTCCACTCGTCATAGTTACTGGAAACAGGCCTTGGAGTTTAGCTCAGACCTAACTGTAAACGCAATAACTCCTTTAGCTCACCAGCTAGCGGTTAGACGTGTCCTGGCCTTTTGTTCCCAGTGAGCTTTCCCCTGCTTTTTTTGGTATGGACTGACGCAATGTGTTCTTATGCCCATATATGCATCAAATGATATGACTTAATTTTGTGGGAATTATAAATAAGTGATATGCTAGTCTCAGTGCACCAAAGAGTAATATTTATTTCTGAGAGCTAATTGTGCTAACACGAAAACTGTGGACGATGGTAGTGGCTTCAGGCAATCTGTTTAGATTTCAAAGAGTTGCACCAAATCAGGGAATCGACTAGCTCGGTCTTCATGGCTTCATTTATACTCGTTTCTATGCTAATGACAATCAACCGCTCTGACAAACTACTGATTTAGCCTCGCGGAGAGTATGGCCTAATTGATATTGCTTTGGCCTTAGAATACTGATGTTCAACTTGCGGTAAGAATAGAAATCGTATCTTGGCTAAGTGATAATGGATCGAGATAGGAGGAATATAGCTAGTTTTATCACGAACAGAGAATGATTCTGTTCTGCAGGTAGGTGTGAGATGAGGAGAGCAGCCAATTATTTTTTTCTTCCCTGGCTCATGACCGCTTTGTTTGATATTATGTTTCTCCTCTGGCTTTACTATGCACAGCGTCTCACAAACTTACGTGCCCTGACGCATTTGAAGAGAGCATCAATATATAATTTACATGAGCTGACCATTCAAACGTCCTCTTAATAAGTCTTCTACCGATTCGGTGACCTCTCACTATGCCATGATGTTGTGTGCACTCAAATATTGACTACTGAGCATATTATGCGACGCGATACTAAGCTAGTGAAGCGGATCAGTTGCACAACACTGTTTACTACCATGCCATCACCACAATAGCCAGAGCCTTCACACCTACGAGTATTTGCTGCTGATGAATGACATCTGTCATTGCTAGCAATGGGCTGTACATTCACTGACGACTGAGTTTTTAATATGGCGGTTTCTTATGAGACTAACCTTTTATGATGTAAATGTCAGAGATGACAGAATATGCTTAAACAGGATGCTTATACCGCAAGCAACGGCTTCATTTGGCAAACACCATAAGCTATGCGTCTTATTAGATATCAATATCGACTCTATGGTTTCGTGGTAGGCACCCATTGGGTTTTATGTACAATGCGGTGATTAAATTCCGTGCAAATTGAGTTAGAGTTATCCGATTCTCTTTGTGAGGTAGTGCGGTTGTCTTGGTCACAGAGCTGACCACTCATAAATCTTCTTTTCATTAATTACAGCTGCATAAGATGATTGTGTCCCATCAAAGAACGATCTTGACACGGGTGCATCTACATGAATGGAATATGATTCGTGTTCACTGCACTGGCCCAAATTGATTGGAAGCCGGGAAATGGACAAGAGAAGGTTCACCCGATAAATGTCCGACCGAAAAAACGTTATTTCTCATGGAGGTATTTACCACGAATAATGTAAGGCAAAATCAATTGAAATTAATGCTGAATCATATGCAGTGCATCCTATGAATTGTCTCTAAATGGCACACCCAAGAAATAATTGAGCATGAGTTCAACAACCATTCAAAATCTTGCTAATAAAGTTAAGTCCAATCAGCGACACTGAATATGTTTATGATTCATGAAGAGTTGGATTGTACTTTTTTGACAAGACATAAATACCAAACAAAATACTGCACATGGTGGACCAAAGTTAGCCATCAAAAGCACAAAATCGGATATGAAATGAGAATTTTGGAGCAGCACCAAACATTGCATCATTTAACAAGTATGTTACTGCTTGAGATTGATTATCGATGCTTATAGTTTCGTTTGCTATGCGCAACAGCTAGGGCAGCACCAGAGTCTATACGGATGCAAAATGACATGGTAGACGATGCAGCTAGTGGCACGGACGTTTTGGACTCGTGTGAGCATTGTTCAGTGAATATATATATATATAGAGAGATACATATATATATATATAGATATATATATATATATATATAGATATATAGATATATAGATATATATATATAGAGATAGAGATATATATATATATATATATATATATATAGATATATAGATATATCATATATATATATAGAGATATATATATAGATATATATATATATATAGATATATATATATATATATATATATATATATATATATCTATATATATATATATATATATATATATATCTATATATATATATATCTATATATATATATATATATATATATATATATATATATATATATATATATATATATATATATATATATATATATATATACATGTTTCTTCTCTTGCTCTTAAGGGAAATTTTTTTCCCGGGGGTTTTTTTTTTTGGGGGGGGGGCAATTCCGATATCTTGGTCACATTCAAAAGTTGCATTAGCACCATCAGTTATGCTTTGTAACCCGCCAACACACGTTCCTGGTAAGATCAAAAGCGTTAGCTCCCCGTAGTTGTTGATCTTGATTCATCATAGATTTTATTGGTTGGTAACACCGACTTGCATCTAGTATTGCGATCCTTGGTTAAATTGTACACCATATAGCAACATCAAGCCAGTCCCTTAGAGCGCGATATTTACCAATGACAGATGTCTAACTGGAATTCGATAAGCGAATTTGAGTTCCCGTCTTCCTCACGGGGGATTGTATGAATGTACATTGGATCTTTGATCTTATAATGTTGCGCCTATCAATTGATTCCATTATCATGATTTTACTTTTGGTTTCGGGGTGTTTAATGCTTCTGTAGACTTCTGTCAACACGCATGTGTCGCCATAACACTAACGTGGTCTGTCTGTCTGCCGATCTCTCTGTCCTCCTTAAATGGAATTGAATAAACAGGGCTGTTTTGTTATTAGTATTAACAAATACCCTTAGTAAAAGAATGATCAAACTTATGTCTATTGATAATGCATCGAACATCATCAAAAGGGCGGTGTTAATAAGGTTATACTTTGTACGTGTAGCTACTGTCTGTCTGTGGGACTAACTGTCGGGGTGTAACCTAATGGTGCAATACGACAGACCGTTGACAGACCAAGTACGTTTCACAAGTTATTATATCTTGGTACGCGACATGTTTGTATACTTCCAGTGAAAATCATTTTAGTTGCAAGATCATCCACCATACTACTTGAAAAATAACCTTTGCTATTCAAGGACGCAAGCCTCGGCTTGAACAACTACCAACCCCTCTCCTCATTCGTCCCTCTAGCCAGATAAATTGTCCCAACCAAAGAACCCATTATTTTCAGAATAAATCATAGTGTCCATGAAATACATTCATAAAACAAACGCATAGCAGTCATAAATGACTCTATCGCAATATTTGTGTGAGCGACGGTCGAATCCGCATGTGCCAACGATGACATTCTCTGTCAAGTTATTGTCACATCCACCTCCAGACATGCGTCCGATGCATCCCCCTTGAATCCCGCATATGGTCACGGGTTTATGTATATTGTTCGTCTCTGGCACTTAGTCCAATGAACTATGCGAATCGTAATCTCGTCATTCTTCAGTGCGATCCATTTTCCTTGCGACAATCTAACCAGCCCTAAAAACGTAAGTAACACGCTATTATGTATCGCAATAGCTTTATTGTTTTCAACAAAATCCATCAGTGTTTATATTTGACTCCGGTTTCAAGTACTGGGCCGCGATTTAAAGGCTATGCTTCCAACTAATACCCCCGATATAATTGTATAAACGGTTTGACATTGGACACCAGTCAATATGGAAAGCATTAACATGTTGCTGTCATGGCAATGACAAGTTACAAACGTGTGTTTATATTGATTGATCATGACAACGGCAGGTCATTAACATGTATTTTTGGTCAAATGGCAACGACACGTAACCAATACGTTATTAATCGAAACATCCAAGTGCCACTGACATGTTCGTTTGTAATTGGTAAGGACCACGCTCTGCCACTGACGCGTTGCTGCAGTAAAAAACAGTGTTATTTCGCAACTTCCACGTAAAAACTCCACCTTGAGGCAACAAATGTATTCACCAGCAGCATTTTACATTGCATCATTTACTGGCTCATTAGCATAATTGATCTCGTTAACAATAATTGGAGCCAGTAACTATCGTATTGTTTGCTATTAGGCCATCCAATCATTCTTCCATGCCTGAATCATTTGTGTACATAACAATACGCGTTTTTGTATGCATTTGTTCCCGCCTATCTTCTGCAAAAGATCGCTAGTGCTCGATTTAGATACTCCGACATCTTACTAATTGTCTGGTTGTATCGCTTTTACAAACCAACCATTGTGGAAATTGGTTTCCTCAATTGGCATTGAAGTATGTCATTCAGCCCCTAATTACCTTTTACCAAACAAAAATCCGCCACAAATTTTACATGATCAATACCTACATGAACGAGCTTTTCCAGAAACAGGCGCACGCTCCCTTAAATAAGTGGTGAATGTAACATAGCTGTGACTTAATGATGTTCATTGCATACAATTGCACCGCAGAGCAAGCAACGTGGACATAAATGCGTTTCTATAAAAGTACAATAATGTATCACCTTCATCGGATGCTGAGGAATGTTATGGATGTTCCTCACTCATGGATCATCTCAGTCGGCAGCCTCGTGATAATAATACCATGTCTTTTACACTTCCCAGCTACGAAAGACCTCATTTCACTGCCTCATTTGCATCATGCAGTCGAAGTGCGAATTCTACTGGTGAATGCCATTAATAAGGGTTGCAGTGTCACTTCATCATTACCGTAGATGACTATTTCATTTAGATTAAACCTCATCAATAGATGTTGCAACCCGCGCATTTACAGAACGGCAAACAATGATGCAATAGTCTGTACATAAAGTCCAAATCATTTAGCCCGAGCAGTATCACTGCTTTTATTGCTGCGAATATCTTCACTTTAAGACACGTATATTTCCGATTGCGTGATAGTAATATTGCTAATTGCGTATTCAACAAAAGCAGGGCGGAAACGGTCTGTTCCATTCTATCAGCTTTGTCTAATACAGCCTGACTTACTTAACAGTCGAGTGACTGTGATATATGGGTCTTGTCTAAGCTGCCACCATTCATGGAAGCACAAAACATCAATCTTTCGTTGCCATATCTTGTGTAGCTACTGTGGAACCCCTAAACAATCATTCATCTAACTGATGGATTATGCAACATCAACCCTATATAACAAATGGGCGCTTTGGTCGCAATTTTGCTAATTCCGCGTAAGCATCGCAAATTTGCATCGTCTAGTGTTAGCAACAAGAAAATAGCAAATCCTTGATAACGGAATCACTCGACCATAGCATGGTGCTTTTAATGCGATTCTGTATCTCGCAGCGCAGCTCACTGGGCGCCTGACAGACGAAAATTCCCGTTACCGTCGTAGATGCATTGCAAGCGGATGTAAGTGCTCCTTGTGAATACTTAGCCATCCCCTCATCAAATATTTTCCCTTGTCACCAGGCAGATCGAGATGTATATTGGCATAAATCGGGCAAATCTGAACGGTACACATTTATGGTTTTGATGAGGAACACTGTCTACAGAATATATGTCTAGACACCAAAAGTGAAATAATCAAAACAGTTATTATGATGTGTAAATGTCGAATATGACTTATGCGATGATTGCGTGTTGACATTGGTAGACTAATCATGGATAGCCACTTCGTCTACAATCAAGGTATGGTGCTATTTTCTGAGTAATTGCATCATCAGTTAATAGTCAGCGTAGTTCAACAAGCTGAAATGATTTTTGCTGAGTTAAAAACCCGTAAGTAGTAAATGCTATGCTTGACAGCGTAGAGAGATGCATATGAGAAAATCGGGAAAAAATCTGAACAATGCAGCTCATTGTGTGAACTATATATCATTTTGAAGATAGTATACTTCGCAACCTGAAGGTATTCTGCTGTGAGCATATGAGTAAATTCACTTATAAGTGCTCTGACACTACACGGAGCTTTTCTGCTGTTATTGCAGCTTAATCGAAAGGTTGAATATATATGTTTCGAGTTAGTAACTCGATAAAAGCGACTGAACGCTTGTCATTGACGCACATCAAACAAAAGTGATCATAGAATACCACTTCGTCTACGAAGCTTTAAGGTATAAAACACGTTAAATCGAAATAGTAAATGCTATGCTTGACAGCTTTATGTACGGTTGTAAGGCCAACTCCGTATGGCACCTACCAGTTTGGAATTTTAGCTCATCAGTAGCCTCTGGTACGTTGTAATTTATATTCGGACTTGCAGGATATGGAATCCGTACCCCCACATTCAGGAACAAACATCCGTTTTCCAGTTTCCTATTAATTGACATCTCGTCTTCGTCACTACGAACATCGAGAGTGCCGACATTTACGGTTAAAATACATGCACTATAGATAAGGTCGATGTTAATGCAAAATCTGACTTCTGGAAGATCTACCATCCATCTGCAAGCATGCATTATGCAGAAAAACGGACTACCTGAGGAAAAGCCATTACATAAGAGAATCTTATTTGTCTGCATATAGTGCAATTTATAAAGCACCATAACTATCCTCAGGAGCCTGTGATGCTGTCATTGTAATGAATGAGCTTCCGAAGCTAGGCACTGATTTTGGGCAGTTTGTTGAGCAAGAGTCGATCTGTACTCGGCTTTGGCTTAAATGCCGACACCGAGGCAACATGTGGTATGTGTAAAACCGACAAAACATATTCCTATATGCTGATGAAATTATTTCTTTCTGAAGATCTGTGTTGATACATTTAAATCAGTTCCTAAAACTGAACGCTTGTCATTGACGCAACAGTTCCCGAGCAGCAGTAAAAGAATTTGCACCCTCACCACTGAAATATATAGCACATTTGCACATAGTATATAGTTGAGTGGAATTTATGTTTTGTTAATAATCTGACGATTGGGCGCCACATTATACACAAGTTTGAGCACTACGCTGAACACTGTGTTGTTTTAATAATGGGAACTCGCAACCGAGGAAAGGAAACGCTGCTCAATGTCTTTGTCATTTCTCCATCAATACATAATCACTTTTAGTGGTCGCAAGCAAGTTAATGCCGCAACAATCTGCGATCAGCCCTGAATTATATCAACTACAGTATAACCTATGCTACCTCTCATAGCGCTATCAGAAGCGCCATCAGAAACTTGAACAGCAGTTTGCCATATCGAGCATGAGGACAATATATTAACTAATGATGATATCTGTGTTACCGCCGCTGCCCTACATGACGAGCTCGAAGCAGGTCTTGCTCCAAATGATGGCCCACAACAGTAATGAGATCGAGGTAGATTGAATATTCTCGGACAGATTTATTTGAAGGCATCCGGAGTGATGCAAAACGCGATAGCCTTAGCATTGTCCTTCAATGACGGACATGACTGATGCCGACGATGACGATGTTGGCGACTTCACTGATGGCATCAAGGGTACGCAAAAAGCAGCCCAGAGAATGAAATAGAACATTTTGCTGTCTTGAGAAAAGACCCCCTCTCTTCTATACTAAGGTTAATTTGGCGGAGTGGAGGAATGAGTTGGTCCGTGTTGAAATGGGCTGAGCTAGAGGTATGTTATGGTGAGCTGGGCTGAAAGGGAGCTGGGTTGAGGCGAGCTGGGCTGTAATGTACTGGGCTATTGGAGCTGATTTGAGAGAAATTTCATAAACGAGCGATTATCGTGATTTGCTGTTAATTTAGAAGCAAGAGGAACACTTATTTGAATTCGAGATCAGCATTCTGTCATGTGAGACCCACTTTCCACTTATGTTATGCATTTTGTTCACAATGCATCCGAATCGACGACCTTTTATCCAAATTGAGATCCATTTAAGAATATTTACTTGTAGTTGCTATGGCTAGCCTTTATGTAAACTTGTTAAGGAAACCCATCCGACATTTATGCGAAATTTATGGAAATATCTAATGAACAATGCTTCCGGCTGTAGTGAACGACAATTTTATACTGGCCACTGCTTTGATGGTTTATTTATACTGCTAGTGGTGCGGTGCTTCCTGGCTACTCTACCCCATCCATGGCAACCGAGGATAGGCCAGGCAATTTTGCGATGTGACGGTGGCTTCTGACATCTCTTCACCTGATTCCGCAGCAATTTATCTTAGTTGTATTGGATTATGAATGTCGATAGATTGCGAAGTAGGGTCGTTTAAACTAAATCGAGCTGTTTGCTGCAGAATATGTCCTTTCCAGATGATAATATTACTAAGTTATCGATGACTCGGGTTGCTTCTTTTTTTTTTGGTGGTTAGTAGCCAGTTTGGTGCGTTGTTAAGGACCTTCTGCCGTGCCTTGAAAACATCCATCTGCTAGAACTCTCTCTTTTTTCTATCACCTTACGAATGTTTTATACTACTCAACCACTAGTATTAGCCCGACCCTTAACACCCCACTTTCTCCCCACCCCACTATCTATCCTTATGGCAACGTTTCCCCGTGATTATTCCAAATATGAATTGTGGTGTTTATACCGTGTTCCCTGACCACTGCTGCTTGATTACATAAAACGCCGTCATTCAGTCAATAACTACTTAATTCATACAATGAAGCCTTTTGTGTATGATGTTTACAGCGCGATATAGATCCCTTCAAATGCATGATCAATCAGTCAAAGGTTACATGCTGTTATCGCGGATAGTAGCTTTCCTTAACGACTCGGCTTCTGATGATAGATTCTGGGAATGGCTGAGCGACCAATATAGCGTAGGCGTCTTAAAAATAATGTGATCTCCTGATAGTCACGTGGTGTAAAGCATTTAGTTAAGTGGGACCGGCAAGGTCACCATTAATCATTTATAAATCTGTCTGATGTGTCAGGAAAGTCCATATAGAGATGTACTTAAACAGAGCCTTGATGTGGACTTCATAAGATCAAACAGCATTATGTTGGGCTATAAGTAGCATTGAAGATATAATAGAAAGACTTTGATTTTGTTTGCTATTGGAAATGGCCAATGCGACTGTTTAGCACGAAGCAACGGCGCAGGCCCATGCAAGCACCCAAGCGGGGGTATTGCAATTGTTATCACTTGGACGTGTCGTTGACTCATACACATTTCGTGATTATCCCATCCGAATTCTTCCCACAGTAAACATCAACATACACTTAGTTGGTTGGGCTTTATCAGCTACTATCTAAGTGAGCTCCGATTGAAGGTGTGAAATTCCACGTTGTAGGGTTTTGTGTGATAGAAGTCCCAGATAAATGTCCAAGACGCCATGGCACTAGAGGAGGGCAGCGGGGTAATGAGGTTCACAGCATGACGGATATCACTTGGCCTCACATTTAACTCTCACAGCAGTTTAAAGATGTCACGCACTTCCTTTTGATCAAGTCACCGAGCGCCAGAAAGTACACTCTCTGACGACGAGGCAGCGACGTTATGTTTTGCACCATAGACTTATAAGAATCAAATATATCGCTGTTTCTCGGAGCATTTTATGCGATTACAGAGATTAAAGAGAACTCTCTTCGTACTCTCATATACTATAGCTTTCGCTTGGATATGTCATATGATGAACGAAAGGCTACATTTGGAATACTAACCCGCCGAAAAATGTTATCTTTCGTGAAGAATAGAAAACATCTGCACGAATATGGGTTAATAAGAAAACTAAAATATCCAGCAGCAGTCCGCGAGTTGATTGACATTTAACTGCTGTACAGCGGTCTTGGCGAGAGCAGCGGCGTCGCATAATTTATCACAACTCATCTTCTTTCATTATATTCCAAATTATTTGAAATCCACGAGGCAATCCGCTGATTACATTGGCTTACTTTTAAGAGGTTACGTGATTACATATGGGACTTAAACAGGGATTCACTAGGGCCTAAAGCACTCTATTTACGCTCAAATTGAAATGGATTAAAAAAAATCCAACGATGCTTACATATTGTCTCAGCGTTTTCTGCGCTCTGAGCACGGCTTGCATAGTTTCCGTGAGTGAATCTCGTCACCGTTCGCATGCTATCGCCGCGTTTGTACCGTATCTCAGCAAACGGCTGCCCCTCATATACCATTGCATGAACGCTATTTATTATGTTTTGGCTCACATATTGATTAACATTAAACATTAATTGAGTCTACCCCGTGTCATAACTTATGCACAAATGCGAGTGTTTTTGGCCGGTATACACAATAATGAGATATACTGCATTAAACTAAGGACAAAACATGTCCGATTTATGATAATGGCTTTTTATAACCAATGTGATATATGACACCCATTGCCAGCAACTTTATAGACGAGCGGGCCATGTAGTTACAGATGAATTACGAAGTTCTATCATCACAAACCACTTTGTGACTGGCTGCGTCTCTTTCAGACAAATAACAACCCATCCTGTGGCAGCAATGTATCCTACCCACACATTCGTTGGCGAAGGCTGTAGGATTCCAACTAGCATGTGATAGTCCAGGTCCACCTGCGCTATAGCAGGTCGCATCCTTTGAAAACTATATAGGTTGAAATTGACTCAACAGACGTCATAATTGAGTATGAACCACTAGACTGTACGCCAATCCAGTGACCCACTGTGGGGAATGCACCAGCAGGCAATCGAGAGATGAAATTTACGACTGCTAGGTTAAATGGTCGAAGTCAGCTTAAAAAGTCCTGTCAACAGTTTTTAAATAGTCTAAATTGTACCCGTCAAATGTATGCGCAGTTTCAGATTTGAGAACAAATGTATAATTGAGATGATGCATGAGAATGATACATATGTTTCTCATTCTGAAATGAGACTCATATTTCTATTAACAATCGCTAGAACTAAAGATTCCACTGCCATATATACCAGCAGCTTTCAATGTCAAAGAACATTTGTCTCATACTATGCACGCTAGTACCATCAGCCCCCCTGTGGGTCGGGAGTGGAAAAGGCCCACTGTATCCTCCTGCATGACGTTAGAGGCGGATAATAGGGGACAAACTGTTGGCCGTCGGTTGCAACTTGTATCGGAGGAAGATAAGATCCAGGTAGTTGAGTGGAGCAGACCTTGCAAGGGCTATATTTGCAACACACCACTTTCACCTAGACGAGGGACTGAAACGGCCTGGTCAAGGCTGATAGTTACATGCTCTATAATAATCATTTTTCATTACTTTTTGTCTCTTTCATCGCATTTTACTCGTTTTCCTACATATGAATTTCATCTTTTATCCACCAATCCTAGTAGGCAGCTGCTCAATCAGGACATTATAGTTATTTTTAGTAGCTTGTATGCCGAGTGAACAACTTTGGCTTGATAATAATACCAGTGTATCTCTGGTGCCATGTGTGCTGGTTGAGCCATACACCACTAACGACCCCTTGTAGGGCTCCATGGTGGGCGGGGAGCACTGGTGATGAAACCATCAACATTCATTAAGGCTGAAAAACAACAAAATCAACGAAAACGGAAGAACGCCTTGGAAACTGACTCTGATTTGGATCGTGATTCAAAATGCGGCCCACTTAGGCAAATAAGAACATGTACAAAGCTACCCGGGACAAAGCTCGACGCGTCAATAAAGTAAGCAAGCCCGAGTCTTGGCACAACTTTATGTCGAAATTAAAGAGCACGACTTCCTCAAAGAAGGCATGGGACATGGTTCGCAGTCCTAGGGAAAAAGAAAATAGTAACACTCTGTCACTTCTAGTTTTACCAGATGGTTCCAAAGCCCCGAATATGAAGGACATCGGCTAGCATAACACCATTTTTGCGATTTATCGTCCCATAGACTTAACGAGCTGCATCGGTAAAAATATGGAGCGAATGATCAACAACCGCCTGGTATGGTTTCTGGAGAGAAACCAACTTATTTCCAGGTACCAGAGCGGTTTCTGTCACACACGGAGCACGACGGATCACCGGGTCAGTCTAGAAAGATTTATACGTGACGGCTTTGTGGGGGGAGGGGGATGTGGTATCAGACTCTTTCGATATGAAGAAAGCCTATGTCACCACATGGAAACACGGAATCCTATCGGAATTACACATTATCGTCATTTCCACTTGGAATTCGGAGGGTACAGCTTGCCATCCAGTATGTCCTACATTTAAAGTCTGACCCCCCAAAATCGGCATTAGATGTTGTTTTGGTTCAAGAAATATTTTCAGAATAGGCCGAATGCAACACTTTGTCCGGCCTGCGTATTAGGGAATCTGCGATGGGGTCATACCTGTATACTCGGTGCGTGGAGACTGAGCCAAAGTCAACCCCCCCCCCCCTCCCATAGCAACTGGAAACCCCAACAGTGGATACATTGCTGTCAGCCAACAAGAAGGAGAATAAAGAATCGAATTCTTTCCTACACCAATTTAGAGAATTTAAGGATAAACATTTGGACCGTGCTGCCATTTTCACAGACGGTTCGAAAGAGGATGATAAGATTCGAGCTTTAACCTTATTGGGCAAAAGCATATGTAATATGAGGTTACCGTCTCCATTATCAATTGTTGATGCAGAGCTTAAAGCGTCTCTATTGCACTGGGTCTGATTGCCAAATCTAGTAAAGGGCTTTTTGTGATAATTTCTCACTGCCTGTCTGCCCTAGAGGCAATAACAGGGAATAATGTTTATAATAATTTTATTTGAAATAGAATGCTTTTTATTCACAATTGGCAGATCGTGGCAAGGACATGAAATTGAACCCCATCTTGAGGAGTGGCCTCACAGTTATTCTTGCTCGCGCTCGTATAGGTCATACCGATACAACTTGGTTACTAAGGGATGAACCCATCCCTGAATGCACTCCTTGCCAATGCACATACCACGTCAGGTACATTCTCATCGCAAGTATTTATCTGATTGTTATCCGAATCGCTTCTTACGGGTCCACACCCTTCCAGCATTGTTTGAAAGGGTCACTAATTCCTATAATTCAATTCATTTAATTCAAATGATACGAATGGGTTCAATTTTAGTTTGTATTAATCCTTGATTTCTTCTTATCCTTTCGTATTCTTATTTTTCCCACCTTAGTCGGCACCAGATAACACAAGTGTTGGTATGTCGTTAAACCTTATAATTACCTTAGCCTACCTAGCTAGTACCCTCCGTAAAAATCACTGTTTCTTCATTATTCAAATATATGAGCGCTTTGACGCTCTACGACGTGAGATCCTTGCTTAGCTGTTTAGTCGTGCTACGGTCTTAATGCATAATCAGACTCTACTGTCTACGTCAATACCCATTCAAGACGAATAGGAGTTATTAATTCTATCCACAATTCGGACATACTTTAGACTTCTCGTCTTGAGGACATGGGCCTTTTAGCAATTGTTTTGCTGTAAGATCGGTTTATCTTGGTTCCTTCTGTTTGCTGCTATGCCGAGAGAAAATGCACGATTGCAGTTAATTTGCCCCTCGCTCCAGGCAGCGGAGCTTGAGGTTGGTAGATCTATTCATTGGCGTAACCCTGGAAATTAACCTATAACCAGGCAACACCTATAATGCCAGTGCAAATCATTAGCAGTATGACAATCTTCCGTTATAATTATAGATAAGGGGACAATTAACACCATCAGGTCATGCCAGCACTATTTTCTATTTGTTTCTAAATAGCAAATGTCTATACAACGTAATAATCGACATCAATGACAAATGCTTCTCCAGAATATTCGTGTGAGGCACGGCATACTATGACGAAACTTCGCCTCTCTATAGTCTGCATCTGAAATATATTGATACTTGCATTGTTACGACTGCTGTCATTATCAATATTAATTTATCTAATTTAGTAAAATTTTTGTCTGGTGCGCATACTAGCGGCAAAAAGTCTCTATTATAGTGCGCGTGCGGTGCTCTTTATGTCTTAATATAAGTTTGCGAACCGTGCCATTATTTTATGGTTCTGTACCTTGTCTTTGGCGTCGTTATCAACATGCATGCATGCATCAGTTTCAAGCCTCTCCAAGCAACGGACCCTTACAGGGCCAAAATAAAGACACTAATATCCCATGAATCACCAGGTTTTGCCGCTTTTACCGGCCACCATTGGTGGAAATTGTACTCGTTATTTGGCGCACCTCGTCAGCTACTTCTTGCCTTTTACATCAACAATCCTCGATCAATTAATGCAATCTATGCCTATTGTCCTAGGAGCGACCTTGAAACAGGTTCGAGTTGTTAACACACTGTCGCATCAATGTTTCTCAATATGAATTTGCTGCTGCCGAAGAACGAGGCGCTGTTTATATCAATTCATCACCACCATTCCAGTTCTCGCCCTTTCCTTTTGATTGATGTTTTTAGCTCTCCCCAGAGCATAGTGAGAATTCGTTCTGATTAGAGCTGCGTGATAGCAAATGTATAACCTCTTTTCATGTATTGCTTGTAATGAATAGTGTTGCGATATCAATAGCTGGCAAGGAAATAATCTTTTGGCATCCATGACAGGTCTAGGAATTAACTTGCCACTTTAATGGCTGGTTGATAAATGAAAATGTTTTGCATCAGCAATAACTTTAGTTGCGAATACTGAAGTAATTTCGTCATAAAAGAAGACTTGCTTTCTTTGGTAGTAGCCCCCGACTTAATAATAAATTTTAAAATCTTTGTTTGCTTTAGGTACTGTGTCAGTGTTGGCTGGGTTAGCAAGAAGATGACTTCATAGGTGGAAATTTCGTAAGTAAGGGGTAATCACATGTGTAATCACAGGGCAGTACGTTTGTTAATTGATCGAAAGTTGATGTTTACCATAAATAGATGTATTAGATATTAATATTAAAAGCAGATATAATATCCCTTGTAGTTAATGGGTTCATGAATACATTTGCATATAGGCGCAACTCAAGAACTGCGCACCCGAGTGTGTGGCGGTCAATTTCCGTATTGAAATTCTATACCACGTCCCAAGGGAAAGACATATAGGTTATATAGAAATAAAGGTTATTGAGATTTGAAAGAAACGTAATCACCTGCATTGACAAATACTTCGGGACAATCAATAACTGCGTAATTACAAATCATGGATTATTATGTCTGCTAACTTAGAGTTTAGCAGACATAATAATCCGGGTTCAAGGGGGATGTTTGGGTTGTGTATGACAAATAACATAGGAAGTACACATGATGCACTACAAGCATGGCATGTACTTATCCCTTAACAGACAAAACAAATCTAGAGACCAAGTAAACAGGGATTAAGGAGTGTAATAAAACAGAAGGCGACGTGTGTGTTGCTTGTTGGTGGATCTCATCGGCTCCATGTACCTCATTGGCTATTTGTTCCCGTTAATGCATCCGACTTCTTTATTTTAACCCGTCCTTGTTAGCAATAACAGTTAACCCCACATACCTAGAGAACCGGCCACTTCATTTACGTCATTAAATTTTACCCAACAGTGCTGTTGTTCAAACCTCCCTCATACCTAACGCTTATACAGATGAATGTGTAGCAATGGTGATTTGTAGAATGAGCTTCGTCATCGCGTTTCATTACAGTGCACGGAAAGTGTGAGAGTTGCTGCTCATTATATATGGATGCAACATTGTGACAAGGTGTCGGCTATCGACCTTTCTTATGAAATGTAACGGACAATACTCTTTAGCTCCAGGTGTACTGCGTATCCTTATAAGTGTTATTGACACTCATGCCATCTTTTCATATCACCTGAATTCCGAAATAAATATATTCGACGACATATATATTGTTGGTAATTCCACATGAAGTTGTTCTTCCACGTCAGTGTCTGATCTGCTGATGGACTTTTAATAATGATAAACTTATCATCGCCGTTTTCCTGGATGCTGAGTATAAGAGGTTGTATCTATCGTGTCAAGTGCGATTCAGAAACACTACATCATGATTGATTTTAGAAACAGATTTGCCCATTCAACCCACACACCCGTCACCCTGCCGTTTCCAAGCACCCGCACTTAAGCACATTAAACGACGACATCCATTGGTTAAATATTACAGGCTATCATCGGTATTTTACACTGAACACCTCCAATTTGGAACAAATTATAATCTACACTACGGTGCTCCGAGAGAGTTAAACAGAAGTTTTCAGGGGATGTGTGAAGTTAATTATAAAACAGAATGTCTATTCATATCTGTACTTAGTTAAAAAAATGTGATTCACATCAGGGACGTGATGGTGGATATTATTTCCATCAGATGCGATAGAGTTGTCCCGTCGATTATACTCCGTCAACCTCATAACTGTTTCGACAAAAGCATTCAACATCAATCGCCGCTAAGGTGATTCGTTAAAAGTTGCGATCTCGTCTTTACATCCAAACGGAGGCAATTTCAGCAATAACTACTATCTCTAATAGGAAGCAATATCATGCTTGCTCTCTGCCATAGCTGTTAATTTGGATTCCGATGTAGCAGAGCGCTGCTTTGTCCTATACAAACCGTAGTTTTTGTATTGATTATGATATTTAACGACCATAACTAAGAGGTAACATCAAATTCAAGCACGTCAATAATTCCGTAGCGTGTGTACGTTAACGTGTGGGTTATCGCAAGCAGGAACAGTCATTTTGATCCAATCTCTTTGTGACCAAATTGATGTGATGTGCTGTAATACAAGCATAGTGTTTCTATTGCTGGTTTGTACCCATGGTTAATTACGCAGTAAGGTGAACAATTGACAGAAATGGCAAGACCAGAGAGATGAATCCATCCCAAACAAACTACATGAAATTCAACCCCATATTGGGGAAGTGGCCTCTACTTCGGAACAATCTGCCACAGTTCGTTAAATCTCATGGCTTCGTGTTAAGTGATGCTGTTTGTCAATACCAAGCGCACTCACAATCCCGACATTACAAAATTTAAATTCGAAATCTCCTTGTCTCAGATTGGCTAACAATTGTCCCGCTTGTTGCCATAATACGTTGTCCAAACAAAACTGAACGGTGTATTGTCTCATTAACTGATATCGGTACTCGTTAGTGGAACCTCCGCATTACTGCTGCTTTGCATTTCGTTTTCTCATTCTAATCGTCAATGTAATTTGAAACATGCCTCCGAGTTCTGCTCATCAGCAAGCGTACTGTACGCTGTACGTGGCAGTGAGTTGTTTGGTGACCTCAGAAGAAGGACAGAGGCGACTTCTCCTAATACATTATACTTAGCCTTACTGCCAATTCCTGCAACATGGGTCATCAGCTAACAGTTAGATGTGTAATGGATTTATGATTTCATCTTTGTCCCTATTTGGGTAGTGACTGACGCCATGTATTCCTATACCCATCTAAGCATCAAACAATACTAATATGAAGAGCATCGTTGTGTAGAGACGTCTTGAAAAGTCGATAATTCAATTTGGGGGCTAGCCACTTTGAATGTCACAGACTTAGTGGCGTCAAAGACGGGCCGAGTCGGTGTGAGGTTCACCGCGGATGGGACGTTATTTTGCTTCACAAAGCCACCACCTAATACATGGCATCACCCAGTACATGACATCACCAAGCATATTCCATTGCAAACATATTCCGTTACAAAGCGTATGCCTCAACCTGGTGCATACCATAACTTAGCGCATGCCGCCAGCTAGTGCATACCATACCAAACACATGCCACCACCTAGTGCATAGCATCACCTAATATATGCCACCAACTAGTGCATACTATCACCTAACATATTCCGCCACCTAGTGCATACCATCACCTAGCATAAGCCACCACCTAGTGCATACCATCACCTAACATAAGCCACCACCCAATACATACCATCATCTAACATAAGCCACCACCTAGTGCATACCATCACCTAGCATAAGCCACCACCTAGTGCATACCATCACCTAACATAAGCCACCGCCCCATACATACCATCATCTAACATATGCCACCACCTAGTGCATACCATCACCTAGCATAAGCCACCACCTAGTGCATACCATCACCTAACATAAGCCACCGCCCCATACATACCATCATCTAACATATGCCATCACCTAGTGCATACCATCACCTAACATAAGCCACCGCCCCATGAGTACCATCATCTAACATGAGCCACCACCTAGTGCATACCATCACTTAACATATGCCACCACCTAGTGCATACCATCACCTAGCATAAGCCGCCTACACACCCGATAAGTTTGGTACTTAGTTTGTTGATTATTTCAACAAACGTTATATACAAGTGTGTTAGCGATCGAAACTGCCGATAATGAGAAACGATGTTTTAAGTTCATCAAAGCCAAGCTGGCAATATCACGTGGAAATGTTATATCGTTGGACTTTCCATCGGCAAGAAATTTCCAACCCTGTCTGGGCATCGGGTTTGGACAACTTGTACCTCACATATGATTTGCACTGTAACATTGATTAAAATGATATCTAATTTGGACTTGTTGCATTCAGTTCACAATCTCCCTCTTGTACCATTTCAACACAGTGTGGTATACTTCACGATTGACCGAGGCATCCTAAATGAGGTAAGGGCATTAACATTATACGAAAATCGTTAATACGCGGGGACTCATGTGATACAACATATTAGTCATGAGGATACTATAAAACTAGAACTGGTATCATTCTACTGTTTCGCTAAACGAAGATGGGCTCCAAGGAATATCAAGTACCACGAGAGTGCATAGGCATATCACTTATTTGTACTCGTTGAGAGTTTCTGCGCACACAAGACCACTTTGTACGATGATATTGTCTGTAGTCAAAGATGCCAGCGAGACGGCAAAATCAGGGCAATCAACTAGGCCGGTCTTCTGGGCTTCAGTCATACTCGTTTCTATGATATTGACAATCAACAGCTCTGACAAACTACCGATCTAGCCTTCGCTGAGCGAATACCAAATTGATATTGCTATGGCCTTAGAATAGTAATGAACAACATACGGTTAGATCTTGTATAAATTTCACGCGGATAATCTATAACAGTAGAATAAAGCTAGCTTTACACTTGTTCTCACCCCTCCTCTCTCAATCCTGTCGTTCCCGACCTTTATTCTTATGCTGTCGGTGCCTCATTTCGTTGCAAATATACGCCCTCCACCCTTTTTCCTACCTTCACTTTTTGTCCTTCAGGGGTTTGTTCTCGTCATTCCTATGGCAATCATTTGGTGCCTGACCCTCATCCCTACTCTGCTTGCTCCTTTCTTTGTTGCCACTCTACCATCCAAACCCAACCTCCTCCCCTTGTGTCGGTACCAATGGGTATTTTGCAATCAATAATATATAGACAACATAAAGAAGTACTGACCACGTCGTGGAGTGACCTCGCATAAGGCTCGTATGGAATAATGCAAACTGCCATGACTTATACACGCCGCAACCAGATATGTATACCCTCTATGGATGGTACCCGTACAATCGGGGTTTTATGTAATCGAAACGTAATCGCGATCATCCTCGTGAATTTCTTTTCTTCTTTGGTGTCTACTACAAATTAGACTCAATCTGCTAAGACAAATGCTGTATGATAAATAAATATTCATATTTCAGAGGCGAGCCTATACATTCGATAGATTGTACAGACGTGCGAACGCATAGAATGCTCATCTACTCTAGGACGTTAGCAATATAGTTATATTGCCAATCAGCGCAGTAGACTCGGTTCCTACTATCATATGGCGTGTCGAGGGAGACTATAAAATTGCATTCCGTTGACATCTCGCCCTTAGCTAACACTTGCAATTGAGCTTGATGGAGGCACTATTTGTGCTTTACCCAGGCTTTTGAATGTATCCGTCATAAAGTTAGTGCAATATTCTCCACATCTGGCAGATAGGCTCTCAACGCGCGTCAGATACATATTCCGCGGATCCCACAGAAGATCCCTAATGAATATTTAGTTGTCTTATCTAGTATGACGACCGGTACGCCCAGAAGTGAAAGAGGATCTCCGATGGGAATCATAAGCTTGATTCTGCATTGCGGGCACGCTGTGTACTAGCCACCTAGGGATTCATCCATTATCAATTCAAGTGAAGTTCATGGTCCTGGTGAGGTTCTGACCAACGTTCATGATCAAAGAACCCCCCATTTTTTACGTATCAGTAACCTGTTATGGATACGCGCATTAGATGGGGTATACGGCCTCAATAGTTCACTATGGTGCACCTTCGGCGAAATAGCTCGATTATTTTAACCAATAACATCGACACAATTGAAAACCTCATCGCTCATCTATATCTGTTTGATATAATTCTACTGATATTATTCCCATGGCATCCCTATGTGAACGGTGGACTTGTCATGACAACAACAGTTCGTCAATGTGTGGTTATTAGATGATCATGTTAATGTCAAGTCTTCAACGTGTTTTCTTCCGGCAATTATGGCAGCGACAAATCCTCAATACGTGATCATTATGGATATTACAGTTGATCGATATGCTGCTGTGCACTGCAACTCACTCCTCGCAGTGTACTTCCTTTAGACAATCATCACTTTATAATAAGCCTGAACTGCAATACGCAAGCAAGCGTAAGCAGATTCCCATATTCCATAATTTTCCATCTTGTTTCAATGCAGCAGATTCCGAAATAATTTCATTACTAATACAGTTAATAGAGGCAACATTTTGCTTATTTTGCTCATTTGATTACGGATGTATTCAATACCTACACGCGAGCCAACATAATTTTGGTGTGTTCATTGGGTTCGGTTGATGCCGCAGGGGTTGCTACATCTAAATACAATTGAATAATTGTCTTTAGTCAATTGATGATATAACGTGGGTTGACAGGATGCCACATGAGGTAATTGCCAGCTGGTTAACGATTTTGTACGATTTTCATTAGATCGCAACGAATTCACAGTTTACAGTCTGCGAATTAGGCACTCGTGAATTGTGCAGCGAAATAGCACATCAAACAAAAGCCTGTACAAAGGGATATCTAATTTGTCTGTATATACGGCATTTATACGGCATTTTGAATGTTGCTATAGCCATTGAAGCTATCAATGTAATGAATAATCTTCTGAAGCCACGAACCATTATCACGTCGTAGGTGTAGCAAGTACACTCATCACCCATTAGGTGATTTTCGATCCGTCAATATTTGACACACCTGGAAATGCGGCTTAAACCTCTGGGTGTGAAGAAAGAGTACCACTAACGTTGGGTAATTGTAATTGGTCAGGCATTTGTGATCAGGCAGTCCGCCAGCTCTATCGCTTAATTGTCTACGTCCATGAACGTCATCGAGCATTAAACCTACACGGGTACAAAAGAACGTCTGCCGTTATATTACATTGTAAGCCCAGTTCAGGTACTCCGGGGCATTGTCGTATCAAATACAGCCATATCTTGAATTGTTTTGTTTCTGAACCTGTGTGAGTTCAAGCAAACGGCCTAGACTGTGAGTTTTCAGGTATTGCTATGCCAACTGTACATCACTTCTCTTGTTCTCGCTACCCAGGCATTATGTCAAACTGTCTACGAAGCTTCATATCACATATATTTTACCACCTAGAAGCACTGCCAAACGTGGTCAGCAGCTACGCTAGTTTTTGTTGGCGGATAAATAATTTGCAGCGCTACATAACACATATCTTGGAATCCCATTCTCATTCTGTGTTGAATGCTGAATGTTCTTAGCAACACATGCAAAATATGTGCGATGCATCATACA
The DNA here is from genome assembly GCA_034190875.2 of Urechis unicinctus. Taxonomy (NCBI): domain Eukaryota; kingdom Metazoa; phylum Annelida; class Polychaeta; order Xenopneusta; family Urechidae; genus Urechis; species Urechis unicinctus. The sequence goes on from CM067350.1 coordinate 61,697,502, forward strand.
GAATTCCCGCCTCATCATATTAAGTAGTGTGCATCATTTATCGTAAATAAATCATGTATAAGCTCAGTTGCGCATTTATGCAGGATTACACTGCGGGGAATCCTCCTCAAATCAGCGAGAAATGGATGATCGTACTGATTGCTAAGACCTCCTTAATTGTCGGCCAATGACGACATCACTCCAAAGTATTTCTAATGAATGAATTCAGAAATCCCTTCTTTGACCTTGATGCTCTTATTTTGAGGGTTTAAAATGGAATTAGCGAATTAAAATTATTTGGGTTTCAATCGTGCCTTTTTTTACATTTTCTGAGCAATTATGGTAATGATCTTGCACCATCATTGGCTGGTAATATATAATATACGACATCAGTGTCTGGAAAGGAAACATTCTTGAGATACGTACAACCTGTAAAACAGGTAACAAATATTGTGACATCAGCGACTGATTATTGAAATATGATATTGCACTATGAGTGACTGGTAAAAAATAAGTCTAGATATCCGTTGTCTTTAAACGTAGATACGAAAATAATGTAGACCAACTTGTTTAGTATTTGGATGATTAGGGCTTGAGTCATTGTAGTTTATGGGAATCAATGATCCACTAGGCTTCATTGGCCTCTTCTCATGTTTATTTCGTCTCCGGGCTATACTTCATCTCCTCCAAATCCATAAATGCTTTATTTGTCGGCAGAGGCTGTCTGCGCAGCACATGCTCCAGCATATCACTCAACTGAGCTAATCAGGCAGTTATGTTTGTTCTAATAAGCGTATGACTAAACTGGCGATACGGTATGAAAACTGATTTAGATACCTACTGACTGAAATAAATTGGTGGTCAAAAGAATCATATGTGGTCACAACTGTGCAACTGTGAAATTTAGCGTATAGACTATGATTGCCCGAGACTGCGGCTATGGGCTATTTATCTCATAATATATCGATGAGAATACAACAGCACTGCGTTTGTGTGGTAGGCAGCCTTGGAATTCTTATCCACAATGCGCTTATTGAATTCGGTTGTTCAATTCTTTTTGAGGTATTGTGGTGGTCTTAGTCTAATAAAGCTTATCGCCAATGACTGCAACTGTTTATCTTCATTTTTTCGATCGAGGCCGCCAGATGTTAAAATAATTGTTTGTGTCCCATCCACGTTTGAACATTGCATGGGTGTAACTCAAAGAATGGATCATACTTAGTGTTCAATGGACTGGCCAAAATCAATGGAATATGCTTAGTGTTCACTGCACTGACCCAAATAAATGGATGGAATATACTTGGTTTTCACTGCACTGACTCTAATGGATGAATGCCACAAAAAAAGGGCGATCCGGGAAGAGGCGAGTAAAAGTGCACATCGATAGGCCGACAGAGAAAACGCTTTATCATGTGGAAGTATTTACCACGAATGATGGGAGGCAAAATAATTTCGGTTAAAAACTTAATTACCATAAATTCTGAATTATAGACATCACATCCGAAGCAAGGTCTCCAAATAGCGCACAAGAGAAGGGATTGATTATGAATTATACAACGCTTATAACCCTTATTATTTGTGTGTTCCTTGTCCTTTGACAGGCCATGAACAACGCGCCAAATATTGCACCAAACTTGAAGTCCAAAGCGTAAAATCGGATACATAACAAGAATTTCAAAACAGCGCTAAACGGTGCATCATTCAATGATTGCATATTTAACTGCATGCAATTGGTTATTTATGCCTTAGGCTTTGGTACGATATGGGAACCTCGAGATCAACACCAAAGTTTTTGCGGCAGCAAAATGACATTTGTTGGCTCCGCCCGCAGTGAATCAGACTCGTAGTGCGCCATTGAAAAATTATACAGTGGATATAGTACCAAATCATGGATGATAAATCATGGATGTTTTCGTGATTTGCAAGTAAAATACGAGTTCGTATGTTTACTATATCTATGTCTTCCACAGCCATCGACACTGTCAATTCACCATAGCAGTTGAACCAATTTCGTCATTCTGTTCATTGTACCATCTATTTTGATGCACGTGCAATGTCGTTGACATCTAGATAAAACTATGGTTGTGCTGTATTCGTTTGTTTTGTATTTTGACTGAGCACATGTGTACATGTGGCCCCGAGCGACAACATTCTGTTTCTAGTTTTACCGCCTTCTTCTGCCGCCCTTTACTGCAATTACTTTCTTCAACTGTCACTTCAGTACGTCGTCAAAATAATGATTGGCTCTTACAACAAATTACATGTGATTTTATGTGATCAATGCATGTTTCTAGGAGCTTTCTCGGTCTTGAATCAAGCTTACATCGATGGCAATGATGTATAGTTATGACCGAATGAGGGTCACCAGGTTCTGTGATTTCCTGAACATTATGACATTGCCCGAGCAGCTTTTCAACCATTGTTCTGTGCCATTAAAAGCCCATGCTGAGGAATGCTATGCACGCTCCATGTTCATGAATACGTGGAAATAAGTTAATTACACTCGTGAACTACGAGTGACTTCATCACCTTTTTCTTCGTTCACGGCTTTAAACTTAATCGCCGTAGCCTGCACGTCATGTACGTTGGCATCGGATATATATCACATGGTTTAAAGGCGATTAGCAGACTGTGTCAAAGTTACATACTGCACTGCGTATCTAACGATAACTGAATGGGAATGACCTGTTTATCTTACCAGCTATTTGTAATTCGGCTATAAAATGCGCGCCCGGTTCATTCATGAACAGGTTGAATCAACGCACGTCATCAATCTCTCGCTTACGAATTATGCAAGTACAATCTTGTGAGAACCATACGTGCATGGCTAATATTTCTCGATTGAGTGTTAGCAACCATAGTATAGGCTATCGAAACCCATGCTCCTTCAGTAAAGACTGATTGCAGGATGTAGCTGAAGAATGTCTATTAAAGGTCGATTACGATGATGATTGGTTGTAACTTCTCAAATCGAATTGATGTAAACGTACAAGCGTACGAAGTTGCTAGGCTGGCATTCAATAAAGATTCCAAACTGGCAAATGACTATCACTTGGCGAAGCATGGACATTTCAGCTAAATAACCTGCTTGTATCGTATCCAAAGTGAGTAAAGTCGAGTTTCGTGATGACCACAGTCATTTATATGTAGGAGGTAATAACATTTTCAGTGCACGATTGATTGTTAATAGAAAACGGTGGTTTTAAGTCTCAGATTAGTGATCGATTCTTGATCAAACGCTCGTGCCGTTGTGCCTTAGATTGGTATCTAAAGCAGTGGTGCTTACAAATTAATGTTGAGTATGGCTTATTAACCACGTTGTTTGGTTTACATTCAATACAATGCTGAATGGATGCTAATAGTCAGCCTACTCGATTTATAGGGTGTATCATATTTGTTATTACACATATATTACACTATCACCAGAAGGACAACCCGTTTACTAACGCTTAGTTTGTTTGAATTTTTGTATTACCAACATCTGTATAACTTCGTACGCTCCCTGCAAAATCGAAAGCCTTGGCGCAACGCTTGATATTTTATAACTACATAATAGCGCATCTCCATTCATAGTCGTCTGTGTTTGTGGGATCCTAGTTGTACCGACTAGCTCATAGTATTGCCATCCTTGACTGCAATGTACACCCAATTGTAAATATCTCAACCGCAGTGTCGCTGCCTAGTAAGCTTCAGACGACTTTATCTTAAAGATAATGAGGGACGAAACAATCGCTGCAAATGCGTGATAACAACGCATCGACCGAACGGGAGTGCAATCATTTTGGTACCATCCTTAATTAGCGAACTGCGGACCTCCATTTACACTTGAATAATGAGCGTTATCAATGCCGTCTCCATTAGCAACACATCAGTGGTGTTATGGATCAGTCATGGCAGTGTGCGGCGCTAGGATCATCTCTTGTGGCTGGCTGGATATGATGCCATGGTGCTCCCCTGTTCTCAACCTGTACGCATTTGTAGCTGCGAACATATTATGATCACGTATTGATCCAATAAAGATTAATTATATTGCTAGTCCGAAGTTTGGGTGGTTGTTAACATGAAAAGACCGAATCACCAGCCTTGATACAATATTTTCATAACAGCGCTGGGCAGCTTTAAAAGTAATTTTATATTACATGGTCGTGACAGCAATTGATGGAGTGGCATTGCCGTTCCAAAATGAACTGGAATTTGCTGTGATGCTTTCATCGTGTATTCCTCTTGTAATTACACATTAGTGCTTGGTCTGCTGATGGACCCTTAATGATTGCAATTTAATCCCTGCCGCTGTCATGGATGTCAAGGCTTTGAGTGTAACCATGGGGTGAATCCTGACATTACTTGGTTTTTATCCGAATTTTAGTTCACAGTAAAGAGAAAATACGTGCACCCATCATATATATATATATATATATATATATATATATATATATATATATTATATATATATATATAGATATATACATATATATATATATCTCTATATCTATATATATATATATATATATTTCTATATCTAAGCCTCTCACGAAATTAAGACTCGGCTCTGTGGTATTTCACATATAGTCTATGATTAGCCTCTCTCTCTCTCTCTCTATTTATCATTTCTCTCTCTCTCCCTTCTCTCTGATCTATCTCTCTCTCTCTCTTTCTCTCTCTCTCTCTCTCTCTCTCTCTCTCTATCTCTGTCTCTCTCTCTCTCTCGCTATCTCTCCCCCTCTTTCCCCTCCAATAAAGCCTCTTGATAAATTGTTTCGCTTCTAAGCCTACACGAAATTAAGACAGCGGCCTTGTGGTCATTTTGCACATATAGTGACAATATCGGCGTGTCCCATTACTTACTCCTCGCTCTTTCTCTCCTAGTCGCGTTTTTTGTCGCTCTTTTGATAGGGTTGCATTTCACAGTAACATTCGTCACCGTAAGGCACCACTAGGCGTCTCAACCAAAAATGATTCTTTCTGTTGGTGAACGATGAATATACTACGCTGTATCATACGCAAGTAAGAATTTAATTCGAATACTTGCTATAATTAAAAACACCAGCGAAATATATCTCTTTTACGGTAAAGGAAATGATACTGATCGGCGCCACGGTTCTCACGCGCGTGTCGTTCCACCAGAGCTTGGTCAGTGTGTACCGCGCTAGAATCCTCCTTGCCAAAAAATTGTCGCACTCCTCAAATTATCAGAACGCATTTGCGACTAGATGCAAAAGAATGTTATAGTACAGTATCTTCAATCCAACATCAAGGCAATATGCGATTCAATGTAGGGTCAGTTCTCTGGCAATGAGGGAAGCCCTGATTTAACAGACATTCAATTGTGTACAAGACGGTATGTGAAGCGGCAAGTACATCCAAACTCAAGCACAATCCCATCACCTAGCCTAACTCATACCTCAACACACCACACAATTACTTCCACTTTTCGTATGCTATTCTTATCCATCCCTGCAGAATCTGAATACCGCCATCATCACAATAAAGACTCCATTGATATTGGAGTTTCATGAATATAAAGTGTTTGACGGTGTGGATTGGCATGGGCTTCTATCATAAATGTTGACTATCAACATTACGACGTTCAACTATAGTAAAAATATATGTATGCATATATATGAATATATATATATATGTTCATATATATATATATATATATATATATATATATATATATATATATATATATATATATATATATATATATATATATATATATATATATATATAATACTTACATGTGTGTATACATTCTTGAATAGTTAATCGTACGTTCCATTGTGACATAGCGTTGCACTCCACAGTACAAAGCGTGTATGCACATATTTGTAGTTACGTGCCTTGTACATTGGTAGTGCGAATCGTTGGCGAATAAAATCCTACGGTCTAACATATTGCAAAGTGGACATTGAATACTTTCGTTTCACGCAATAACGCAAAAGTCGGATTGAAGGACTCTACCTCCCCTCCTCCAGTCTGAGTTGCCATTTTGCATACCACAATGTGTCAAAATGCAGCATGATGGACAAAACAACTTCACAATTACTGATAAATTAATGATAAATCATGGATGTTTTCGTGATTTGCAAGTAAAATACGAGTTCGTATGTTTACTATATCGATGTCTTCCACAGCCATCGACACTGTTAATACAACATAGCATTTGAACCCATCTCGTCCTTCTGTCCATTGTACCATCTATTTTGATGCACGTGCAATGTCGTTAACATCTAGATAAAACTACGGTTGTGCTGTATTCGTTTGTTTAAGCACATGTGTACACGTGGCCCCGAGCGACAACATTCTGTTCCTAGTTTTACCGCCTTCTTCTGCCGCCATTTACTGCAATTACTTTCTTCAATTGTCATTACAGTACGTCGTAAAAATAATGATTGGCTTTAACAACAAATTGCATGTGATTTTATGGGATCAATGCATAATTGAAGGAGCTTTCTCGGTCTTGAATCAAGCTCACATCGATGGCAATGATGTATAGTTATGACCGAATGAGGGTCACCAGGTTCTGTGATTTCCTGAACATTATGACATTGCCCGAGCAGCTTTTTAACCATTGTTCTGTGCCATTAAAAGCCCATACTGAGGAATGCTATGCACGCTCAACGTTCATGAATACATGAAAATAAGTCAATTACACTCGTCAACTACGGGTGACTTCATCATCTTTTTTCACGGCTTTAAACTTAAACGCCGTAGCCTGCACGTCATGTACGTTGGCATCGGATATATATCATATGGTTTAAAGGCGATTAGCAGACTGTGTCAACGTCACATACTGCACTGCGTCTAACGATAATTGTATGGGAATAGCCTGTTTATCTTACCAGCTATTTGTAATTCGGCTATAAAAAGCGTGCCCGGTTCATTCATGAACAGATAGACTTAACTCACGTCATCAGTCTCTCGCTTACGAATTATGCAAGTACAATCTTGTGAGAACCATACGTGCATGGCTAATATTTCTCGATTGAGTGTTAGCAACTATTGTATAGGCTATCGAAACCCATGCTCCTTCAGTAAAGACTGATTGCAGGATGTAGCTGAAGAATGTCAATTAAAGACTGATTACGATGATGATGGGATCATTTACTATATCAATGCTGTTGCCATATGATCATTCAACCTGCCGGCCATATGAGGTGGAGTTCATGAACAATCCTTGTGGTAGCGTGCGGTAGAAACGCCCCTGGAGAGACAGGCTATGGTTTCACGGAACTTTCAT
>CM067350.1:62397511-62402511 GCA_034190875.2 Urechis unicinctus
ATCGGGAAGTCACGTTATTATCCCACCTCCCCGGAATCATGCTGAGGCGCGAAATTCTAACACCTGCCGAGCCGTGTCTACTGCGCTACAGTGTTGCTAGTATCAAACAACGATCAAGTCGGCGGAGCTCTGATTGCCGGATTAGGGACGTCTCACACAACAAACTATCGAAGCATATTCTAATAAAAAAAACAAACAAGTATAGAAACAAAAGTATTTATCTAATCATCACTTAAACACAGGCAGCTGAGGCCGAATGGGAGATTAAGATCTACCTCTCTTATTAACAGGTCCCAGGCAGATACCTTACATAACATAGGTTCACGTTAATTAGCATTATTAGGAGACAGCGTCGTGCTCCGCGTCCTCGTGTTCTTTCCCCATATCACCCACGTGACCATGCGATAACTAACACTTATATATATATACAGAGGGCTGGCAGTCGAGGCATGGCATGAACGGAGAATGCAGTTTCGTAGGTGGCAACTTATTTAGTGGAAATACTGCAGCTAATGATTGAGTTCAGCGGCTGTGTGGTTTGGCTTCAGCAAATATTGTTCAGGTCAAGTGATTGGCGGACTATGCTTAGCCATCATGAGTCACATTGATGGCGTGAACATGATTATGTTGGTGTAAAATCGGGTTACATCTATTACCTCAGGCTAACATGAAGTGACTCGGAAACTGAGTGCATATTTACACTTTCCATCCACTTTTGGGAGAATATACCGTCAAATGACTAGTTTACATTCAATGTGCGATTGCTCCAATTTGTGGAATGTCGGCTTTTCTCATTTGTAGCGTGAATGAAAGTTATTGTGATTCCCTCCCGATCGCCTCCATAGGCAGATCAAAGAGTTTATAGCATCGCTCTTTGGACAGATTGTCAAGCTGGGTCGACCATTACGATTAGTCATCACTATATGATTCCGATTCTGTCTTGATCTCTTTTGAATATATACAGTACCTGATCATGATGATGTTCCATGTGATTACTTATGTCCCCTCATCGCAGCACGTGTTGACTCGTTGATTCGTCACAACCTACAGCTTTGAGCACAACACTAAGATTTATGAAATCTTTTCACATGCAGTATGCTGTTTGGTACGGCTGAATGCTTATATGATTCGTAACGATCTTAGGTAGCTGTTGAATGCATTACTAATATTGTTCCTACCAGCTATCATTGGAATCATGATACTGAGCAGAGGGTGGGTTGTGTTTATTACGGAGGTGTTCAAGTTCGAATTGATTTAAGCTCTTCAGCAGCGAGAAATTGGACACGCGCCTCGATTGTGGGTTTTCAGATTTATCATTTCTTTGGTATCCTGTTGTTAGATAGGTCGCAATCGAAATTCAGGGCCTATCTTGATTGATGTCTTATAAAGTCAGTGGTGAATGGTAAACTTATTTAATGTACACATGGCAAACAATTCTTTCCACTCATAATGCATCTCGCATTCCCCGCATTCCCCATACAACACTGCACGGGTTAATATTGTCTTAGAGAAGTCCGTTAATAATTCGGTAACTATTTCAACTACTGCATCAAAGCAGTGCGGATATGTAACCTGGGTCAGACATTATCAGTAGCGTTTCCTCTCAATGAGTACAATTGAACAGGCACAAATAATTAATCAAAATTAACTTATTGTGGATTCATGCTATGAGCCTTCAATCAGTACCGAATATATCTTGATCATGGAATTATCTATACAAATGTATTGATGTACCATTAGTCAGAGCATGCTTTCCATTCGTTGCAAAAACATTGGTATTTAATGGCGCCAAATATTTGCACTTGCTAATTGGAGCATGGAGTGTCGGGTGACGTGATCAATGGAGTCCAATGGATGGCAGGATGGCATGGCTGGAGCTCACCTCAAAATGATTCAGTCTTTTAGTTAAGATAAATCTAATTGAATGATGCATTTTGCCTGTGAACTTGTTGGGTTGTAAATGTACAACCTCAAAGATATGGGACTCGACGCGCGCGAACATAATTAGTCTACCAGATTAATTAACATAATCCATGTTTTTTATAAGCCCTATTTGCAAGTAATTATCACCACGAGGTTGTTGCACCTTATTAGAGCTGACCTTCTCTCAGAGGGGTGACCAGTGACATATTGACAGGATGCCCCCGACAGACCCTTGACGTGCGCAAACACACAATGCAGGCTGTCGGCCATTACAGAGACGCAGGCAAGCTATCGAATCACTGTCTTAAAGAGTTGAAAGAATATAAACCTAGCAACACGCATAGCTGCACACCTAATGTGTGCAAAACCATATGAAAAGCAGCATTACCCATCACATTAGGTATTACTCTGGCCTATTGCGTCTCTCGGTTATCTAAAAAAGAACACAGCGATCAAGACTATTGAAATGATGACATCTATATCAAACTGGAAAACTATGAATGTTTTGACTGTTATTCATGTTGATTTGATGGGTAACAGAGATATGGAACGTCCGATGAGACAATGACGGCTGATGGAGATTAATCGCATTGCCGTGTAGTCTTCACTCATCACTCAATCGTTGTTATCTCCCCCCGCCTCCCTCTTCTCTACGCGTGGACATCAATGCTATGCTAACCAAGTAACATTGCCATTTCAAGACATGCAGATGGACGTGATCTCTGGGAGTGATCTCTGGGAATGGATTCTTCAATCAGTCGTATAAGTTAGTCGTTTGTGTTTTTATCGTTTAATCCCGCATTTGCCTGATAACATAGATCAAGTGAAGATCTTTTGAACGGTGCTTACATCGTTACAGCAGTTAGATCCAGCGTCATTAATCACGGCTCCACGATCCTCTCATGCGTCGAGGCAGCCGTCGTGTCGGTAATGACGTCTTCATTCGCGGGGTATTACTTTCATTGTTTCAGCCATTTCGGATATGTGTGTGGTGTAGTGTGTAGTGAGTACATATCGCTTGGTGTGGATACGGATGTTGGCACCATTTAGTCGTTGAAACCCGCGCCTTTCTAATCGACACAGCATATTATCTGTGGCGCTCGCTTTCTTCGACATGGTTACTCTGTGATATGCATTGATTTCGGGATTAACAGGTGTGTTGTTTGAGCACTGAAGTCTGCTCCGTAAGTGGTTATGCCAAGTATATGGATCTACATTATTATGGGAGTCACATATGTGGATTCTTTGTTTGACAGCCATTGGAGACTCCTCTGGGAAGACTTCATTCTGCTGAATGAGCCTGAATGTTATCAGCATGACCAGGATCCCCAGCCACAGCCAAATAGACACAAATGGCTATGTTAAATTGTTCGCGTGAAAGCATGTGACTTCGACTCTCCTTTGTGAGTGGTCAGAGACCATGCACAGCGCCTCTCTCTATCGCCTTTCCGGATCCTACCGAATAAACCAAACAGCTTTACGTTTATATTCAGTCATTGGCAGTTAACCTATGCTAGACGATGTCATCAAGTATTTTTGTAAGCTCTTTAAATTTAAGGTCCAGTTACATTAAAACCAACTATGCATTGCCTACACAATGATAGCCTTTTCTTTTTCAACGGGTTTTTCGCGCTGTAACGATGATTGCCACAACTCAAGCAAACCTATGCAGCTGAAACTATAACAAGATTTTGCGGTCCCCCGAAGATTGGAGTAGATAATTACTCCTGTTAATGGGGCACAAGATTAATCAACGACTCGTCGTTTTAAGACCTTTGCCGCTTGAATTGTCGCTATGCAGTTTGTGGACAAATAGAATTAACAATCAACCACGTGTTTGCCATACCTGTGAATGTTTGCTGGCTCTAATTCGTTGCTCTATGCCGGTGGGTGTATATTATGTTGGCGACCTTTGTTTCTAAAAATAATGTTGGAACTCGTATTTTAATCGTTTTACTGGCGGCCACACGCACCTGTATATTGGTATGTATGCATCCAGAGCGTGGGTATGAAGGCAGAAACCGCCCGGAGAAGCACCTGGTTCTCCTATAATGGCAATAGGTGTTTCAGTTTGACACAAGGCATATTCTACCAGTCTGCTTGAAAAACACTTCACACCAAGAGGAAAGTGACAGAGTTGAAATTTACCACATCTGCCATGTAAATGCATGTTAATAAACTACCACATTTGGCTGTGCTGTTCTATGTTACCTATATAAAACCATCGTTAATTGTGACAATACCAATACGTTGAGCGCGAGGGATTTATTTCAGGGAAACTTAATCAATCATTTTCCTAAATCACTTATTCTATATATTAATTCGGACAAAGTTTGTATTGGAGATGAATACTTAATAGTTAACGTTTCAACAGATAATACCCACACTGAAGGCTATCATGACGTCATGGAGGCTAACAACGCCTTGTGTTGTGTCGCTGACATGCTGACTATACGCATGTTACTTGTGACGACACGAACATTGTCACAGCATTGGCCATTGCTGAAAATTAAGAGACAGTTGTCATTTAAATGATGTCTGAATGGAAAGAAATGCACATGGCATTTACGTTCCTTTTAGCATTAGGTGCTACGTAGACTAAACTCCTCAAAACGTCTTTGTACCCTATTCGAATCAACAGTAGAAATTCGACTTACACCAACGAGAGAAGCTAGATTCAACAAACAACCATTTTGCATTGTCCTTCCCTCGCCTGCTTGTGATGGCTGCTAATAATAATGAAAACTGATAGTCGATTAAAACCTTGATCCTCGGTCTGAATGCATACAACTGGCAGGACTAAACTGTTGTTACATAGGTCGATACTCGAACATCCATTGGTGCTGATATTTTGGATAAAGAGCCGTTCCTCAGCATTATAAAAACACAGTGGTCCGGCAGTTGAGCAGTGACAAGTCGGGTAATGCAACCTCGTTAGTGGCAATAAATGTAGCGGAGAAGTTCCAGAACAATGGGTTATTTAAACAGCTGTTTGGTAATACCCCCATACGGCTTGTTCAGTGCAAAAAATTAGCGGACTAGACTCACGTCATCTTGGTTTAGCATCATGCTGTCTG
>CM067350.1:62405011-62477511 GCA_034190875.2 Urechis unicinctus
AAAATATTAGTAACGTTGTGTGTTTGCTGGGTACGGCGTGTATGAATTGGCATTGGAGACCTTTCTTGTATGTCTAAACGCTGCTTAATGAGACTATTATCTGCGTGACCAGAATTCCTCAGGACTGGCATGTAGACTCAATGGGAGATGTGAAATTGTCTACGTGAAAGCGTGTGACTTGGGCTTTCTTTTATGAGTGGCAAGAGACCACTCACAGCACCTCTCCTATTTATCGCCCACTTTGATCCTGGGTTATAAACCAAACATCTGCACTTATAAATTAGTTTCATGGTAGCAAACGAAGGCGAGAAGTCGACATAGCGTTTTTTTGTGCCACCAGAAATTTATGATCTTTGATTAAATATAACCGTAATTTTACAATTGGCACTGGAGATCCTTTAGGTGACCGTTACGAGTGGCCATAAACCAATGCACCAGGATAAGCCTTTTGACCTTTAAAGTCAAATACACTGCCAAAATTAATACACAGGCACATCAGCACGCAAAATTGGAGTGGATAATTTTCCCTGCTAGCGAAAGGACAAATTGAATCAACAGCTTCTAATATTAAACTCACCAATTTGGTGTAACGCAAGCTTTATATAAAAAAAACAAAAATCAACAGGATACTTGAGGTGAGAGCTTTGTCTGGCACTCGTGACTCTCCAATAAGTGTGCAATATTTTACCGAGCCGCCATGTGGGGGAGGTTGTTTTACTGTCACCTTCGCGGAACAAATACAATCAAGAATAAATCTATCCATACATATTCGTAAAGCAGCTAATTCACATTAATACATTAAACGGTAACGCTGTGAGGATAAGGAGGAGGCGGCTGGCCATTAGCCACCAGGAATTCAATAAGGCTTCACAAATCGACACTAAACACCGAGACAATGACATACTTGGCGCCTTTCACTTAAACATGCAAAGCGGTTCAGAAATCAATAGAAAAAACTACCACAAAGTGATGTTGTATTTTTGTATGAACGCATCAATACTTAAGCCAGTGTGTCTACAATTATCTCAGAGAGAATAGTCATAATATTTTATCGGGACATTCTATACTGATTTGATCAGAATCATTTTTATGTATAAAATTCGGAAATTGAAAACGCAGAAAGATCAGACTCAGACAGTCTCACTGCGTACTGTCGCTAATTGCATGTTCCGCACACGTTTTACGTCGCTCGATTATTTACATACTATGTCAATAATACGTAAATCGTTTTATTACCAAAATACGACCTAACCAGAAAATATTAGTAACGTTGTGTGTTTGCTGGGTACGGCGTGTATGAATTGGCATTGGAGACCTTTCTTGTATGTCTAAACGCTGCTTAATGAGACTATTATCTGCGTGACCAGAATTCCTCAGGACTGGCATGTAGACTCAAGGGGAGATGTGAAATTGTCTACGTGAAAGCGTGTGACTTGGGCTTTCTTTTATGAGTGGCAAGAGACCACTCACAGCACCTCTCCTATTTATCGCCCACTTTGATCCTGGGTTATAAACCAAACATCTGCACTTATAAATTAGTTTCATGGTAGCAAACGAAGGCGAGAAGTCGACATAGCGTTTTTTTGTGCCACCACTGTAAATTTATGATTCATTCCATTAAATATAACCGTGCATTACCAATTGGCACTGGAGATCCTTCTAGGATGACCGTTACGAGTGGCCAATTGCCAATTACCAATGCACCAGGATAGTCTTTTGACCTTTATATCCTCAAATACACTGCCAAAATTAATACACAGGCACATCAGCACGCAATATTGGAGTGGATAATTTTCCCTGCTAGCGAAAGGACAAATTGAATCAACAGCTTCTAATATTAAACTCACCAATTTGGTGTAACGCAAGCTTTATATAAAAATAAACAAAAATCAACAGGATACTTGAGGTGAGAGCTTTGTCTGGCTCACTCGTTACTCTCTGCCAATAAGTGTGCAATATTTTACCGAGCCGGACATGTGGGGGAGGTGCATGTTTACTGTTTAGCCGTTCGTTGTTAATAAATACTAATCAAGGTAATATATGTGTTCTGGTCATTTCATTAGCGTTCACAAGCAGCTGAATATTTACATAAACGGATGCATTAAACGGTAACGCTGTGAGGAATCAACTGGAGGAGGCAGCTGGCCATTAGCCACCAGGAATATTCCATCAGGCTTCTACAAGTACAGACACTAAACACCGAGAAAAAAAATCATACAAATTGAAGAAGAATGTGATTTAACCATGCAAAGACCCGTTCATCAAAGAAAACTACCACAAAGTGATGTTGTATTTTTGGTGAACGCATCAATACTTAAGCCAGTGTTTACTCAGAGAGACGCATCCGTCTTGCATTTAGTATTCCTAGCCTGATACTGACGGCAGCTTACAATATCGATAACGGATAGTCCACATGTCGTCTCGCTGGCACACGCTAGATATGATTCAGCTCATACAGGCTTTCTAGATATGTATTTATATTTATGTAGGCTTATAGATATGTGTGCGTATATTTATATATATGAATACATATATTTATGTATAGACATACATATATATGTTCATATATATGTATATCTATGTATACATAGAGATGATTTATATGATATATATATATATATATATATATATATATATATATATATATATATATATATATATATATATATATATATATATATATATATATATATATATATATATATATATATATATATATATATATATATATATATATATATATATATATATATATATATATATATATATATATAAGTATGTGTATACCGTACTCTAATCCCCGTCTTCACTGCCCATGAATCCTCACCATGACACTACTTTGATCACCGCCATCTCACCCTGTCTGCAATAAGCCCCCCCGCCCCAATTTCCACCCCAATATTCGCCGTGTCCCTTTCCTAACGATTGCTTGACCCCACCATTATGCCCACTTATGCCTAGACATTCACATGTCCGATTGCTAGTTCCTTCATAAGATAGTTTTGTTCGCGTGGGTCTTTTGGATAGTTTAAATAAGTACCTTGCGCTGCACAGTTTCATCACGTAACACGCCTAGCGCGTCTGTGCTCATTCTTTAGCGTTTTTGTCGTCACATTCACTCCAACGCTTTTGTCTGCTACCAAAGACCACGAAAGCGAATTGGTCTCAGAGGAGACAATTGAGAGGTGCTTACACCGTCTGAGCAGTTAGATTTAGCTTCATTTATTTCTGGATCATCATATGCGTCCAGGCTGTAGTCATGTTGGCAATAAGTGTCTCTGGCTCAGATGATTCAGTTATACGACTGGCATTAATGATAATCACGATTAAACTCGTGTATTTTCGATTCCCACTGGAGGGGAACTTGTATTATGGGTGGTATATTGTGCGCAACTTACGGAGTTCGGGGTGTAGACAACCGTATGCATGAAACAAGCAGTCTATTCACAAACACTTTAACTTTCAACGTCACTGGAGTTAACAGGTGCGTTAGTGAACCATGAAAGTCAGTTCCTTAATTAAACCAAGTATAAGTATGTATATATGACGTGGTACACACAGATCGATTAGGCGTTTATGAAATGGCATAAGCTGACTTAATGGTGCTGAGGGAATGTGAATGTTATCGGCGTGACTAGATTCACCAACCAAAGCCATGTAGACATAAGGGGCTGTATTTAATTGCCCACCCGAAACCATGTGACTTGGGCTCTCTTTTGATAGTGACCAGAGGTCATTCAGAGCACCTCTCCCTTTATCGCCCACCCGCTGCCTTTTAAACCAAAAAGCTTTACAAATATATTCATCCCTTAGCAACGAAAGAATGCGAGAAGTCTTCGTAAATTTTTTCTGACAGAGCTGTCAATATAAGATCCAATACCATAAAAACCAGCTATGCATTGCAAATAAAAGGCTTAACCATGGTAGCCTTTTATTCTTTAATGGGTTTCTCGCGCTGTAACGATAATAGCCTCAACTCAAGCATGTCTGTGCAGCCAGAACAATACCCATATTCTTCGGGTTTTCGAAGATTGGAGAAGGTAATTTCTCTTGTTAATGTTAACTCGTCCTCGCACAATATACTACCGCAAAATTAATTCAACGAATCGTCTTTATCATTTCACACTGGAATTGCCGCTATACAATCGTTGTATAAATAAAGTTAACAATCAACAACTGGACTTACCTGACCTGTGAACTTTGACTCTCTACCAGTGAGTGTGCACTGTATCGGCGAACAGGACATGTGGCGGATTGGATCATTCTATGTTTGTAAATGATGCTCGAAGGCACGATTGCTCTGTTTCTAAATTTCTCAAGTATTATTGGGATTCTCAATAAACTTAAGCATGATTTGCTTCAAGATGCATTAATTACTTTATACAATACATTACTAGTGCCTCAATTTAATTATTGTATTCGACAATTATTCAAATTGCAGAAAAAAGCGATCCGAATAGTGACAGAACAAAAATATAATGCACATACAGACCCAAACTTTAAGCAACTTAGTATTCTCAAAGTTACAGATATGTTAGAGATGTGTCGCTGTTTGTGGAATAAAACATTGCAATTAACGGCACCCAGACGATGTAACTATATGCATCAGTTGATTTAGCAATACTCAACTGAAACATCGTGTAACGAAAGTGAACGGGACATATGTTATACTAAATCTTAGATACCAGTTTATATCTTATGATTATCAACCATAATATATATATTTATATATAAAGATATATATGTACCTAGATGATTATTTCAATTTTGAGACAAATACATATATAAATATATATATATATATATATATATATATATATATATATATATATATATATATAAATATATATATATATATATATATATATATATATATATATATATATATATATATGTATTTGTCTCAAAATTGAATAATTATCTAAGTACATATATATCTAAGTACATATATATATAAATATATATATATAGATATAGATATATATATATTTTACACATAGATATATATATAAATATATATATATATATATATAATATATATATATATATATTTATACATATTTATATATATATATATATATATATATATATATATATATATATATATATATATATATATATATATATATATATATATCTGTCTCGAAATTTAATAATTATCTAAGTACATATATATCTAAGTACATACATATATATTTCTTAGTTATATATATATATATATATATATATATATATATATATATATATATATATATATATATATATATATATATATATATATTTATATATAAAAAAGTATTTGGTCATTTAATTACAAGCGTGATTAAGATAATGGACATTGCTCAAACGCATACGTTTAGCCTCAACTAATACACAGACACATCTGTGCGCAAGATTGGAGTGGATATTTTGTTTACCTTCCCTGCTGGCGTTAGGGCAAATATAATATAATCAGAAATCAACAGTCGAGGATACTTGAGCTGGGAGCTTTGGCTGACTCTCTCGTTTATCTCTGCCACTTAGTGCATATCATGTTGCCGATCTAGTTTGGGGGAGAGGGGTGGGGACAACATGTTTACTGTTTAGCCGTTCCTTGTTTGTAAATGCTAATCAAGGTAACATATGTTCTGGTCACTTCATTAGCATCAATAAGCAACTGTATATATACGTACACAGGTGCATTCAACGGTAACGCTGGAGGTTGCAGCTGGTTCCCCAGTCATAGTAATAAATATTTCTATTAGCAACCAGACATATTCCAACAGGCTGTTCAAGTACAGGCACCACGAGGCGAATCACACAACTGTAGAAGAGTGAGAGTTTACCACCCCAGCAATGTAAATACCAGTTCATTAATAGACAACAACCGCAGTTTGACGATATATTCTTCGTGATCTTTGTAAACGCATCAATGCGTTTGCCAATGTTTACTCAGGAATGGTAAAAAAGGGTTTCTTAGTGAACTGTTCTGAGACTGCCTGAGGGGGCCATAGCATCAACATTAAGCTGCTCAAATTTCATTGAGCATGGAACTGAAGATCTTCGCCTTCATCACCAATCCGTTGAGCTGATAGCAGTCATTATGTTTAACATTGCCAATGTTACTTAATGTGACGTCATTGCGTCGGTGTTTTGAATATCATGAGCCGCTTTGAACTCAAACCTTCCAAATACCCGTGACGGTACAAACACTGGCACAGCGATGACCACTAAAACAATAAACAGACAAGTGATGATTAAGCGAAAATTGATCAGAAAAAAATGATGTTATAGGTTGCATTTGGAGGTAAGTTGAGCTGATTCTTTAAAACGGGTCAGATCCACTTTAGATCTAATGAATAAATATGGATGAACACTAACGGGAGAAGCACCAAGCATCCGTGCTGCATGTAGTTTACCTCGCGTGTTGCTGACGGCTTCTTACCTAGAATAACGGACAGTCCACATTCGGTCTCGCTGCCACACGCTGTATCTAATTGAGATAACACAGGCAGATACCCTGGTGCATATAGCTGAGCTGACATTTAGGATAGTGTGTCGTTAATATGGGCTGTTAAATAGAGGCTGGGTAGTGGAGCCGTGTCGAGGTCGGAAAATGTAACCGTATTGGTGGCATCTCATATAAGTGGAGTTGTTGAAGCGAAATCAGTTGTTTCAGCAGATTTATGCATCCTTAGTGTTGTTTTGTGCAAATGGTCGGCGGACAAGACAACACGTTACGACAGCCTCATCGTGCCAGAACTATATATAATAACATCTAATATTAACCTCAATCCCTTTGGAATAAATATCTTAATTATTAAATTGTATTCCAATAACAACTGACTTAACTTTATGTATACCATGTTTGTCAAGTACGCCATTAGCGGTCTTACCTTTATCTGTAACGAGACGCCACACAAACCGCCGTCACACTCTCATCTCCGCCATGACCTCTCGCCGTGTCCTCTCCCAAATGATTGATGTGACTCACTCTTGAACACATCGAGATCCAACCCCATTTATTGCAACTATGATACCTAGCCTCGTCTGTGTTGATTTTTTTTTCAATTATCGATGAATCGGCCATTTACAAGCCTGCTCGCTAATCCTCTCATGTAAGATCGTTTTCTTCGTGATGTTTTCTTGGATGGGAAAGTCTTAAAAGCACCCATCGCTGCACAGTTCGTCATGCTGACAAGGCTAGGACATCGTTGCACAGTCATTGATGATTTAATCGTTACACGAATTTCAGTGCTTTTGTCTGATAACGTAGATCAAGAAAGTGAATAGGTCTCAGAGGAGACCATTGAGAGGTGCTTACGTCGTCTGAGCCGTAAGATTCAGCTTCATTTATCGCGATTTCAGGGTTATCTCATGCGTCGAGGCAGCAATTACGTCGGCAATGACACATTACCAATACACCCCGACACAATGTATTATTATTATGTGCTTTGTCCATTAAATGGGATGTAAATGCAGTTAAACTGAGTTCCACGAATGTAGACATCACATTCAATCAACGATTTCTATGTTAGGTTTTTGCAGCTTGAAATATTTGACTAAATGGAATCAGCAATCAATAACTGGAGCTACCAAAACTATGACCTTTGACTTGATCTAATTCGTCCCTCTCTACAAGTGTGTGTACATTGTATCGGCGAGCAGGGCATGAAAATCGAGCATTATGTTCAAACACGCACGTGTTATTATAATTTGATTTGCCACACGCACCTGTATACATACGAAACCGGTGCACTCAGCCAATGATTATACTGGAAAAATCGCATGTAAGGGGCACTTAGTGCACTGTCATGGTAATAAGTTTTTTCACAAGACATAAGGATTATTCTACCAGTTCGCAAACACTTCAAAAGAAGAGGAAAAGCACCAATTTTTTGAGCTTTGGAAATCCTTTCACATTTGGAACTCTGGAAAAGTGGTACTCTTTAATGGTTCTGTAATTCGCTGATTCACATTACGTCTATGATATTTTGTAAATACTGACGTTAGTTTTTGTCAGTAAACAAGCTCTATTCATGTCCAAATATTGTTCCTGTCGGATATCATTCGAATCAATAATATTGTGTATCGGGCGGGTGGTGCTTATTACAGGAGGTACTCTTCGTATAAGCATGCGTTCTTTAGGATACGCGCCTACCACTTTGTGCTTTCAGATACACGTTTACGTATGCATCATGTTGTTGCGTAAGTCGTTATAAAAAAATTCAAGTGTCATCTTGATTTGGCGAAAAGTGAAATAGAACATATAAGATGTAATAATAGCAAACAGTTCTTTCTACTCATTATGCATTATCTTGCCCTGAATTCTTTCCCAGTCTTGGTCAAGATTTGTTGAGTCCACGGCCTTGTCAGTCGACACGGTCTTGTCATCAATTGAGTAACAAAAAAAAAAGAAGTATGCCAATTTGTCGCATCGTGAAGCATGGTGTAGAGATGTACACGATACACACTTGTGATAATAAAGACACGAACTCCAGGCGTAGGGTTCAGAAGAACATGAACTTTATTAGTGAACATAGACTTTTGAATTTGAGAGAGATGTATCGAGCTCGGAGGCCAGGATATAACTGATTTTAAAATGTATGAGTGATTACCTCAACGACAAATGCACGCTATCCCAACTATCATGGACATGAAGTAGCCTTGTCAGTGGGGGCCAGGGAGTTGCTTGGGCCTTCGGGCGTTAACGTTGCAGGATGTGCATATTGCTACAGGATATGGGGTATGTACGAAGAGAGCGGGGAGTTGGCTATTGGCCATATAAATAATTAAAACCAATATCAACTTTTCAACTGTTCAAGGACACACCTGCCGTCTAAGTTCAAACTTGTTTCCTGTT
The DNA here is from genome assembly GCA_034190875.2 of Urechis unicinctus. NCBI lineage: Eukaryota > Metazoa > Annelida > Polychaeta > Xenopneusta > Urechidae > Urechis > Urechis unicinctus. The sequence continues at coordinate 62,413,854 of CM067350.1, forward strand.
TGAAATTTTTGCATACATGTTCATGCAATCACATAAACTAATTGAGATTCATTTGGAGGCAAATTCGGACCCTTACTACTTATTAACAGCCTTCCATGGTAAATATAAAATTGTAGCCGTCAACACTAAAATGTATTCATCGAATTAAACATCTTGCATCTCGGCCAATTCTCCTTTTTAAATTCCGTTTCCAGCCTTTGTTTCAAAAGCATTGGTTTTGCATTCATTTGTGTTTGTACTATCTTACTATGTATGGTTTTGTGAATGAGGGAAAATTATCATTTAAAACACATCAACACAATAGCTCCTGAATCGTCTTATAATGCAAAGCATATGAGTATCAATTGCTCCGAGCAACTTGGTTAACGCGATATGCCTGTACTCACCTGCAATCTTTAAATGATAGAACCAAAACCAGAATCAAAAAGCATTGAAATAATTAGTTAACTAGTGATCACATAGACGATAGCTGCTGATCACAAACTTGTGCACATAGTAACAAAGAACCATATGTCATTCATAGTTGGCACTGGATACTCCTTTAGGATAACTTAAGGTCGCTGAATGGGTGCGAATGTTATCTACACGAACATAATCCACAACCACAGAAGGAACTATGCTGAAGTATCCGTGTGAATTAGTGTCTCTTTTGCTAGTGACCATATTTCATATGCAGCACCTCTACCTTTATCGCCCTTGATTTTGTTATCATAAAATCTTTATTTAAAGAGAATCAGAAATCAATGTAAGTCCTGTCTCGCTCGCTTTCACTGCTTACTGTCAGTGAGTGTACATGGCTTCTTAACTCTGTCGTATAGAGTCATTGGTGTTGTTATCACTTTGTCACCGTACGCAGATCAAACAAGCGACTGGGTCTCAGAGGACCATTAAGAGGTTCTTATACAGTCTGAGCCGTTAGATCCATCTTCTTGCACTCATTAAATCTACGATTCAATGGTAGATAACAACCAGATGACGTCTTCATCTGAGAAGTATCATGTTCCTTGTGGCTCAGACATACCATTTAAACGGGTATAGTGACGATTGAATCGATTAACGATGTACTTCGATTACCTCTATGGGTCCTTTGATAGTAGTGATGTATATTATTCCCAGATGTTTGTTGAGTATAATGCTCTTTGTTTTGATAGCAATGATTGCAATCCATGCCTACCTGATCCTCTAAGCATTTGCTCTATGCTACTGTGCTTACTCGTAATCGATGACATAATTACTTTATCCATCTCGGGAGAGGACCACAAAACAAACACAATATATACAAAGACTTGACTTTTGAGATACTCCGAATTAACTCTTTAATGGCCAAGTATGAGTATTAAAATATGACGGAAGTCGCGTAGATGGATAAAGCATTTATGAATGGGCATAGGAGACCTCTCTCAGATGACTTGATGGTGCTGAGTGAGTGAGCGTGAATGTTATTTGCGTGACTAGAATCCCCAACCACAGGCGTATAGACACAAGGGGCAATGTTAAATTATCCGCGTTACAACGTGGCATGGGTTGTTTTTGTGAGTGGCCAGAGACCAAACATCGCCCCCATTCCATCACCGCCCTTCCCGAACCTGCATCAAAAACCAAATAATTGCGCAAATTGGATTCTTCTTTTGGTACCGAATGAATGCAAGAAGACGTCATTAGGTTTTTCTGACATCACTCTACATTTAAAGGTTAATTGCATTAAAACCCACCACGCATTATCAATGCACTATCAATGTTTTATAAGGCTAGCCGTTTCGTCCTCTAACGAGTTTCACACGTAGTTAAATGAGGGCTACAACTCGAACACGCGCACGTATACCGTCAAACAATGCACAAACTCATCGGTTCGCAAAATTAAAGTGGGTAATTAATCTAATTAATTATACTTTATTAAATTGATTAATACTGCTTGGGGTTTAACCTTGATATGAATAGAATCAGCAGTCATCGACGGGTTACATGACCTGTCAACTTTGACTGGTTCTTATTTGCTGCTCTCTGTCGATGAATGCACTTGGAATCGGCGAGTAGTTCATTCAGAGGGGGAACAAAATATTTATTATTTGGTCATAACTTGTTAGTAAATATTATTCGGGCTAACACGTGTTCTGGCACTGGCATCTGTATATATATGCACGGGTGCATTTAACCTGATGTTTGGTCAGGGAAATGCCAGGAGGGAGCACCTGGTTATCCTGCTAAGCCACTGAGCGTTAAACAAGACATATCCCGTTTCTGCAGATGGTCGCCACCATGGCAGTCAGTGTGACATCACAGGGGCTAATGGCGTCTTATGCTAGTTAGTTAACATTAAGGGTTCTATTGTTTATAAAGTATTGGGGTTCATTTTACTGGCAGAATTTGTAAATGTTGTAAGTTCCTGTATGGGTCAAGTGGCTAAAATTGGATCAGCACCAGCAAGTGAAGCACATGTCTGTCGGTGCATTAAGCTATCGATGATCCCGGCATCTATCACGGATCGGTCCCCGTGGCAAAATTGATTACTGCCTTTCGACCCGGGTTGCGGGTTCGATGCCAAGGTGTGTCATGATCAGCCAAACTGGTTACTCGGTCGATCAGCCCGTTTGCGGGTGCCAAGGTGTGACAGCCAGACTGGTTACTCGTGCCTCGGATGATCACGTTAAATGGCAGTCCCATCTCTAAAAGGAGTGGACCCGACCCGGTGACAAATGGTATTACACTTGACCTTTGTGATTTCGATGCCAGGGTCTGTGCAACGGTTTAGGTTACTCGTGCCCTCGGATAAGTGCAGCTGTCAGTCCCATCTCTAAAACAATATCACGACCCGGCTGAAATGGTATTACACTTGAAAACCCCAATTTGACCATTTCGTTGGGGTGCAACGGGTTTAGTGGATGCTGATACTTAAGTGCAGCTGTCCATCTTCTCCCATCACCGTCACAATATCACTTAGTTGCTGAAAGTGACGTAAAACCCCAATATGACCATTTCGTTTTGCATAAATATATGTATATATACATATATATATACATATATATACATATATATGTGCATGCATATATGCATGAGATATATATATATAGATATAATCTAGATAAATATATAGATATATGAGATATAGATATATCTATATATATATATATATATATATATAGATAGAGATAGAGATATAGAGATAGAGAGAGATAGAGATATATGTTATATTATAGAGAGAGAGAGATAGAGAGAGAGAGAGAGAGGAGAGAGAGAGGAGAGAGAGAGAGATCTATAGTATCTCTTCTATATATCTCTCTCTCTCTAGAGAGAGAGAGATAGAGAGATATATATATATCTCTATATATCTATATCTATCTCTCTATATATATCTCTCTCTCTATATATATCTCTCTATATATATATCTCTATATCTAATATCTATATATCTCTATATCTCTATATACATATCATGTCATTGGTCTTGTTATTGTTCATCGTCGTTGGCGGTTTCGTCTCATTTATTTCGACTCCCCTCGTGCGCCGTGGTAGTCGCTTTGTTGGCCATGACGTCTTAAGTGACCTATCTGGCTCAGATAAATCTGTCATACGGGTGTAGCTTTTAATAGTTACAATGTACTTCGGTCACATCAAACGAGGATCGTGGCCTATGAGCACATATACTACGTACATAATAGAGTCGAATACAATGCCCTTTATGCAGGTTACAATGTGGATAACCGGTTTTTCGCTGAACCCCTATGCTTCCATTATCTTCGGAGTATGTCATCTATACCATTGTACGGACTAGCTGTCTATGATGTAATTACTCGGGTTGTGTAAGCATATAGGGGGCGCCTGTATGCAAGCAGCAAACGCACTGTGCACGAAGTCACTGACTTTTGAGTCATTGTAGTCAAGGGTGCCATGGAAGTCCGTAAGCGCTTAATCCAACTACGGGTATGTGCAAATAATGGAATCTACGCAGATCGATGAGACATTCTTGAATTGGCATTGACGACCCCTATTAGATGGCTTAGAAAGAGCGAGCGTTATCTTCAAGAACAGAATCCCAACACACGCATAATGGTACAAGGGTCTATTTATAATTGTCCAAGAGTGAGATTTTGGCACTTTTTACCATGTAAATACCTTTCAATAGAGAGTTTCGTTCACGTGGGTTCGTTGGATAGAAAACATAGCTTTAATAAGTATCTAGTGCTGCACAGCTCGTTAACAACCAAGACATCTTCTCTCATACATACATTATGAGTAACGAATATATATATGCAGCTGTTTGGTTTGTCAAACTGAGTGCGGTAAGGAGATAAAGAGAGAGATGCAGTGAATGGTATTTGGCCACTGACAATTTTAACATTGCTCTATAATCGGCGTAGCTCCAATAGGCACGGTAGGCCCGGGCCTACACATCGTTTCCAAAAATGAATCGCACCATATTGGATCTATAGTTTTAAAAAATCTCGGGGGAGGTCCCCCGAACCCCCCAAACCAAGTGGGCCTATACTTCGTAATAGGCCCAGCTACGCCCCTGTCTATTGCCTGTGGTAGGTATCAGTAACTTTGCAAGAGAGGTCTTCTAGGCCAATTCATCTAGCCATAACGCTTCCAGCATTTGAACATTCGCATACTTGTCTTAAAGCATTCGGGAGCCGACATCCTTGATCCGTGAATGCATCCGTTTGTGCAAATTGTGAATAGTTTCGCGGAAAGCGTCGTTCTCTTCCGAGACGTTCCCACATCCCCAAGTTAGTTTATCATAGACACAAACCCACTTCGACCATCCGCAATGCACAGGTTTTCAGCAACTAAAATTGTTATCATTACCAGCATAGCCGTTGTCTCGGTACATGATAGTCACAAAAGATAAAACATTGAAGCTGATATAACCTTAAACGCAAATGAATGAAGCTATTGTTTCTATCCATCGAACCCACGCGAACGAAACTGTTTTACTTGAGTGCAACAACAATCGGGCCGGTATTAGTAGACAAGGTGGGAATAGGGGCGGGGTAATGGCGCGATGGAGAGCGTGGCGGCGGGGATAAAGATGCGGTAACGCCGGCTATTAGGATGGCATAACGGTGATGATAACACTGGATCACGGGGGAAATAAATGAGGGGTTAAAGCAGCAAATATGATGGAGTCACCTCGGGGATTAGGCTGATATCATGGCAGGGATTAGAGTGGCGTCATAGCGGTTCATTATGGAAGGGTTATTATGGATTATGGATGCCAAGCCATTTAATAACTTTACGATATCGATTCTGCTGCGGCGATTTCAAGAATAAAAGTGGATGCGATAATGACCTGGTGTCTCGTCCCTTGATGAACCAGAATGTGTTCAAACACATTCAAAACGACGACCTTTATTCATATTGATTGTTTGAAACCCACAAAAAGGTCGGCGGTGCGAATGGCAAACTATCATTTTAAACTAAGACATCAGAAAGTTTTAGAAAGGAGATAATAGTCAGAGATTCAACATAACGCAATGACGGTTGCCCTATTGATGATATCATCTGGCATAATGTTACTTCAAACGGACACATTTTAATGTTGTACACAACTTTGCTCAAGATGAGCAATAGCCATCAATGCAATAATATTGCTCTTCTCATTCAAAACACTTCTAATTTCCTTTCGTTATGGAAGGTTGAATTCCTCTCCATTTAGATTTCGCTATAGAATCATATGATTGTTGGTACAAATATGTCAAAATTTTGACTTTTAAACACTATCTTAAGGAGAATGATTTTTTATCGAATTTGCGTTTCGGGTATGAAGCTTAAACCATCGAGCATGATGTTGAAAAAAGAGCTTATGTCTCCTTTAATACAGTCTTAATGTAATTGTGCCTACGTAATGTTAGCAATATGTCAATTAAGGCTGATGCAGAAAATCGCACCTTGAGTTCCTGTTGACATTTTGGCTATCACATCACATAATCATTGATGGATTTAACTAGATGTCGAGAAGTAGCTCATGAAACTGCGATAGTCTTCGATCTATTAAAAGGTAATAACATTGTAAAAAGTGGCAAAATCTCAATCTTGGACAATTTTAAATAGACCCTTGTACCATTATGCGTGTGGTTTGGGATTCTGTTCTTGTAGATAACACTCGCTCTCTCTAAGACATCTAATATGAGTCGTCAATACCAATACAAAATGACTCATCGATCAGCGTAGATTCGATTATTTGCACATACCCGTAGTTGGATTAAGCGCTTACGGACTTCCATGGCGCCCTTGACTACAATGACGTCAAAGGTCGGTGACTTCGTAAACAGTGCGTTAGCTGCATGCATACAGGCATTCCCTAGACGCTTAAACACTCCAAGTAATTACGTCACAGACAGCGAGTTCATACAATGGTAAAGATGACATACTCCGAAGATAATGGAAGCATAGGGGTTCAGCGAAAAACTAGTTATCCACATGGTAACCTGCAAAAAGGGCATTGTATTCAACTCTATTATGTACATAGTATATGTGCTCATAAGCCAGGATCCTCGTTAGGTGACAGAAGTACATTGAAACTATTACAAGCTACAACCGTATGGCAGGTTTATCATAGCCAGAGAGGTAATTGAAGATGTCATCGCCAACATCAAGATAAATGAGACAAAACAGCCAAATACGACGAAACATCCACAAGATCAATGACTTTTGTATATATTTATATATACACATATACATGTGTATTTATACGTATATACGTGTATATATATATATATATATATATATATATATACATATATATATATATGTATATATATATGTATATAAGTATATATATATATATAAATCCATATTCATATGTATATTTATATATATGCACATCCATATATTTATATACCTATATTCATACATATTTTATTCACCATAAATATGTATACATGTATATATATATATAATATATATATATATATATATATATATATATATATATATATATATATATATGTATATATATAGATATATATTATATATATAAATATATACACACACACACACATATATATATATATATATATATATATATATATATATACATACAGACATGTATATATTTGTGTATATATTTGTATATATATATATATATACATGTATATACCTGAGGTGTGATAAAATAGGAAAACCTAATCATCATATATAAATTACCTCATATTGACTCAACTTAATACCACTTATGAATAAGTTTTTGTTGCTTTATTTAGTGCTTAAAATCGAGGTATCAGCACATTGTCTCCACTATGTTGGTTATCATTACGTTATTTAAGGTAGCAATTAATGTTACTGAGCCATTGCGTACGATGATGATGATCAATCATTTACTCATAACACCTGTTACCAGTGACTGTACGAAAACCGACAGTATTAACCAGTATTGAAAATGAAGAGAAAGTTGCAAAAAAGGATGATTGATTAGGTTAGTAAGAGGTTAAAAGGGGATTTAGTGTCTGATAGTATTTGGAGCAAGATTGCTGAACTGGTGAAAACAACTGTATCTCTGTATATCCAAAAGCAAAAAGTGAGTGAGCAGCAATGAAAGAGGCACCAGTTCAGCTAGCATCCGTCTGTGCATTGAGTTTCCTGCTCCTGTTTCTGATGGATGCTTACAATATTGATAACTGATAGACGCTTACAGCAGCATTGCCGCCCGAATCTTTTATCGGTGTTATTTAACGAGGTCCAACGGTGGAGCCGTGATGTACTCGGAGAAAGCAATCTTGTCGGTGGCAACTTATTGAGAATAGATGTTGCTGCAAAATGAGTCGGTTCATCAATTGTTTGGTTTAGTCTCGACAAGCGCTGTTCCCGACAAACGACCGGTAGACTAGACACATCATTTTGGCCCACAGCAATGGCGGAAATCTTATGATGTATGTTACACCCAGGCGTGTGTTGAGTATAATGCTCTTTGTTTTGATAGCAATGAATGTAGTCCATGCCTACCTGATCCTCTAAGCATTTGCTCTATGCCACTGTGTCTACTCATAGTCGATGACATTATTACTTTATCCGTCTCGGGAGAGGACCACAAAACTAGCACACTATTTACAAAGACTATACTTTCGAGATACTCGGAATTATCAGATCGGAAGTGGTACCAACGATGTTTAAACTTTAACGGCCATGTACGAGTATCTTCATATGACAGAGATCGCGTAGATGGATAAGGCGTTGATGAATATGCATAGGAGACCTCTCTCAGATGGCTTGATGGTTCTGAATGATAGTGAATGTTATCTGCGTGACTAGAATCCCCAACCACAGGCAAAAGACTCAAGGGACAATGTCACATTATCCGCGTGATGGCGTTAGCCATGGGTTCTGCTTTGTGAGTGGCCAGAGACCATACATGGCTCCTCTTCCTTCATCGACCCTCCGGAAGCTGCCCTGAAAACCAAACAACTGCGCATATCTATTCTTCTATTGATACCAAATGAATGGAAGAAGATGTCATTATGTTTTTCTGAAAGCAATTTACATTAAAAGGTTAATTGCATTGACACCAATCACGCATTATCAATGCACTATCAATCACTATAAGGATAGCCGATTTTGTCCTCTAACGAGTTTCACGCGTAGTTAAAACAAAGGCTACACATCGAACACGCGCACGTATGCATAAACACATCAGTTCCCAAAATTAAAGTGGGTAATTAACCCAATTAATTAAACTAAATTAAATCGATTTATCCTGATTTTAATTATTAGCTGCTTGGGGTATTAACCTTGATATAAATAGAATCAGCAATCATCGACGGTTTACATGATCTGGTTCTTACGTGTTGGTGAATGCACTTCGTGACGGCGAATAGCTTATTCAAACTGTTTACTACTTGATCATTCCTTGTTAGTAGATAGTTTATGAGCTAACATGTGTTCTGTCACTTGCATCTGTATATATGTGCATGGGTGCATTTATCATGAGGTTTGGTTGGAGCGTTTAACAAGACGTTTTTGCAGATGGTCGCCATCATGGCAGTCAATGTGACATCACAGGGGCTGATGGGGCCTTATGCCAGTAAGTTGACATTGTTTATATAGTATTTGGGTTCATTCTACGAACAGAATTCGTAAACCCTGTGAGTTCCAGTATGGGTCAAGTGGCTTAAATTGGATCAGCACCAGCAAGTTAAGCACATATCCGTCTGTGCATTAAGCATTCGTTGACCACTGCATCTAGCACGTGCCTGCCCCAGTGGTGACATTGCTTGCTGCCTTTCGACCTACATGTTGCGGGTTCGATACCAATGTGCGAAAAGCTGATTGGTTACTCGTGCCTCGGATGATCACGTTAAACTGTAAAAGGGTAAGAACGTGACATAAAACCCCAACATCACAATTAATTTTGCATCTATCACCACACAACCACGTTATGCTCTTACATAAAAAGGCCATCTGTTTCTACCCAAATAGTAAAGAAGGGCTTGTCTCAAAACACTACCAATATGTTCTTAAGCGTTAGACATCACTCCAGCTACAGAGTCTTGTAACCTCGTATATAAAGGTGGTCAGTCATAAAATCACCAGCTAAAGAAACTCTTATTAAATTATTAGGTGACTCATATATCTTCTTTTGTATATACTGCGATGCATACATTCGAGGCATTTGGCCGTTAGTAACTTCACGAGTTGTTTGGTTTGGTTTTCATATGTGATCCGCGAAATTAGTTCACACCATCGCGGTCTACATTGAAAATATGAGGTTCATCATGTCTGTGTAATGTCGGGTCTCTTCTATGAACGGCATATGCCGAGTGAATCCTGAGAACAATGCAACACTATCTATACTGCATACACTCACTCCTTTGTGGCGATATTAGTCAAATAACAGCATAACAAATTCACCAAGATTTTATAAGTGTATATGATTGTTCAAAACTCAAATGACAATGCAGTGTAAAATACTCGCGTGACAAAAGTAAATCTCATTTAACAGCATACATATATTATAACTAACGTAAATAAGATCTCTGCAATTAATACTAGAAGAAAATGTCAAATTGCAATATTTGCTGTCATATTTACCTGTGAACCCCAGCGGAGGTATGTAAGGGAGACTGCTTTCAATCACACGCCATTCGTCACTTTATTTAATGAATAATACATTGTAGCAGCCCATTTGTATATTTGTATTCTAAAACGTTCGCTATGATTTTGAGGTATCATAAACTATGTGCTATGGAACTATGGTGCTAAGTTATTATATATATATATATAGATATATATATATATATATATATATATATATATATATATATATATATATATATATATATATATATATATATACATATATATATAGATATATATACATATATATATATATATAAATATATATGTAAATATATATATATATAAATTATATATATGAATATGTAAATATATATATATATATATATATATTTATATATATGAATATGTCTCTATATATATATAATATATATAGACATATATATATATTTACTATATATATATATAAATATATATATATACATACTACACATACACATATATATATATATAGACATATATATATATATATATATATATATATATATATATATATATCTATATATATATATACACAAATATATATATATATACATATAAAGTGTATATATATACATATACATATGCGGGGTAAAATCTCATTTAACAGTATGCATATATTACAACTAACGTAAATTCGACATCTGTGGTTAATACTGGGAGGGAATATCAATACTTGCAGCCATATTTACCTTCGAACCCTATCGGAGGTATGTCAAGGAGATCGCTTTCAATATATAACACATTGTAGCAGCATGTCTTTATATTTGTATTCTCAAACGTTTGCATTGATTTTGGGATATTATGTCAAATTTTAATATATATATATATATATATATATATATATATATATATATATATATATATATATATATATATATAGAGAGATATATATATATAGATATCTATATATAGATATATAAATATACTATATATATATATATCATTATATATATATATATATCTTATTCTATATAGAGATATTAGCGAGACGGAGAGAGAGAGATCACCTATATAAGAGAGGTAACTGTAGAGATATCAAGGGATGTATATATATATACAGAGAGATCTATATAAGAGATTATTATAAATCTATCTCTATATCTATACTCTCCTCTCTAGATCTCTCTCTCTATCTCGATATATATCCTCTATATTTATTTCTGTATATATTTATATATAGAGAGCGAGACTATCTCTATAGAGATCAGAGATATATGATAGGGATATCTCTCTCTTTTATGTATCTATACTCTATATCTTTCCCTATATATATATATATATTTCTATATATATATATATGTATCTATACATATATATTGATATCTCTATATGTGATAGATATAGATATGTATATATATCTATATCTATATCTATATAAATATATAATCTATGTATATATATATTTTATATCTCTCTATATATCTATATATATCTCCTATATAGATATCTCTATCTCTATCTATATCTATATATATCTCTCTCTATCTATCTCTATATATATATCTATCTCTATATCTCTCTCTATATATATATATATATATATATATATATATATATATACACCCAATAGGGATGTTATTGAGATTCTGTGTGACAGCTTGTGATATGGATTCTCGTTTCGATTAGTCGGTGACCATTAACCGCACCTCTCCCTTTATCGCCCACAAGCGACCCGCCTAACGAAACAAATAACAGCACGTTTAATAATCGTTTTAAAGTAAATGTAAGAGAGATGTCTAAAGCTTTTCAGCTAAGACTGCAAATTCATCGGTGTTTTGCATTAAAACCGAGCTAGCATTAACATTGTTATCACCCAATACAAGTGAGCCCATACACGTGCGCACACCTTCTGCTCGCACCCACGCTCATACCACTCCAACTAATGCCCGCCACAATTCAGTTACCTTAATTACAACCTCTGTTGTCGGCACGTTGGGACAAGCGCATTTGACCCTCGTTCAGACCTGCGTGTTCGGTGGCCCTTATTCAAAATTAACACTGCACCTTGTCAATATGTCTCACTCCAATCTATATCGTTTGTCAACAGAAACCGCTTTCGTTACATAATCCAATCAGTGATAAATACAGGAAAATGCCAACATGTCCAGATACGCACAAGCTGCCCTAAACCACTCGAAATTAGCTACCAATGCCTTACATCCATTGCACTACAAATACCAGGCTCCTTCTACACAACACATTCGAACTCAGCCAAGACTTACGACACTACGAGACGAAAGTACAAATCGGCAAAATGAAATTAAGAAGATCTTATAAAATAGAGAAAGGTCGTAAGTCTAAAGTTAACGCTCTCTCATTCTTATAGATCCGGTAGCCCGAAAAATACCATAAAATGACCAAAAAAGCCAAGAGACCAGCAATAACCCATGAAACCACGGTCACAATGTAATAGTTTACCATGATCGCCTTTCACTCGTTGTTAAAATGATGGCCTCCAACAATGCCGAGACTCATCTGCCCGCTTGATTGTGGTAATTTACCAGATACGGTGCCCATATACTTTAATATTAATGTGTTATATAGTTCGCAATTGAAATCAATGGATATCTTAGATGAGCGAATTGCGAAATAGTACCTTTTGGAAGTACACATTACAAGCGTTTTATTAGTTGCATCTTTGAGAAAGCCGGCACATTGAATTATATTGAATCAGTGATAGTATATCACCTGGTGTTGGCAATATCTCGAGTCCTGTTCCTACGAATGCTTTGGAACAGTTACACACTGTGTTAGTTATCGTGTTACTATATACAACGTAGTGTAGTTGATTCATAAAGTAAGTGTTCAATCAGTTTGCTATATTGCTTTATTCTGGAAATATCTATAATTTATTGCGTTACCATAATAATTATAATATCGGCCAAGTATTGGAAAGATATATATGTGCAAATACAAAAAAAGAGCAGGAGGAATGACGGGACGTGATCAGTACTGACTAAAATAGACAGCAGGATTACATGGTTTTGATTTGAGGAACTTAGAGAGCTTCATTTGTGAACACGGCACAATTGAACCCATCATGAATCCAATTAAGTGATGTATGAGATAGATGGAGGCTTATTACTCGGCATGATCAATTTGGCAGAATTACGCATTGAGTGAGCTAATTATTTTCAATGGACGCTATTAAGAGGTGTCTATATCGTCGGCTCTGTGATCCGTCCCTGCGTCAAGCCAACGACCATGCTGGTAGTGATGTCTGAGGTCGCTGGGTTTTGTATTCCCCAAGACATGGTTATAACGGCAATGAGGGAGTATTTAACCCTGGATTGTTGGTGGATATGTTATACAATGAGTTACAATAACCTCAGTGTTGATGACAATATATGACCTTTGCCTTCCTAATATCTGGAGTATTTATTCTGTGGCACTGTGCAAACGTGCCGTCTGCTGCATAATTACTTGGGGATGAGTCGCGGGCTCAAAGATCTTACACGACGGATCATCCGACAAAGCAATGGATTGATTATTCCACGTGAAATGATCGCTCAACATTATCAATAGTTATGCCATATTATTCATTCCGTGTAGTCGAAAAATCAACATAAATTATTATTTCATCTATTGGATCACTCCGCACATTGCACGGTTGTCCACATTTGGTGACTCTTCCCACTTGAACATTCCAATTAATTGACCATTACTTACACCCATGGCTCACACATCTCTTAATTGTCTTCGGCTTAATTGATGGACTGGATCATGTTGTGTTTACAACCAAACCACGACATCCTGTCATTTACTATATTCTGCACTGACCTCATCACGCCACACATCCAACTCCAATTGTCAAATGCATATATATCCCATATATAGAAGCCCATTTCGTCACAAGGCTTGAATATATTAAGTTAAGTAAATTAATCTATGGTTAAGACATATTCCAAACGGACTGAAGACACATATTATGAACCCGCAATAAGGTCTAGGTTCATAGACACGAGTCGTAACAAATATGACCAAATACAGGTAGAATGCTAGCGCTGTTTCATTCAATTTTTGAGGTTGTGGTTAAAATATAATTGATCAGCTTGGGTTACTCAAAGACACAAGTTACAATTCATTTTAGTTTAGCGGAGGATTGGGAGGTGGGGGTATTAGTTATGCATGTCAGATATACAATAATGCGCTAGTTAGCTTCCGTGACATCATATCAAAATTCATGGCAGCTATTATGCGTTCAAACCTTGATATTTGTCAGGAACTTTACCCAGAATTATATAACAGGTTTCAGGTTGGTTTGTCTCGAATTGGGAAAACAGTTGCCCGTACCAGCAGTGTGCGTCAACGTTCTTCGCGCTCGAGGAAATCGTTCAATAGCTTTGTTGATATTTTCCCAACTACCGTTTTGCAAAGGTTGCAAATGAGCGTATAAAATCACAAAATGCTAAACGATGGGTCGTTGATTTCAGTTAGCGCGTTCATCATCGCGAGAAATGACCCACTCTAATACGGTGATACAATATATGTGGGCATTATTTGAGGCTGCAAGCACGCGCTCAAGTTGCGGTTTTCATCTTGACTCACGTGAACCTAAGAAAGAACTAAGGGCTATTCTGGTAAGCATACAGCTGGTAGTGCATTGATAATATATGGTTTGTTTTTATGCAATCCACCCTCAAATTTACATAGCTTAGAAATAGACATCGAAACAACTTTTCTCATACATTCGTTACGTTTGGATGCGGATAGACGATAAAGAGAGAGGTGCATTGTATGATCTCTGTCCACTCACAAAAGATTGTCCTAGTTACATGCTTTCACGCGGACCATCTGAGCATTGTCAAACTTGTCTTTAATCATTCGGGAGCAGACGTCCTTGATCCGCGAACGCATCCATTTGTGCTCATTGTGAATAGTGTGTTTGTTTCATGGAAAGCGTCGTCACCTTCCCAGACGTCCCCATATACCCGAGTTAGTTTGCCATAGACACAAAGCCTCTTCGAAGATCCGAAAGGCATAGGTTTTCAGTAACTAACCAGTTCCAAAATTGTTATCATTATCAGCATAGCCATTGTGTCGGTACATGATAGTCACGATAAATGAAGCTGGATTAAACGCCCAGACGGTGTTAACACCTCTCAACGGTCCTCTCTAAGAACCAGAGGCTTTTTTGATGCCTGTTATCAGATAAAAGCATCAAAGGTGATTGAATCTTAAACACAAATGACTGATGAGTGATACCATATGCTTATTAACGAGCTGTGCAGTACTAGGGGCTTATTGAAGCTATGTTTTCTATCAAATGAACCCACACGAACGAAACTATCTTACCTGAGGGTAACAGCAATCGGGCTTATAAACGTTAGGTGTAAACAAATTCATCCACTGTGGAAAGAAGTAAAAAACATAGACGTGGCCATGTATCATCATCGTTGTAATTAGGGTAGGACCAGGGCGGGCATTATGGTGGGGTACGGTGAGTATGAGGGTGTGGTCATAGTAGACACGGTGGGAGTAGGGGCGGGGTAATGGCCCGGATGGAGAGTATGGCGGCGGGGATTAAGATGTGGCAACGACGGCTATTAGGAAGGCGATGATGATTACACTGGGTCACGAGGGAAATAAAGGAGGGGTCAAAGCGGCAAATATGATAGAGTCACAGCGGGCGTTAGGCTGATATCCTGGCAGGGATTAGAGTTGCGTCACAGCTCATTATGGAGGGGTCGTCGTCGGCATGGAGGCCAAGCGGGGATAAGTGTGGGGTCATGGCGGGGATCAAGGATGGATAAGCTGAGGTCAGGGCAAGCATTTATACCAATATGCTCCCAGCGGGTATCGCCTTCAACATCGAAGGGCCATTTAGTAGCTTTATAATATCGATTCTCCTGCGTCGATTTCAATAATACAAATGAATGCAGGTTTTTAAACCGTATCAATTGTGTTACCTATTGAATGCGCACTGACGTGATAATGACCTGATGTCACAATCCTTGCTGATCCAGAAGGTGTTCAACGGCATTCAAAACGGCGACCTTCATTCACATTGACAGTTAATTTGAAACAATCTCAGAGGACCAAATGATCATCAGAAAAGATGAAGGCGCAATTTAGCGTTACGACATATGGCCAGTCACTGATGCCATCTAGAATAACTTTTCTTTTACTGGGACATTTAAGTGTCAAGCAGAGCTTCGCCTCCTCAAAAATCATTGAACCTTACTAACGGCTTCATTGCTTTTCTTTACAGCGGAAGTTAGCTACCAATTCAGGATTTGAATTCGTCTCTGATTTGATACCGTTAATTCATTAAATTCATTGTATGAATAAATCAGGCAGATATTTCTATTATAAGATATGACAGACTTAAGACAGCAAATAGTGAAGTCGTGTACTTTAACAGTTGAATTCTTTATACAATCATACAATAAATTATTAACCCTGTGGTGTGCTTATAATGGCCATCTAATGTAAAACAAACATTACCGCCTTTGCTGGGGTTAATCCCACTCCTGGCCTTAAGATTTACCTCTTACGAGGGCAAGTCTGGTTCAACATGTGTCATACGTATAATGAGTTACAAAGTATTAATAACCCGAAGCGCCAACACAAAATAATAATGCATGATAATCAATTTGTCTCGCTCGTATTCTCTTCTTACTGTCAGTGAGTGTAAATTTTGTTTTGACATAATTATTACTAGTTCGATTTGATATTTATCTTCGCCCTTGTAAAACGATCAATAATTTTGCTAATGTGTTCTTGGTAGTGGAATATAAAAATGTCAACACGAATTCAAGTTGAGCGATTTACGTCTACCTGAGGTGTGATATTATAAGAGAACCTAATCATCATATAAATTACCTCAAATTGACTTATCTTGATACCACTTATGAATAAGTTTTCGTTGCTTTATTTAGTGCTTAGAATCGAGGATTCAGCACATTGTCCCCACTATGTTGGTTATCATTACGTCATTGAAGCTAGCAATTAATGTTACTGAGGCATTGTCATACGATGATGATAATCAATCATTTACTCATAACACCTGTTACCAGTGACGGTACGAAACCCGACACAGTATTAACCAGTATTGAAAATGAAGAGAAAGGGATGATTGATTAGATTAATAAGAAGTTAAAGGGGATTTAGTGTCTGATAGTATTTGGAGCAAGATTGCTGAACGGTGACAACAACTGTTTCCTTATATATCCAATAGCAAAAGGTTGACGAGCAGCAATGATAAAGGCACCAGTTCAGCTGACATCCGTCTGTGCATTGAGTTTCCTGCTCCTGTTTCTGATGGATGCTTACAATATTGATAACTGATAGCCGCTTAAAGCAGCATTGCCGCCCGAATCTTTTATCGGTGTTATTTAACGAGGTCCAACGGTGGACCCATGATGTGCTCGGAGAAAGCAATCTCGTCTGTGGGAAAGTTTTGAAAATAGAAGTTGCAGCAAAAAGAGTCCGTTCATCAATTGTTTGGTTAAGTCTCGACAAGCGCTGTTCCCGACAAACGATCAGTAGACTAGACACATTATTTTGGCCCACAGCAATGGCGGAAATCACATTTGTCATATTCACAAAATTTGCGTAAATATTTTCAGTAGAGAGTTGTTATTGCATATGGTTCACATTGAACTATTTGAAGCAAGGCAGTTGGACGTTTAGACAAATATTCATGAATCATGTATAACGATGAAGATCAGCAAATGAAGTGGTTACCTGACATTTTTCACACCTTTTACCTGGCTGATGATAAATACAATATGGATTTCAAACTGAACATAATCCGGTAATTACTCAACAAATCCAGAAATGCTCTCTTAACAATAGTCTTTGACTACAATTTCAAACACAGACGTCATAATCCTTCTTTATTTTGTTATTGTGCTTAATTCTACTGCATTATACCATTATACTTGCTAAAACTTTGATCAGCTTTGTGCTGTGTTCGAATATAAGATAACCTTCACCTCGTTTTAAGGTAACCTGTCATCAAGTTTTGGTGCCTAGAAGAGAACGGTCGAACACATTGTATGGCTGCCATGAAGGCTAGATGTAACAGCTTGGTAAACAAACGACCACCACTCATCCTAGAAGAGGAAAAATTACCAATCATTTCGAATTTTAAATGTCATCATTTCAACTGTTCTACGACTTGTCTACAATACAACCGGTCTCAGGGCAGCTTTGCCTCTTGATTGAAATATCATCCATATTTGTATATGCAATCATATGACCTTTTGAAAGAAATTTAGTCAAAGACGCAGTCGTGTTCTGTACTACTAAGCACTTGGATAGCATCATCAATTCGTTAAAATATCCTCAGTCTATTCTCCATTATAGGCTTGTTTTTGTACTAACCACCTGGGTATAAATGGGGTGACATTTTGAATATCATCACAATATTTTCCGGTTTGTCAAGGAATGAAAAAACGTGAAGGGTTATTTCCTCAGACATTTAGCGCTACCCAGCTGGTCATGTTAACAAGCCCAAGGGCTTCTTAACTCTCTCATATAGGGTGATTGGTGATGTTATCAATACGCCACCTTACGCTGATCACGCATGTGACTGGGTCTCAGAGGAAACAATTGAGAAGCGCTTACACAGTCTGAGCCGTTAGATCTAGCTTGTAGATAACAACCAGATGACGTCTTCACCTGCGAGGATTTATGTTCTTTGTGGCTCAGACATACCATTTAAACGGGTATAGTGACGATTGAATCGATTAACGATGTACTTCGGTTACCTCTATGGGTCCTTTGATAGTAGTGATGTATGTTACACCCAGACGTGTGTTGAGTATAATGCTTCGTTTTGATAGCAACGATTGCAGTCCATCCCCGTAGCATTTGATTTGTGCCACTGTGCTTACTCGTAATCGATGACAAAATTACTTTATCCGTCTCAGTAGAAGACCACGAAATAAGCATGCTATTAACAAATACTATACTTTAGAGATACTCGGATCGGCGGTGGTGCCAACGATGTTTAATCTTCAACGGCCATGTACGAGTATCTTCATATGACAGAGACCGCGTAGATGGATAAGGCGTTTATAAATTGGCATAGGAGACGTCTCTCAGATGACTAATTGGTGCTGAGTGAGAGTGGATGTTATCTGCGTGACTAGAATCCCCAACCACAGGCAATAGACACAAGGGATAATGTCACATTATCCGCATGATAGCGTTAGACATGGGTTCTGCTTTGTGAGTGGCCTGAGACCATACATGGCTCCTCTTCCTTCATCGACCCTCCGGAAGCTGCCCTGAAAACCAAACAACTGCGCATATCTATTCTTCTATTGGTACCAAATGGATGCAAGAAGATGTCATTAGGTGTTTCTGAAAGCAATTTACATTAAAAGGTTAATTGCATTGACACCAATCACGCATTATCAATGCACTATCAATCACTATAAGGATAGCCGTTTTGTCCTCTAACGAGTTTCACGCGTAGTTAAAACAAAGGCGCACGTGTACCGTCAAACAATGCACAAACACATCAGTTCGCAAATTAATCCAATTAATTAAACTAAATTAAATCGATAAATCCTGATTTTAATTATAAGCTGCTTGGGGTATTAACCTTAATATGAATAGAATCAGCAGTCATCGACGGTTTATATGACCTGTGCACTTTGACTAGTTCTTACGTGTTGGTGAAAGCAATTCGTGACGGCGAATAGCTCATTCAAACTGTTTACTACTTGATCATTCCTTGTTAGTAGATAGTTTTATGAGCTAACATGTGTTCTGTCACTTGCCTCTGTATATATGTGCATGGGTGCATTTAACATGAGGTTTGGTTGGAGCGTTTAACAAGACGTTTTTAAAGATGGTCGCCACCATGGCAGTCAATGTAACATCACAAGGGTTAATGGTGCCTTATGCCAGTAAGTTGACATTGCGACTCATGTTGTTTATATAGTATTTGGATTCATTCTACGAGCAGAATTCGTAAACCGTGTAAATTACTGTATTGGTCCGGTGGCTAGAATTGGATCAGCACCAGCAGGTTAAGCACATATCCGTCTGTGCATTAAGCATTCGTTGACCACTTGCTTCTAGCACGTGCCTGCCCCATTGGTGACATTGCTGGTGTGAAAAGCTGAGTGGTTACTCGTGCCTCGGATGATCACGTTAAACTCTAAAAAAGATATGAACCCGACCCGGCGACCAAATGGTATCACCTCTTTCCCAGGGGCGCAGATTTTGCAGACCGATCTGTGCAACGGGTGTAGTGCGAAGTCGATGCTGACACTTAAGTGCAACTGTCCATGCATCAAAGTTATCTTCATCCATCACCGTCACGATATCGCCTCGTTGTTGAAAGTGACGTAAAACCCTAACATCACCATTACTTCTGCATCTATCACCACACAACCACGTTATGCTCTTACATAAAGAGGCCATCTGTTTCTACCCAAATTGCAACGAAGGGCTTGTCTCAAAGCACCACCAATATGTTCTCAAATGTTAGACATTACTCCAGCGTATATAAAGGTGGTCAGTCATAAAATCACCAGCCATAGCAACTCCTATTAAATTATTAGGTGACTCATATATCTTCATTTGTACATACTGCGATGCATACATTGAGGAATTAAGTCGTTAGTTACCTCATGAGTTGTTTGGTTTGGTTTTCCTATGTGTTGTTCCAGGCATGTGATCCGCGAAATTGGTTCACACCATCGCGGTCTACATTGAAAATATGAGGTTCATCATGTCAGGGTAATGTCGGGTCTCTTCTATGAACGGCATGTGCCGAGTGAATCCTGAGAACAATGCAACACTATCTATACTGCATACACTCACTCCTTTGTGGCGATATTAGTCAAATAACAGCATAACAAATTCACCAAGATTTTATAAGTGTGTCTATCAGTATGATTGTTCAAAACTCAAATGACAATGCAGTGTAAAATACTCGCGTGACAAAAGTAAATCTCATTTAACAGCATACATATATTATAACTAACGTAAGTAAGATCTCTGCAATTAATACTAGAAGAAAATGTCAAATTGCAATATTTGCTGTCATATTTACCTGTGAACCCCAGCGGAGGTATGTAAGGGAGACTGCTTTCAATCACACGCCATTCGTCACTTTATTTAATGAATAATACATTGTAGCAGCCCATTTGTATATTTGTATTCTAAAACGTTCGCTATGATTTTGAGGTATCATAAACTATGTGCTATGGAACTATGGTGCTAAGTTATTATATAGATATATATATATATATATATATATATATATATATATATATATATATAGATATATATATATATATATACATCTATATATATATATATATATAAATATATATGTAAATATATATATATAAATTTATATATATGAATATGTAAATATATATATATCTATATATATCTTATATATATGAATCTGTCTATATATATAAAAAGATATATAGACATATATATATATTTAGATATCTATATATAAATATATATACATATATACATCCCACATATATATATGTATATATATATATATATATATATATATATATATATAAATATACACACATATATATATATACATATAAAAGTGTATATATATACATATACATATGCGGTGTAAAATCTCATTTAACAGTATGCTTATATTATAACTAACGTAAATTCGACATCTGTGGTTAATACTGGGAGGAAATATCAATACTTGCAGCCATATTTACCTTCGAACCCTATCGGAGGTATGTCAAGGAGATCGCTTTCAATATATAACACATTGTAGCAGCATGTCTTTATATTTGTATTCTCAAACGTTTGCATTGATTTTGGGGTATTATGTCAAATTTTAATATATATATATATATATATATATATAGATATATAGAGATATATATATATATATATATATATATATATATATATATATATATATATATATATATATAGATATATATATTTTCTATATATATAATTATATAAATATAACTGTATATATATGAATATGTATATATATATACATATATATATATATAAATATCTATTATATAAGATATATATCTATCTCTACATATATATATTATATATATAGATATGTATACATATATATTTATTTCTGTCTCTAGGTATATATATATTATCTCTCTATTTCTATAGATATGTATATCTCTCTATTATATGTATCTCTACATCTATATTTACATATATATATATATATATTCTATAGATATATATGTATCTAGAACTCTAGAGTGATCTTCTCTCTATATATATATCTCTATATATATATCCTATCTCTCTCCTATATCTATATAATCTATATATAAAATATCTCTATATATCTCTATATATTTTCTATATATCTCTCTCTCTCTATATCTATATATATATATATCTATATCTATATATATATATCTATATATATATCTCTCTATATATATATATATATATATACCATATAGGGATGTTATTGAGATTCTGTGTGACAGCTTGTGATATGGATTCTCGTTTCGATTAGTCGGTGACCATTAACCGCACCTCTCCCTTTATCGCCCACAAGCGACCCGCCTAACGAAACAAATAACAGCACGTTTAATAATCGTTTTAAAGCAAATGTAAGCGAGATGTCTAAAGCTTTTCAGCTAAGACTACAAATTCAACGGTGTTTTGCATTAAAACCGAGCTAGCATTAACATTGTTATCACCCAATACAAGTGAGCCCATACACGTGCACACACCTTCTGCTCGCACCCACGCTCATACCACTCCAACTAATGCCCCGCCACAATTCAGTTACCTTAATTACAACCTCTGTTGTCGGCACGTTGGGACAAGCACATTTGACCCTCGTTCAGACCTGCGTGTTCGGTGGCCCTTATTCAAAATTAACACTGCACCTTGTCAATATGTCTCACTCCAATCTATATCGTTTGTCAACAGAAACCGCTTTCGTTACATAATCCAATCAGTGATAAATACAGGAAAATGCCAACATGTCCAGATACGCACAAGCTGCCCTAAACCACTCGAAATTAGCTACCATGCCTTACATCCATTGCACTATAAATACCAGGCTCCTTCTACACAACACATTCGAACTCAGCCAAGACTTACGACACTACGAGACGAAAGTACAAATCGGCAAAATGAAATTAAGAAGATCTTATAAAATAGAGAAGGGTCGTAAGTCTAAAGTTAACGCTCTCTCATTCCTATAAATCCGGTAGCTCGAAAAATACCATAAAATGACCAAAAAAGCCAAGAGACCAGCAATAACCCATGAAACCACGGTCACAATGTAATAGTTTACCATGATCGCCTTTCACTCGTTGTTAAAATGATGGCCTCCAACAATGCCGAGACTCATCTGCCCGCTTGATTGTGGTAATTTACCAGATACGGTGCCCATATACTTTAATATTAATGTGTTATATAGTTCGCAATTGAAATCAATGGATATCTTAGATGAGCGAATTGCGAAATAGTACCTTTTGGAAGTACACATTACAAGCGTTTTATTAGTTGCATCTTTGAGAAAGCCGGCACATTGAATTATATTGAATCAGTGATAGTATATCACCTGGTGTTGGCAATATCTCGAGTCCTGTTCCTACGAATGCTTTGGAACAGTTACACACTGTGTTAGTTATCGTGTTACTATAGACAACGTAGTGTGGCTGATTCGCAAACTTAGTATTCAATCAGTTTGGTATATTTCTTTATTCTGGATATATCTATAATTTATTGTGTGGCCATAATTATTCTAATATCGGTCAAGTCGTGGAAAGATATATATGTGCAAATACAAATAAGAGCAGGAGGAATGACGGGACGTGATCGGTACTTACTATAATAGACAGCAGGATTACATGGGTTTGATTTGAGGAAAGTAAAGAGCTTCATTTGTAAACACAGCATAATTCAAACCATCATGAATCCAATTAATTGATGTATGAGAGAGAGGGAGGCTAATTACTCGGCATGACCAATTTGACAGAATTACGCTTTGAGTAAGGTAATTTTTTTCAATGGACGCTATTCAGAGTGCCTATATCGTCGGATCTGTCATCCGTTCGTGCGTCATGTCAACAACCATTCTGGTCATGACGTCTTAAGTCAATGGATTGTATATTCCCCAAGGCTTGGATATAACGGCAATGAGGGAGTAATTAACCCTGGATTGTTTGTGGATATGTTATACATTGAAGTACAATGACCTCCGTGTTGATAGCAATATATGACCTTTGCCTTCCTAATACTTGGGGATGTTATCTCGTCTCAGTAGGGGTGATGGTATATATAAAAGAGGCGACCTGTACAACAAGACCTTGAATTCCGACCTCATCGGAAGTATCAGGTGTTTCCGGGGACTATGGAAGTATGCTGTAAAAAGCTTCACTATGTGTGTGTCATAGACTCAAACGCATCCATCAGTAGTTATCCATCAGTTAAAGGTACATGACCGGTTTCTTGGTCATAGGCAACATGCATTAATTTTCTAATACTTAAATGGTGCTCTTGACATTATGTTGCTCAGAACTGTATGATTTCATCTTTGTAGCAAATGGAGAACACTGATTAGGTAAATGAAGGTAGCGTCTGCATGTTGGTTTTGATAGGGCATTATGATATTATGAAAGAATGCGAAGGTGATTCCATACCTTGTATCCTTCTTTGAAATGTCCATCGGGCTGCTTACTGAGCATGCGCATGTTTATGGTCTGTCTGGGCCAGTCTGCCGATATGTCAATGGTCACTAGGATTCGGGAAGGTCAGCTCTGATGATGTGCAACAACCTGATGTAATCAAATACATAAATATGGGCTAACCAGAGACACGAATCTTTTTGATTATTCAGTTAGACCAAAGATGGTGCAGACATGTCGAATCGCGCCTCCTTTAACAGCCTCCAGTCAACTATTAAGATGAGTCGCGGGCTCAAAGATCTTACACGACGGATCACTTCGAATTTATTTTATATATGACATTTTTGCAATCACATCCGAGCATATATGGGAAAAATCATTGATGAGAGAAGTAGCCCATGAGGTGCAATAGTCATCGATCTATTAAAAGGTTATTACATGGTAAAAAGTGGTAAAATCTCACTCTCGGAAATTTTGCATAGACACTTGTACCATTATGCGTGTGGTTTGGGATTCTGTTCTTGTAGATAACTCACGCTCTCTCTAAGCCATCTAATAGGGGTCGTCAATGCCAATTTAAAAATGCCTCATCAATCAGCGTGGATTCGATTATTTGCACTTACGCTTATGGACTTCCATGGCACCCTTGACTACAATGACGTCAAACGACAGAAGCTTCGTGAACAGTGCGTTTGCTGGGTGCATACAGGCGCCCCCGAGACGCTTAAACACCCCAAGTTATTACGTCATAGACAGCTAGTTCTTACAACGGTATAGATGACATACTCCGAAGATAATGGAAGCATAGGGTTTCAGCAAAAATCTAGTTATCCACATTGTAACCTGCATAAAGGGCATTGTATTCAACTCTATTATGTTCATAGTATATGTGCTCATAAGCCACGATCCTCGTTTGATGTGACCGAAGTACATTGTAACTATTAAAAGCTACACCCGTATGGCAGTTATATCTGAGCCATATAGGTCAGTGAAGACGTCATCACTAACACAGCAATTACCACGACGCATGAGAGGAGTAACGATAAAACCGCAAAAGACGAGGAAACATGAGCAAGACCAACATATAAATATATATTCAGGATTTGAATTCGACTAATAAATATGTCTGATTTTTCTATCATAAGATATGACAGACTTTAGACAGCAAATATTGAAGGCGTGTACTCAAACAGTTGAATTCTTTATGCAATCATACAATAATTTATTAGCCCTGTGGTGTGCTTATAATGGCCGTCCAATGTAAAACAAACATTACCGCCTTTGCTGGGGCTAATCCCACTCCTGGCCTTAAGATTTACCTCTTACGAGGGCAAGTCTGGTTCAACATGTGTCATACGTATATTGAGTGATGAAGTGTTGATTACCCGAAGCGCCAACAAATACTGATGCATGATGATCAATTAGGATGACTGTGTTTGAATTCTATCGTACATTACCATGAGTATCACTTATCCGAGCAAACACGATATGGCTATACTCACCTGCCATAATTAGATAACTAGTGATCACCAACTTTTGCACATATTGCGGCAGTAACAAAGAACTATAGGTCGTTAATAGTTGGCATTGGGGAGTCTTTCAGGATGACGTAAGGCCGCTGACTAGGTGTGAATGTTATCTGCATGAACAGAATCTGCAACCACAGACATGTAAACAGCAGGAACTATGCTAAAGTATCCATGTGAATTAGTGTCTCTTATGCTGGTGGCCATATGTCAAAAACAGGACCTCTACCTTTATCGCCCTATGTTTTTCTTAAGATGACAGGCACAGCTCGAGTGAGTAGCGTTAAATAATTCTCGACTGGCAAGACTTAAGAGGATGATTTCTCATGATAATGAAAGCAACCCCTATTTAACTTTTAACTTTTCAAACTTGATTTTGTTGTTATAAAATATTAAATCTAAGAGAATCAGCATACAATGATCAAGACTATCAAAGCAGTATTCTCTTCTTACTGTCAGTGATTGTATATTTGGTTTGACGAAAATATTCCTCGTTTGATTTGATATTCATCTTCGCCCATGTAAAACGATCAATAAGTTTGCTAATGTGTTCTTGGTAGTGGAATGTAAAAATGTCAACACGAATTCAAATTGAGCGTTTAACGTCTACCTGAGGTGTGATAATATAAGAGAACCTAATCATCATATAAATTACCTCAAATTGACTCAACTTGATATCACTTATGAATAAGGTTTTGTTGCTTAATTTAGTGCTTAGAATCGAGGATTCAGCACATCGTCCCCACTATGTTGGTTATCATTACGTCGTTGAAGCTAGCAATAAATGTTACTGAGGCATTGTCATACGATGGTGATAATCAATCATTTACTCATAACACCTGTTACCAGTGACGGCACGAAACCCGACACAGTATTAACCAGTATTGAAAATGAAGAGAAAGGGATGATTGATTAGATTAATAAGAAGTTAAAGGGGATTTAGTGTCTGATAGTATTGGGAGCAAGATTGCTGAACTCGTGAAAACATCTGTTTCCCTGTATATCCAATAGCAAAATTGGATGAGCAGCATTGTGCATTGAGTTTCCTGCTGCTGTTCTTGATGGATGCTTACAATATTGATAACTGATAGTCGCTTAAAGCAGCATTGCCACCCGAATCGTTTAACGGCTATATTTAACGAGGTCCAACGGTGGAGCCGTGGTGTGCTCGGAGAAAGCGATCTCATCGGTTGCAACTTATTGGGGATAGATGTTGCAGCAAAATGAGTCGGTTCATCAACTGTTTGGTTTAGTCTCGACAAGCGCTGTTCCCGACAAACGATCGGTAGACTAGACACATCATTTTGGCCCACAGCAATGGCGGAAATCTCATGATGTATGTTACACCAAGACGTAATCGATGACATAATTACTTTATCCGTCTCAGTAGAGGACCACAAAACTAGCACACTATTAACAAAGACTTTCGAGATACTCGGAATTATTAGATGACTAATTGGTGCTGAGTGAGAGTGGATGCTATCTGCGTGACTAGAATCCCCAACCACAGGCAAAAGACACAAGGGATAATGTCACATTATCCGCATGATAGCGTTAGACATGGGTTCGGCTTTGTGAGTGGCCAGAGACCATACATGGCTCCTCTTCCTTCATCGACCCTGCGGAAGCTGCCCTGAAAACCAAACAACTGCGCATATCTATTCTTCTATTGGTACCAAATGGATGCAAGAAGACGTCATTAGGTTTTCCTGAAATCATTTTATATTAAAAGGTTAATTGGGTTGACATTCACCACGCATTATCAATGCACTATCAATGTTTTATAAGGATAGCCGTTTAGCCTTTTACGAGTTTCGCGCGTAGTAAAAATAAGGGCTACAACTCGAACACGCGCACGTGTACCGTCAAACAATGCACAAACACATCAGTTCGCAAAATTAAAGTGGGTAATTAATCCAATTAATTAAACTAAATTAAATTGATAAATCCTGCTCTTTAATATTATCTGCTTGGGGTTTAACCTTGATATGAATAAAATCAGCAATTATCGACGGTTTTCATGACCTGTGAACTATGACTGGTTCTTATGTGCTGGTGAATGCACTTTGTGACGGCGAAAAGTCCAATCAAACTGTATACTGTTTGATCATTCCTTGTTAGTAAACATTGTAGGAGATAACATGTGTTCTGTCAATTGCATCTGTATATATGTGCATGGGTGCATTTAACCTGAGGTTTGGTAGGAGCGTTTAACAAGAAATAAACCGTTTCTTCAGATGGTCGTCAGCATGGCAGTAAATATGACATCACAAGGGCTAATGGCGCCTTATGTTAGTTAGTCGACATAAGGACTCTACTGTTTATATAGTACTGGGGTTCATTCTAAGGGCATAATTTCCTGTATGGGTCAAGTGGCTAAAATTGAATAAGCACCAGCAAGTTAAGCACATATCCGTATGTGCATTAGGCATTCGTTGACCACTGCCTGCCCCAGTGGTAACATTGCTTGCTGCCTTTTGAACAACATGTTGCAGGTTCGATACCAACTTGTAAAAATTGACTGGTTACTCGTGCCTCGGATGATCACGTTAATCTCTAAAATGGGATGAATCCGACCCGGTGTCCAAATGGTATCACGGGTTTAATGCGAAGTGGACGCTGAATTTTAAGAGCTGCTGCACAAGGATCAAAGTCATCTTCATCCATCACCGTCACAATATCACCTCGTTGTTGAAAGTGACGTAAAACCCCAACATCACCATTACTTCTGCATCTATCACCACACAACCACATTATGCTCCTACATAAAAAGGCCATCTGTTTCTACCCAAATAGTAATGAAGGGCTTGTCTCAAAACACCACCAATATGTTCTCAAATGTTAGACATCACTCCTTGTTACCTCGTATATAAAGGTGGCTAGTCATCAAATCAACAGCTATAGCAACTTCTAGTAAGTTATTTGGTGATGCATACATCTTCTTTTGTATATACTGAGATATCGAGTTGGCTGCTGCAACGTGCTAAACATGTTTAAAGTCTTACAGACAGGCGTCCCGTTACATTAAATAACCTGAAATTAAGATAAAAGAGTCGTTTATTAGTGCTTTATAAACGCAGAAAGGGCCGAGAGTGGTGCTGTGACGTGGCCGGGCATAGCAATCTCGTTAAAGGCACGAAATTTTATAAAGGTGCACAATTGCTGCTTCACGAGTTGTTTGGTTTGGTTTCCGTATATGTTGTTCCAGGCACGTGATCCGCGAAATTGGTTCACACTATCGCGGTCTACATTGCTAGTATGAGGTTCATCATGCCTGTGTAATGTCGGGTCTCTTCTATGACCGGCTTGTGCTGAGTGAATCCAGAGAACACTGCAATTCTATCAATACTGCATACTCTCTCTCCTTTGTGTCGATGTTAGTAAAAAAACAGCATTACAAATCCACCAAGATTATTTAAGTGTGTCTATAAGTATGATTGTTCAAAACTCAAATGACACGGCAGAGTAAAATCTCATTTGACAGCATACATATATCATAACTAACGTAAAATAGATCTGTGCAATTAATACTGGAAGGAAATGTCAACTTGCAATATTTGCTGTCATATTTACCTGTGAACCCCAGCGGAGGTATGTAAGGAAGACTGCTTTCAATCACACGACATTCGTCACGTTGGTTAATGTATAATACATTGTAGCAGCCCGTTTTATATATTGTATTCTAAAACGTTCGCTATGAATTTGAGGTATATATAAATATATATATATATATATATATATATATATATATATATATATATATTTGTATATATTTATATATTTATATATAATAATATATATATATATATACATATATATATATACATATATATACATATATATATATATATATATATATATATATTATTTATTTATTTATATAATCATACATACGTACATATTTATGTTCACCCAGGTGAATAGGTCTGTACATGCGAATTCCCACGAGTATTTGTACGTTTATTGATTGCATATTTTTCATTCCTTCATTTAGGTTACGCTAGCTTGATTAGATTATTTACTCATCATTAATCAATGTGAAACGTTACCCAGCTCATCATGTTTACAAAACTAATGGCCTCTTCACTCTCACGCAGAGACTAGTTTTTGTTGCTGTATTTCATCAGCGTCTGTCTCTTTGTCTCATAAAGCAGAACAAGAAGGCAACTGGTCCCCAGAAGAAACTGTTAAGAGGTGCGTACTTCGTCTGAGGCGTAAGATTCAGCTTAATTTATCGACACTTTTCCATCCACTCATGTGTCGATTGAACGGCCATATTATTAGTGACATAGTCAGTTGCGAGATAGTGCGTTCTCTATTGCTCAGAGACAACGGTTATTTGGAAGTTTATAAGGATGAGGACGATTTCGCCCATCAAAGATGACCTGGGACGAAGGGCATTTATTCTATACATGGAGGCGTGTTGTCGAATTCAATTGCACGAATAACAACGAAGGCATACATATAATATAACTAACGTAAATTAGATCCATGTGACATTAATAAGACTGTGAAAACTCGCTATCCATGACATATAGACTCGATGGACCACATAAGCTTAACGCAAGCTTGAGTATGTGTTCATGAAGACACATAGAATGAGAAGTGGTTTTTGAATTTGCATGGAGACCCTCTTTGGAAGACTAAATGGTATGTGTTGATACTGTTATTTTATAACTAGAATACTCAACGACAGGCAGAAAGACCAAAGAGGCTGTAATAGACATTCCGTGTGGAAGCGTGTGATATGGATTCTCGTTGGGATTGGCCGGTGACCATTAACAGCACCTCTCCCTTTATCGCCCGCCAGGATCCAGCGTAACGCAACAAATAACAACACATTTATAAATCGCTTTGAAGCAAATGTATGATAGAAGATTAAAGCTTTTCAGTTAGAACTGGAAAATTCAAAGTTTTTTTTGCATTGAAACCAAGCAAGCATCACAAGTGCACTTATAATGTAATAGTTTACCATGATAGCCTTTCACTCGTTGTTAAAATGATGGCCTCCAACAATGCCGAGACTCATCTGCCCGCTTGATTGTGGTGGGTAATTTATCCTGTTAATGACGGCAATAACTTCATTAACCACTTCTAAGCGCAGCCGTTTGCAAAATTTTGTGTTTCTCTATTCAGCTGTTTTCTGTCTATATGTATACATAATGCAGGAGCGCAGGGCTCGGGGAGTGCAGAAAGTGCTATGGGGGTTGTACTATTCATTTATTATTTGGTCATTCTTTGTTGATATTAAGTATTCGATTACAAAGGTATTCTTATCGTTTCCCAAGCATCTGCACACAGCTGTTTGTATTTATCCACGACAGCTGTTAGGCTTAGCCTCCACCGGTGTTATTCGAGGCTAGTGATCGGCGGAGTAGGGGTCGCGCTATCATGAGTCACACCTATGGCGCAAGCCTTATATTGTCTGTGTTTGATAGAGTCATATGCACCAATTTCTGTTTAAAATATTAGGGTTATATGTTAAGCATGTCTTCAGTCCAAAAAAAACTCGTTCTAGTTTTAGTGCGTCGCTTGATCGGAAAAACATTCAGTGTGTCTATTGTGAAACGTTTCAAAAAGACAGTGATGAGCCAATCCACAGAGCACGTAGTCAAGACTGCAGCCAGAACCTCTGCAAATGGGCTATAGAGTCTAAGAACTGGGTGGTACATGCACGCTTGAACACTGCAAGTGATGCAGAGGCTGGAGATGTGCATTATCACATATCCTGTTATACAAAGCTGAAGAACGAGGCCCGTGCAGCTGTGAACAAATCATCAAATGCAGAGACAAGTTACGCCAGGCAGCAATACGACCCCTTGGTATTTGCTAAACTTGTAGCATTTGTGCAGTTCAATAACTCTGCGTTCAAGCTTGCTGACCTGAGGAAACTGTACGATCGACGTTTGGTCCAACTGGAATCTGACTGGATTGGATCATATGTACATCCGACGAGGTTCAAAGAACATATATTACAGAAGCTAGGACCTGATTGGTCTGAATACACAGAAGGTTGTTAAATTTACATCTCTCACAAAAAGACAGTTGGTGCTGCTCTAGCACAGGCATCTCGCATTCATGTGAGTGATGAAGAGGCACAGAAAATTGTTAAAGTGGGTCTCATGTTGCGTCAACACATTCTTCAGGAACAGAAGCGTTTTAATGGATCATTCGACCCGAGTTGCCTCAGTGAGCCAGTCAGTAAGCCTCTGTTGACCCTTCTGGGCGTCCTTCTCGAAGGCTCAAGCTCTATTGAGGATAAAGTAGCAGAGGACCAGGCTAGCATCAGTGCCAGATTCAGAGTCGCCTGCACTATATCTCAGCTGATATGCAGCAATGCTGCTAAACAATCAAGCAGTGCCCTTACCCTTTACCAGAAGAAGAAGAAGAGAGAAACACCATTTCCTCTCTATGTGGGATTGAAACTACATGCAAGCGCTCGTCAAAAAGGCACCATAAATACTTTCCATGCAATGGGTGTGGCCGTATCATATGACCGGGTCATGGAAGTTAGGAAGGGACTTGCTATTTCTGTGTCAAAGCGATTTGCTGAAGATGGTGTTGTTTTGCCTTCAAACATCAAGCGTGGAGTATTCACCACTGAAGCAGTTGACAACATTGATGAGTCTGGCCACACTGAGCTTCATGGTACTGCCATTTCACTGACAAACCATCTCACTCATGAAAACACTGGGATCTGTCCTCCAGCTCTCAGACTTGATGCTCCTGAAAACGCCACTGTCCATCTTCCCGAAGACTTTGCCATTGTGCCATACGTTGACGAATACGCTGGAGAAATCACTCTTTCCACATTGCCCGATGGATCAGCTCTGCCAACATTCACAACAAATCCTCGGTCAGGAGTACCTGATGATTCATGGCTTAACCACGTCCACAATGTACAACTCAAAATAATGGAAAACTTCAAGAAATGCCAGTAACATACTCTGGATTTTTTTCCCATGGCCAGCAAGCAGAAGATATCCGACCACGAGCCACGGTCGGTGTCTTCCCCATCTTTGAGGAGAAGGCTTCAACGATGGCAATGCAGAAACACGCAATGCTTGTTGTCAAGAAAGCAATAGATTTCATCAATCCAGGCCAAATTCCAGTGATTGTAGGCGATTGTCCGCTTTATGCCCAACAGAAGAAATGTCAATGGGTATACCCTAACGAGGTCGGTGAATCAAAAATGTTGTCCTTCATGGGCCTCCTGCACATCGAAATGACTTCACAAGAATGTGGGGGGAGGCTGCTGGCTGGATCTGGCTGGGAACGGATGTTCTCCATAGCCAACATCTTCACTCCTGGTGTTGCAATGTCTCTACTCGGTGGCAAGCATGTTAAGCGTACACGTTATGCATACCAACTCATTCTCGCCTGGCTTAATACACTCAGAATTCAGGCATATGACGAGTACTGCCATGATGGCTATGGACCTCATGAACCAATCGAAATGAGGGAAAAGCGACTCATCAGCAATGCTCCAACAATCTGCTACTGGACCACGGTGCGAGACTACATGCTTATCCTGTGCCGCTTCGTGCGGGGTCAGCGAACAGGTGACTGGCCATTGACACTCAAATCCATTGAGGAAATGTGTCCGTGGTTTTTTCGCCTTTGGTCTAACCAACTATGCACGATGGACGCCAGTCTTCTTGAAAGATATGGCACGTCTTCCACAGATCCATCCGACCGTCCATGAGGCTTTCATGGAAGGGAAGTTCGTTGTGTAACGAGGTGACAAGAAGTTCTCCATGATGGCGCTTGATCAGAGCAATGAGCACAGTATAAAGTTTCTGAAAGAGGACAGTGGAGCAAAGGGTCTTTACGGTCAGCAAGAGGAGAAAGAAGTCATCGAACTCTCCAAACCAGAGGTGCTGAAGGTCATTAGTGAGTTTGAGAGTGTTTTCTATCTTGAGTCAAACACAAAGGACAGACTTGAACATCCAGAATCATCAGCTGCTGAGCAGAATAAGTTCCTCAAACACCTCAAAGCTATGTGCGACCTTGCCAGTGAAGGTAAAATCGTCAATCCATTTAGGGAGACAGGCCCGGAGCTTATTACCTTAGATACAGGAGAAGTCATGGACCCTGAAATTGCCTTAAGCCTCAAAGAAGCAGCTAACATCGGCAAATCCAAGTTCACTGAGTTTGTGGTGAGCAGAATAGAAAAGGCCACCAAGCCTTTGTCTGATGTCATCCAAAGATCCAACCTGTTCACCTTTACCAACAGACCACCTACAGATCTGAAGAAAGGCACCGACAAGTTGGGGTCTTCAAAAGCAAACACAGCCCTCATCACAAAAATGTTTATGTCGCTAAAAGCACGTCCTAAAGCAGATGTAGATGATTTTTTCAAATACGAAAATCAGCGCGAACCTCCATCACTGTCGGATCAAGGAAAGCTTCGGTTGGGAACCAAGTCGGATATCTTGGGTTGTCTTCCAGGGATGCCTGGTCCGGGACGAACTCCAGCAGCTAGAGAAGCTTCTGTAGTTGTGCTCGACATGGCTGCAGTAGTCCACATCATCAAGCCCCAACGGGCCAGCGTGTTTGGCGAGTACACAGAAATGCAATTGCTTCCGTACTTAGAGAGCCATATGATGGACAGAACAACAAGAGTGGATGCCATCTGGGACACATATACAGAGACAAGTCTCAAGTCCCAAACTAGGATCAAACGGGGTGGGACTGCATCACGCAGAACACGAGTCTCAGACAAGATACCTATACCCAAAGGAGCTCAATGGCAGTTGTTCCTCAAGGATAGTCAAAACAAAGATGAGCTTTTCCAGTTCATCAGTCTGGAACTGCAAAGGATCACAGTCAATTCACAGTACCATCTGTTGACAACAAAGGCTGATATCGTACTCACCAATAAGCCTACAGACTTATCAGATTTGTCTCCATGTCGACAAGAGGAAGCTGACACACGGATGATGCTCCACTTGCGCCATGCTGCTGATCAGGGTCATACAAAGGCGTACCTCAGGACGTTAGATAGTGATGTTGTAGTGTTGACCATCCACTTCTTCCACGACCAAGGACTCTCAGAGTTCTGGATTGGATTCGGGTCAGGAAAAACGTACAAAGACATTCCAATCCACCATATCTCAGATATGTTGGGACTGCAGCGTTGTCAAGCTCTGCCCTTCTTCCATGCTTTCACAGGCTGTGATGTTGTGTCTACCATGATGGGTATCGGCAAGAAGACTGCATGGAATGCATGGGTTAACTTTCCTGAGGTCACCACCACATTCACTGCCATCACTCAAGACCCAGCCAGTCTGACGCTTGATTCTCTCCATATGAGATGTCTGGAGCGCTTGACAGTACTTATGTACAGTAAGAACTGTGCTGCCCAATCTGTCAATGAAGCAAGGAAGCTATTGTTCACCCATGGCCTCAAGTCTCTCGACTCCATCCCACCGACCCTGAATGCTCTCTTCCAGCATGCCAAGCGGGCTCTTCACACAGCAGGATTCGTCTGGAAGCAGGCCCTCTCGAGAATCCCGCAAATCCCAAATCCCAGTGACTGGGGCTGGGAATGGAATGCCAGAACCAACCAGTGGGTGCCATATTAGACGGATTTGACAGACGTCAGTAAGGCTTGCTCGCTGCTCCTCCAATGCGGGTGTGTGGTTGCCTGTAAGGGTAACTGCAAGTGTCATCGAGCTGGACTTCATTGCAGCCCATTGTGCAAGTGCGAAGGGGGCTGCACTAACAATGAAAGTGAAATGTGATGTTCATGTAACTTGATAAAAATCATTAAAAACACGAACTCAGAACTCATCTTGGTATGTGGCCAATATATGGTCATTTATATGTAAATTGGTCATAAACATAGCATTTATACGTGAAAAGTAAATGGAAACTTTAAAATTACTTCAGAAACGTATTTCTCGACCTTATAAACCCTAGAAAAATGGTATCACAGTAGGTTCTGATCTTAATACGAGCCGAGATATTGCCTTTTCAGTTCCCAGTGGCGGCCATCTTGGATTTTGTGCATAACGGCCACCAGGGGCCTCCACCAACTTGTGTGCGGTGGTTTTTGAAAAGGTCATATCCATACCTAACACCATGCAAAGTTTAAAAAAGTTGTCACAAAGTGCACGATTTTTTTGAATCCCCACCCCGCTATTATTATTAATGTGTTATATAGTTCGCAATTGAAATCAATGGTCCATCTTAATTGATATCTTGGACGAGTGAATGGTGAAATAGTACCTTTCGGAAGTACACATTACAAGCAGTCCTTCCTTTTCATTTTATTTGTTGTATATTTGAGAAAGGCGGCAGATTGAATTATATTGAATCAGTGATAGTATATCAGCTGGATTCGGCAATATCTCCCGCCCCCCCCCCCCCTCTTACGAATGCTTTGGAACAGTTACACATTGTGTTAGTTATCGTGTTACAATAGACAACGTAATTGATTCGTAAATCATGTAATCAATCAGTTTGGTATATTTCTTTATTCTGGTAATATCTACAATTTATTGCGTTACCATAACTTTCGAATACTGGAAAAATATATATTAGGAAATACAAATAAGAGAAGGAGGAACGACCGAACGTGATCAGTACTGACTATAATTAATAGTAGGATGACATGGTTTGGATGTGAGGAAAGTAGAGAGCTTCATTGGTAAACACAACATAATTGAACCCATCATGGATCCAATTAAGTGATGTGTGAGACAGAGGGAGGCTAATTACTCGGCATGATCAATTTGGCAGAATTGCAAGTAGAGTAGGCTCATTTTGCATCCATCATTGTCAATGTCGAATGATTCATCTTAAGCCTAAACGCTGTTGCTGCGAGAGTAAATACACTTACTGATGTGAAACGCGACTTGTACGACTTTGGTCTCGTCGACTTGTTAATGAGGTTCATGTGATATATAATCGCCGTATTCATGCAATAAATATCACGAGGTTTTTGCATCTTTATGGAGCTGTTCTTCCGTCAGAGGGATTACAAATGTCTTATTGATGTGTGTGCATGGTTAGCGGCCTGTCATATAATACAAAACATGAGGTACTTATATAATCACCATTTCATAGTGCTAATCGAAAAATGTTAAAAATTCGTTCACGTATACATTGTATCGAAACCAATGCATAGCTAAAACACATATTGGTCAGCGTAAGATTTTTATAAGAACACAATTTATTTATGAAAAATTGCTAAAGAAATAAGCCAAAGATGACGATGACAGACAATCAAGTGGTCACAAATCTTTCATTTGTCGTTTTTTCTTTCACGTTAGCCTTGCTGCTGATGAAAAAAAATGATCGTTTAAAAACAGGGCATATTTTGTTATCAGTACATATTTGATGCTTATCGCTTATTGTTTGTATATATCATGTTACAAAAATGTTTTTACTCGGTCAAAAACCATAGACAGAATAAAATTCTCGGGACAATAAATCTAATAGTCATGACTACATTATCTGTATATAACAGGAGAGCATCGACATGATACAATAATTTGATTTGTTACTGGTGGGTGTTGGGTCGGAAGGTCTGAGAAACATGAGTGCGACACGCATAAGCGCTGGAGGGTTTTCTTGGTGTGTAGAATCCACTGGCGAGGGTAACTTGTTATTGAATGTGACGTAATGACTATACGTTTATGCGAGGTGTGCATGACCGCTTAATAGCTCAAATAAATATCTGAGATCAATAAAACCAAATGAATGATTGATGACGCAGAAGTTGTTTTAATTATTAAAGGCAGCAGTAATATTTACCGGATATATCTCACTCCTATTGAAAATGCTAAGATGGTTTTGAGACGATCATCATTGACGCTGCACCCGGCACGAGCAAAGATTAAGAATGGCACCTTATGCCTTTCTCACCATCATGGGGCAAATAAGGACTAAGAAGGATAAGATGGAGCTGAAGATGATAATAAAAATATTCATGATGATGATGGTAATAATGGTTGTTATAATGTTAATGATGATGATGAAGATAATAATGATAATGATACTGTTAATGATGGTGATGATTGTGGTGGTCATAATGATGATGATGGTGGTGATGATGATGATTATGATGATAATGATGATTCAATTGCCTATCAAACCCCATAAAACAACACAAAAATTTCAACCAAGCCAACGTTTTTCTGCTTACATAATTACCAATTTAAGGTGGTGTACTTTTACCATTAGGACTTAAAAAAACTAATTAAGAAAAACGTTTGCCGTGGTGTTCTTATATAAGATAAGCTACACTTTTCCACGTTGATGTATAAATGCGATGCATTGGTAAAGTCGATCAACTGAACAAAACGGACATTATTATAAATTTATGAGCTGTTCACACAATTCGTAGAAATGCTTGCATTGTTTGCAGTGTCATTGTTAGGCTTAGCTCGTTTCTTGATAAACATATTATTTAGATTTGCACATGCAATAATCATATCAACTAACGAACAGTTGTCGACGAATTCAGATTCTGTACAATAGTGCCACCCTTCATAGTACAAAGCAGTTGGTTAAGTTAAGAAAGAAATGCAATGTTCGTTCAACGATGGTAATTGCTCATGAGAAGTCGTGTTTAACGCTAATATATGTTCATCCATTTTAATAGTGACGTCTTAAGTTGCTAGATTTTATATTCACTACGGCTTGGATATAACGGCAATGAGGGTTATTTAACCTTGGATTGTTGGTATATATGTTGTATAATGAATTGAGTACAATGATAACAATACATGACCTGTGCCTTCCTAATCCCTGGTGTATTTATTCTGTGGAACTGCAAACGACCCGTCTATTGCACAATTACTTGGGGATGTTATCTCTTCTCAGTAGGGGGTGATGGTATATATGAAAGAGGCGCACTATTCAACAAGACCTTAAATACCGACATCATCGGAGTTACCAGGTGTGTCAGGGGACAGGCTTCACTGTGTGTGCTGCATACACTCAAACGCATCCATCAGTAGTTATCCATCAATCCAAGGTACAAGACCGGTTTCTTGGTGAAAGGCAGCATGTACTAATACTGCAATGATGCTCTTGCAGTTATGTTGCTCAGAACTGTGTATTTTAATCTGTGGAGAAAATGGGGAACACTGATTAGGTAAATGAATGAAGCGTCTGCAAATTGGTTTTGATATGGCATCTGTACGAAAGATTGCGATGGTGATTCCATACCTTGTATCCTACTTTGAAATGTCCATCGGGCTGCTTACTGAGCATGCGCACGTTTATGGTCTGTCTGGGCATTCTGCCGATATGTCAATGGTCACTCGGATTAGGGAAGTTCAGCTCTGATGAGGTGCAACAACCTCATGGTATCAAATACATAAATATGGGCTAACCAGAGACACGAATCTTTTTGATTATTCAGTTAGACCAAAGGAGGTGCAGACATGTCAAATCGCGCATCCTTAAACAGCCACAAGTCAACTATCAAGATGAATCGCGGGCTCAAAGATCTTACACGACGGATCATCCGACAAAGCAATGGATTGATTATTCCACGTGAAATGATCGCTCAACATTATCAATAGTTATGCCATATTATTCATTCCGTGTAGTCGAAAAATCAACATAAATTATTATTTCATCTATTGGATCACTCCGCACATTGCACAGTTGTCCACATTTGGTCACTCTTCCCACTTGAACATTCCAATTAATTGACCATTACTTACACCAATGGCTCACACATCTCTTAATTGTCTTTGGCTTAATTGATGGACTGGATCATGTTGTGTTTACAACCAAACCACGACATTCTGCCATTTACTATATTCTGCACTGACCTCATCACGCCACACATCCAACTCCAATTGTCAAATGCATATATATTCCATATATAGAAGCCCATTTCGTCACAAGGCTTGAATATATTAAGTTAAGTAAATTAATCTATGATTAAGACATATTCCAAACGGACTGAAGACATATTATGAACCCGCAATAAGGTCTAGGTTCATAGGCACGAGTCGTAACAAATATGACCAAATACAGGTAGAATGCTAGCGCTGTTTCAATTCAATTTTTGAGGTTGTGGTTAAAATATAATTGATCAGCTTGGGTTACTCAAAGACACAAGTTACAATTCATTTTAGTTTAGCGGAGGATTGGGAGGTGGGGGTAGTAGTTATGCATGTCAGATATACAATAATGCGCTAGTTAGCTTCCGTGACATCATATCAAAATTCATGGCAGCTATTATGCGTTCAAACCTTGATATTTGTCAGGAACTTTACCCAGAATTATATAACAGGTTTCAGGTTGATTTGTCTCGAATTGGGAAAACAGTTGCCCGTACCAGCAGTCTGCGTCAACGTTCTTCGCGCTCGAGGAAATCGTTCAATAGCTTTGTTGATATTTTCCCAACTACCGTTTATGCAAAGGTTGCAAATGAGCGTATAAAATCACGAAATGCTAAACGATGGGTCGTTGAT
Source organism: Urechis unicinctus (assembly GCA_034190875.2). Lineage (NCBI taxonomy): Eukaryota > Metazoa > Annelida > Polychaeta > Xenopneusta > Urechidae > Urechis > Urechis unicinctus. The sequence goes on from CM067350.1 coordinate 62,454,465, forward strand.
TTCAGTTAGCGCCTTCATCATCGCGAGAAATGACCTACTCCAATACGGTGATACAATATATGTGGGCATTATTTGAGGCTGCAAGTACGCGCTCAAGTTGCGGTTTTCATCTTGACTCACGTGAAACCTAAGAAAGAACTAAGGGCTATTCTGGTAAGCATACAGCTGGTAGTGCATTGATAATATATGGTTTGTTTTTATGCAATCCACCCTCAAATTTACATAGCTTAGAAATAGACATCGAAACAACTTTTCTCATACATTCGTTACGTTTGGGTGCGGATAGACGATAAAGAGGTAGGTGCATTGTATGATCTCTGTCCACTCACAAAAGATTGTCCTAGTTACATGCTTTCACGCGGACCATCTGAGCATTGTCAAACTTGTCTTTAATCATTCGGGAGCAGACGTCCTTGATCCGCGAACGCATCCATTTTTGCTCATTGTGAATAGTGTGTTTGTTTCATGGAAAGCGTCGTCACCTTCCCATACGTCCCCATATACCCGAGTTAGTTTGCCATAGACACAAAGCCTCTTCGACGATCCGAAAGGCATAGGTTTTCAGTAACTAACCAGTTCCAGAATTGTTATCATTATCAGCATAGCCATTGTGTCGGTACATGATAGTCACGATAAATGAAGCTGGATTAAACGCCCAGACGGTGTTAACACCTCTCAACGGTCCTCTCTAAGAACCAGAGGCTTTTTTGATGCCTGTTATCAGATAAAAGCATCAAAGGTGATTGAATCTTAAACACAAATGACTGAAGAGTGATACCATTGGTTGTAAACGAGCTGTGCAGCACTAGGGGCTTATTGAAGTTATGTTTTCTATCAAATGAACCCACACGAACGAAACTATCTTACCTGAGGGTAACAGCAATCGGGCTTATAAAAGTTAGGTGTAAACAGATTCATCCACTGTGGAAAGAAGTAAAAAACATAGACGTGGCCATGTATCATCATCGTTGTAATTAGGGTAGGACCAGGGCGGGCATTATGGTGGGGTAACGGTGAGTATGAGGGTGTGGTCATAGTAGACACGGTGGGAGTAGGGGCGGGGTAATGGCGGGATGGAGAGTATGGCGGCGGGGATTAAGATGTGGCAACGACGGCTATTAGGAAGGCGATGATGATTACACTGGGTCACGGGGGAAATAAAGGAGGGGTCAAAGCGGCAAATATGATAGAGTCACAGCGGGCGTTAGGCTGATATCCTGGCAGGGATTAGAGTTGCGTCACAGCTCATTATGGTGGGGTCGTTGTCGGCATGGAGGCCAAGCGGGGATAAGTGTGGGGTCATGGCGGGGATCAAGGATGGATAAGCTGAGGTCAGGGCAAGCATTTATAACAATATGTGTCCAGCGGGTATCGCCTTCAACATCGAAGGGCCATTTAGTAGCTTTATAATATCGATTCTCCTGCGTCGATTTCAAAAATACAAATGAATGCAGGTTTTTAAACCGTATCAATTGTGTTACCTATCGAATGCGCACTGACGTGATAATGACCTGATGTCACAATCCTTGCTGATCCAGAAGGTGTTCAACGGCATTCAAAACGGCGACCTTCATTCACATTGACAGTTAATTTGAAACAATCTCAGAGGACCAAATGATCATCAGAAAAGATGAAGGGGTAAATTAGCGTTACGACATATGGCCAGTCACTGATGCCATCTAGAATAACTTTTCTTTTACTGGGACATTTAAGTGTCAAGCAGAGCTTCGCCTCCTCAAAAATCATTGAACCTTACTAACGGCTTCATTGCTTTTTTTTACAGCGGAAGTTGGCTACCAATTCAGGATTTGAATTCGTCTCTGATTTGATACCGTTAATTCATTAAATTCATTGTATGAATAAATCAGGCCGACAATATTGATAACTGATAGCCGCTTAAAGCAGCATTGCCGCCCGAATCTTTTATCGGTGTTATTTAACGAGGTCCAATGGTGGACCCATGATGTGCTCGGAGAAAGCAATCTCGTCCGTGGGAACGTTTTGAAAATAGAAGTTGCAGCAAAAAGAGTCCGTTCATCAATTGTTTGGTTTAGTCTCGACAAGCGATGTTCCCGACAAACGATCAGTAGACTAGACACATTATTTTGGCCCACAGCAATGGCGGAAATCACATTTGTCATATTCACAAAATTTGCGTAAATATTTTCAGTAGAGAGTTGTTATTGCATATGGTTCACATTGAACTATTTGAAGCAAGGCAGTTGGACGTTTCGACAAATATTCATGAATCAAGGGCTTCTTAACTCTCTCATATAGGGTGATTGGTGATGTTATCAATACGCCACCTTACGCTGATCACGCATGTGACTGGGTCTCAGAGGAAACAATTGAGAAGCGCTTACACAGTCTGAGCCGTTAGATCTAGCTTGTAGATAACAACCAGATGACGTCTTCACCTGCGAGGATTTATGTTCTTTGTGGCTCAGACATACCATTTAAACGGGTATAGTGACGATTGAATCGATTAACGATGTACTTCGGTTACCTCTATGGGTCCTTTGATAGTAGTGATGTATGTCACACCCAGACGTGTGTTGAGTATAATGCTCTTCGTTTTGATAGCAACGATTGCAGTCCATCCCCGTAGCGTTTGCTTTATGCCACTGTGCTTACTCGTAATCGATGACATAATTACTTTATCCGTCTCGAAATAAGCATGCTATTAACAAATACTATACTTTAGAGATACTCGGAATTATCAGATCGGCGGTGGTGCCAACGATGTTTAATCTTCAACGGCCATGTATGAGTAACTTCATATGACAGAGACCGAGTAGATGGATAAGGCGTTGATGAATAGGCATAGGAGACGTCTCTCAGATGGCTTGATGGTGCTGAGTGAGAGTGAATGTTATCTGCGTGACTAGAATCCCCAACCACAGGCAATAGACACAAGGGATAATGTCACATTATCCGCATGATAGCGTTAGACATGGGTTCTGCCTTGTGAGTGGCCTGAGACCATACATGGCTCCTCTTCCTTCATCGACCCTTCGGAAGCTGCACTGAAAACCAAACATCTGCGCATATCTATTCTCCTATTGGTACCAAATGGATGCAAGAAGATGTCATTAGGTGTTTCTGAAAGCAATTTACATTAAAAGGTTAATTGCATTGACACCAATCACGCATTATCAATGCACTATCAATCACTATAAGGATAGCCATTTTGTCCTCTAACGAGTTTCACGCGTAGTTAAAACAAAGGCTACTCCTCGAACACGCGCACGTGTACCGTCAAACAATGCACAAACACATCAGTTCGCAAAATTTAAGTGGGTAATTAATCCAATTAATTAAACTAAATTAAATCGATAAATCCTGATTTTAATTATAAGCTGCTTGGGGTATTAACCTTAATATGAATAGAATCAGCAGTCATCGACGTTTATATGACCTGTGCACTTTGACTAGTTCTTACGTGTTGGTGAAAGCAATTCGTGACGGCGAATAGCTCATTCAAATTGTTTACTACTTGATCATTCCTTGTTAGTAGATATTGTAGGAGCTAACATGTGTTCTGTCACTTGCCTCTGTATATATGGGCATGGGTGCATTTAACATGAGGTTTGGTTGGAGCGTTTAACAAGACGTTTTTAAAGATGGTCGCCACCATGGCAGTCAATGTAACATCACAAGGGTTAATGGGGCCTTATGCCAGTAAGTTGACATTGCGACTCTGTTGTTTATATAGTATTTGGATTCATTCTACGAGCAGAATTCGTAAACCGTGTAAGTTACTGTATTTGTCCGGTGGCTAGAATTGGATCAGCACCAGCAAGTTAAGCACATATCCGTCTGTGCATTAAGCATTCGTTGACCACTTGCTTCTAGCACGTGCCTGCCCCATTGGTGACATTGCTGGTGTGAAAAGCTGAGTGGTTACTCGTGCCTCGGATGATCACGTTAAACTCTAAAAAAGATATGAACCCGACCCGGCGACCAAATGGTATCACCTCTGTCCCAGGGGCGCAGATTTTGCAGACCGATCTGTGCAACGGGTTTAGTGCGAAGTCGATGCTGACACTAAAGTGCAACTGTCCACGCATCAAAGTTATCTTCATCCATCACCGTCACGATATCGCCTCGTTGTTGAAAGTGACGTAAAACTCCAACATCACCATTACATCTGCATCTATCACCACACAACCACGTTATGCTCTTACATAAAGAGGCCATCTGTTTCTACCTAAATTGCAACGAAGGGCTTGTCTCAAAACACCACCAATATATTCTCAAATGTTAGACATCACTCCAGCGTATGTAAAGGTGGTCAGTCATAAAATCACCATAGCAACTCCTATTAAATTATTAGGTGACTCATATATCTTCATTTGTACATACTGCGATGCATACATTCGAGGAATTAAGTCGTTAGTTACCTCATGAGTTGTTTGGTTTGATTTTCCTATGTGTTGTTCCAGGCATGTGATCCGCGAAATTGGTTCACACCATCGCGGTCTACATTGAAAATATGAGGTTCATCATGTCAGGGTAATGTCGGGTCTCTTCTATGAACGGCATGTGCCCATTGAATCCTGAGAACAATGCAACACTATCATTACTGCATACACTCACTCCTTTGAGTCACATAACAGCGTAACAAATCCACCAAGATTTTATAAGTGTGTCAATCAGTATGATTGTTCAAAACTCAAATGACTCTGCAGTGTGAAATACACAAAATTATATCTCATTTAACAGCATGCATATATTATAAATAACGTAAATTCGATTTCTGCGGTTAATATTGGAAGGAAATGTCAATACTTGTAGTCATATTTATCTTTGAACCCTATCGGAGGTATGTAAAGGAGACTGCTTTCAATCACACGACATTGGTCTGCTTGTTTAATATATAACACAATGTAGCACAGCATGTCTTTATATTTGTATTCTCAAACGTTCGCAGTGATTTTGGGGTCTCATGTCAAATTGTAATTATACATATATATATGTATATATATACATATATATATATATATATATATATATATATATATATATATAGATATATATAGAGAACTATATATATAAATATGTATATATATATGTATGTAGATATATATATATAATATTAATATAAAAGGGTATATCTACAGATATATATGCATATATATATTTATGTATATATTTATACATTTTATTTATATATATATATATATATATATATATACACACACAGAGATATATAGACATATATAGATATATATACATATATATATATACATATATATAAATATATATATATATATATAATATATATATATATATATATATATATATATATATATATATATATATATATATATATAAATATATATAGCAATAGGGATGTAATAGAGATTCTGTGTGAAAGCGTGTGATATGGATTCTCGTTGCGATTTGTCGTGACCATTAACAGCACCTCTCCCTTTATCGCCCACCAGCGACCAGCCTAACGAAACAAATAACAACACGTTTAATAATAGCTTTAAAGCAAATGTTAGCGAGATGTCTAAAGCTTTTCATCTAGGACTGCAAATTCCAAGGTGTTTTGCATTAAAACCATGCAAGCATTACCATTGTTATCACCCCCTACAAGTGAGCCCATACACGTGCACACACCTTCTGCTCGCACCCACGCTCATACCACTCCAACTAAAGCCACGCCACAATTCAGTTACCTTAATTACAACCTCTGTTGTCGGCACGTTGGGACAAGCTAAATTGACCCTCATTCAGACCTGCGTGTTCGGTGGCCCTTATACAAAATTAACACTGCACCTTGTCAATATGTCTCACTCCAAGCTATAGCGTTTGTCAACAGATACCGCTTTCGTTACATAATCTAATCAGTGATAAATACAGGAAAATGCCAACATGTCCAGATGCGCACAAGCTGCCCTAAACCACTCGAAATTAGCTACCAGTGCCTTACATCCATTGCACTATAAATACCAGGCTCCTTTTACACACAACACATTCGAACTCAGCCAAGACTTACGACACTACGAGACGAAAGTACAAATCGGCATAAGGAACTCACGAAGATCTTATAAAATTAAGAAAGGTCGTAAGTCTTAAGTTAAAGTTGTCTCATTCCTATACATTCGGTAGCTTAAAAAATGCCCTAAAGTGACCAAAGCCAAGAGACCAGCAATAACCCATGAAACCACGGTCACAATGTAATAGTTTACGATGATCGCCTTTCACTCGTTGTTATAATTAGGGCCTCCAACAATGCCGAGACTCATCTGCCCGATTGATTGTGGTAATTTACCAGATACGGTGCCCATATACTTTTATATTAATGTGTTATATAGTTCGCAATTGAAATCAATGGTTAATCTTAATTGATATCTTAGATGAGTGAATGGCGAAATAGTACCTTTTGGAAGTACACATTACAAGCGTTTTATTAGTTGCATCTTTGAGAAAGCCGGCACATTGAATTATATTGAATCAGTGATAGTATATCACCTGGGTTTGGCAATATCTTGCGTCTTGTTTCTACGAATGCTTTGGAACAGTTACACACTGTGTTAGTTATCGTGTTACTATAGACAACGTAGTGTGGTTGATTCGCAAACTTAGTATTCAATCAGTTTGGTATATTTCTTTATTCTGGATATATCTATAATTTATTGTGTTGCCATAATTATTCTAATATCGGTCAAGTATTGGAAAGATATATATGTGCAAATACAAATAAGAGCAGGAGGAATGACGGGACGTGATCAGTACTTACTATAATAGACAGCAGGATTACATGGGTTTGATTTGAGGAAAGTAAAGAGCTTCATTTGTGAACACAGCATAATTCAAACCATCATGAATCCAATTAATCGATGTATGAGAGAGAGGGAGGCTAATTACTCGGCATGATCAATTTGACAGAATTACGCTTTGAGTAAGGTAATTTTTTTCAATGGACGCTATTCAGAGTGCCTATATCGTCGGATCTGTCATCCGTTCGTGCGTCATGTCAACAACCATTCTGGTCATGACGTCTTAAGTCAATGGATTGTATATTCCCCAAGGCTTGGATATAACGGCAATGAGGGAGTAATTAACCCTGGATTGTTTGTGGATATGTTATACATTGAGGTACAATGACCTCCGTGTTGATAGCAATATATGACCTTTGCCTTCCTAATACTTGGGGATGTTATCTCGTCTCAGTAGGGGTGATGGTATATATAAAAGAGGCGACCTGTACAACAAGACCTTGAATTCCGACCTCATCGGAAGTATCAGGTGTTTCCGGGGACTATGGAAGTATGCTGTAAAAAGCTTCACTATGTGTGTGTCATAGACTCAAACGCATCCATCAGTAGTTATCCATCAGTTAAAGGTACATGACCGGTTTCTTGGTCATAGGCAACATGCATTAATTTTCTAATACTTAAATGGTGCTCTTGACATTATGTTGCTCAGAACTGTATGATTTCATCTTTGTAGCAAATGGAGAACACTGATTAGGTAAATGAAGGTAGCGTCTGCATGTTGGTTTTGATAGGGTATTATGATATTATGAAAGAATGCGAAGGTGATTCCATACCTTGTATCCTACTTTGAAATGTCCATCGGGCTGCTTACTGAGCATGCGCACGTTTATGGTCTGTCTGGGCCAGTCTGCCGATATGTCAATGGTCACTCGGATTCGGGAAGGTCAGCTCTGATGAGGTGCAACAACCTGATGTAATCAAATACATAAATATGGGCTAACCAGAGACACGAATCTTTTTGATTATTCAGTTAGACCAAAGATGGTGCAGACATGTCGAATCGCGCCTCCTTTAACAGCCTCCAGTCAACTATTAAGATGAGTCGCGGGCTCAAAGATCTTACACGACGGATCACTTCGAATTTATTTTATATATGACATTTTTGCAATCACATCCGAGCATATATGGGAAAAATCATTGATGAGAGAAGTAGCCCATGAGGTGCAATAGTCATCGATCTATTAAAAAGTTATTACATGGTAAAAAGTGGTAAAATCTCACTCTCGGAAATTTTGCATAGACCCTTGTACCATTATGCGTGTGGTTTGGGATTCTGTTCTTGTAGATAACTCACGCTCTCTCTAAGCCATCTAATAGGGGTCGTCAATGCCAATTTAAAAATGCCTCATCGATCAGCGTGGATTCGATTATTTGCACTTACGCTTATGGACTTCCATGGCACCCTTGACTACAATGACGTCAAACGTCAGGAGCTTCGTGAACAGTGCGTTTGCTGGGTGCATACAGGCGCCCCCGAGACGCTTAAACACCCCAAGTTATTACGTCATAGACAGCTAGTTCTTACAACGGTATAGATGACATACTCCGAAGATAATGGAAGCATAGGGTTTCAGCAAAAATCTAGTTATCCACATTGTAACCTGCATAAAGGGCATTGTATTCAACTCTATTATGTTCATAGTATATGTGCTCATAAGCCACGATCCTCGTTTGATGTGACCGAAGTACATTGTAACTATTAAAAGCTACACCCGTATGGCAGTTATATCTGAGCCATATAGGTCAGTGAAGACGTCATCACTAACACAGCAATTACCACGACGCATGAGAGGAGTAACGATAAAACCGCAAAAGACGAGGAAACATGAGCAAGACCAACATATAAATATATATTCAGGATTTGAATTCGACTAATAAATATGTCTGATTTTTCTATCATAAGATATGACAGACTTTAGACAGCAAATATTGAAGGCGTGTACTCAAACAGTTGAATTTTTATGCAATCATACAATAATTTATTAGCCCTGTGGTGTGCTTATAATGGCCGTCCAATGTAAAACAAACATTACCGCCTTTGCTGGGGCTAATCCCACTCCTGGCCTTAAGATTTACCTCTTACGAGGGCAAGTCTGGTTCAACATGTGTCATACGTATATTGAGTGATGAAGTGTTGATTACCCGAAGCGCCAACAAATACTGATGCATGATGATCAATTAGGATGACTGTGTTTGAATTCTATCGTACATTACCATGAGTATCACTTCTCCGAGCAAACACGATATGGCTATACTCACCTGCCATAATTAGATAACTAGTGATCACAAACTTTTGCACATATTGCGGCAGTAACAAAGGTCGTTAATAGTTGGCATTGGGGAGTCTTTCAGGATGACGTAAGGCCGCTGACTAGGTGTGAATGTTATCTGCATGAACAGAATCTGCAACCACAGACATGTAAACAGAAGGAACTATGCTAAAGTATCCATGTGAATTAGTGTCTCTTATGCTGGTGGCCATATGTCAAAAACAGGACCTCTACCTTTATCGCCCTATGTTTTTCTTAAGATGACAGGCACAGCTCGAGTGAGTAGCGTTAAATAATTCTCGACTGGCAAGACTTAAGAGGATGATTTCTCATGATAATGAAAGCAACCCCTATTTAACTTTTAACTTTTCAAACTTGATTTTGTTGTTATGAAATATTAAATCTAAGAGAATCAGCATACAATGATCGAGACTATCAAAGCAGTATTCTCTTCTTACTGTCAGTGATTGTATGTTTGGTTTGACGAAAATATTCCTCGTTTGATTTGATATTCATCTTTGCCCATGTAAAACGATCAATAAGTTTGCTAATGTGTTCTTGGTAGTGGAATGTGAAAATGTCAACACGAATTCAAATTGAGCGTTTAACGTCTACCTGAGGTGTGATAATATAAGAGAACCTAATCATCATATAAATTACCTCAAATTGACTCAACTGGATATCACTTATGAATAAGGTTTTGTTGCTTAATTTAGTGCTTAGAATCGAGGATTCAGCACATCGTCCCCACTATGTTGGTTATCATTACGTCATTGAAGCTAGCAATAAATGTTACTGAGGCATTGTCATACGATGGTGATAATCAATCATTTACTCATAACACCTGTTACCAGTGACGGCACGAAACCCGACACAGTATTAACCAGTATTGAAAATGAAGAGAAATTTGAAAAAAGGGATGATTGATTAGATTAATAAGAAGTCAAAGGGGATTTAGTTTCTGATAGTATTTGGAGCAAGATTGCTGAACTCGTGAAAACATCTGTTTCCCTGTATATCCAATAGCAAAATTGGATGAGTAGCATTGTGCATTGAGTTTCCTGCTGCTGTTCCTGATGGATGCTTACAATATTGATAACTGATTGTCGCTTAAAGCAGCATTGCCACCCGAATCGTTTAACGGCTATATTTAACGAGGTCCAACGGTGGAGCCGTGGTGTGCTCGGAGAAAGCGATCTCATCGGTGGCAACTTATTGGGGATAGATGTTGCAGCAAAATGAGTCGGTTCATCAACTGTTTGGTTTAGTCTCGACAAGCGCTGTTCCCGACAAACGATCGGTAGACTAGACACATCATTTTGGCCCACAGCAATGGCGGCAATCTCATGATGTATGTTACACCCAGACGTAATCGATGACATAATTACTTTATCCGTCTCAGTAGAGGACCACAAAACTAGCACACTATTAACAAAGACTTGACTTTCGAGATACTCGGAATTATTAGATCGGCGGTGGTGCCACGGATGTCTAATCTTAAACGGTCAAGTATGAGTATCTTCATATGACAGAGACCGCGTAGATGGATAAGGCGTTTATAAATTGGCATAGGAGACGTCTCTCAGATGACTAATTGGTGCTGAGTGAGAGTGAATGTTATCTGCGTGACTAGAATCCCCAACCACAGGCAATAGACACAAGGGATGATGTCACATTATCCGCATGATAGCGTTAGACATGGGTTCTGCCTTGTGAGTGGCCTGAGACCATACATGGCTCCTCTTCCTTCATCGACCCTCCGGAAGCTGCCCTGAAAACCAAACAACTGCGCATATCTATTCTTCTATTGGTACCAAATGAATGCAAGAAGTCGTCATTAGGGTTTTCCTGAAATCATTTTATATTAAAAGGTTAATTGGGTTGACATTCACCACGCATTATCAATGCACTATCAATGTTTTATAAGGATAGCCGTTTAGCCTTTTACGAGTTTCACGCGTAGTAAAAATAAGGGCTACAACTCGAACACGCGCACGTGTACCGTCAAACAATGCACAAACTCATCAGTTCGCAAAATTGAAGTGGGTAATTAATCCAATTAATTAAACTAAATTAAATTGATAAATCCTGCTCTTTAAAATTAGCTGCTTGGGGTTTCACCTTGATATGAATAAAATCAGCAGTCATCGACGGTTTTCATGACCTGTGAACTATGACTGGTTCTTATGTGCTGGTGAATGCCCTTTGTGACGGCGAAAAGTCCAATCAAACTGTGTACTGTTTGATCATTCCTTGTTAGTAAATATTGTAGGAGATAACATGTGTTCTGTCAATTGCATCTGTATATATGTGCATGGGTGCATTTAACCTGAGGTTTGTTAGGAGCGTTTAACAAGAAATAACCCGTTTCTGCAGATGGTCGTCAGCATGGCAGTAAATATGACATCACAAGGGCTAATGGCGCCTTATGTTAGTTAGTCGACATAAGGACTCTACTGTTTATATAGTACTGGGGTTCATTCTAAGGGCATAATTTCCTGTATGGGTCAAGTGGCTAAAATTGAATAAGCACCAGCAAGTTAAGCACATATCCGTCTGTGCATTAGGTATTCGTTGACCACTGCCTGCCACAGTGGTAACATTGCTTGCTGCCTTTTGAACAACATGTTGCAGGTTCGATACCAAGTTGCAAAAATTGACTGGTTACTCGTGCCTCGGATGATCACGTTAATCTCTAAAATGGGATGAATCCGACCCGGTGTCCAAATGGTATCACGGGTTTAATGCGAAGTGGACGCTGAATTTTAAGTGCTGCTGCACAAGGATCAAAGTCATCTTCATCCATCACCTTCACAATATCACCTCGTTGTTGAAAGTGACGTAAAACCCCAACATCACCATTACTTCTGCATCTATCACCACACAACCACATTATGCTCCTACATAAAAAGGCCATCTGTTTCTACCCAAATAGTAATGAAGGGCTTGTCTCAAAACACCACCAATATGTTCTCAAATGTTAGACATCACTCCTTGTTACCTCGTATATAAAGGTGGCTAGTCATCAAATCAACAGCTATAGCAACTTCTAGTAAGTTATTTGGTGATGCATATATCTTCTTTTGTATATACTGAAATATCGAGTTGGCTGCTGCAACGCGCTAAACATGTTTAAAGTCTTACAGACAGGCGTCCCGTTACATCAAATAACCTGAAATTAAGGGAAAAGAGTCGTTTATTAGTGCTTTATAAACGCAGAAAGGGCCGAGAGTGGTGCTGTGACGTGGCCGGGCATAGCAATCTCGTTAAAGGCACGAAATTTTATAAAGGTGCACAATTGCTGCTTCACGAGTTGTTTGGTTTGGTTTCCGTATATGTTGTTCCAGGCACGTGATCCGCGAAATTGGTTCACACTATCGTGGTCTACATTGCTAGTATGAGGCTCATCATGCCTGTGTAATGTCGGGTCTCTTCTATGACCGGCTTGTGCTGAGTGAATCCAGAGAACACTGCAATTCTATCAATACTGCATACACTCTCTCCTTTGTGGCGATGTTAGTAAAAAAACAGCATTACAAATCCACCAAGATTATTTAAGTGTGTCTGTAAGTATGATTGTTCAAAACTCTCATTTGACAGCATACATATATCATAACTAACGTAAAATCTGTGCAATTAATACTGGAAGGAAATGTCAACTTGCAATATTTGCTGTCATATTTACCTGTGAACCCCAGCGGAGTTATGTAAGGAAGACTGCTTTCAATCACACGACATTCGTCACGTTGGTTAATGTATAATACATTGTAGCAGCCCGTTTTTATATTTGTATTCTAAAACGTTCGCTATGAATTTGAGGTATATATAAATATATATATATATATATATATATATATATATATATATATATATATATATATATTTATATATATATATATATATATATATATATACATAATATATACATATATATATACAGATATATAAATATATATATATATATATATATATATATATATATATATATATATATATATATATATATATATATATATATATATATATATATATATATATTATTTATATAATCATACATACGTACATAATTATGTTCACCCAGGTGAATAGGTCTGATTGCATATTTTTCATTCCTTTATTTAGGTTACGCTAGCTTGATTAGATTATTTACTCATCATTAATCAATGTGAAACGTTACCCAGCTCATCATGTTTACAAAACTAATGGCCTCTTCACTCTCACGCAGAGACTAGTTTTTGTTGCTGTATTTCATCAGCGTCTGTCTCTTTGTCCCATAAAGCAGAACAAGAAGGCAACTGGTCCCCATAAGAAACTGTTAAGAGGTGCGTACTTCGTCTGAGGCGTTAGATTCAGCTTAATTTATCGACACTTTTCCATCCACTCATGTGTCGATTGAACGGCCATATCATTAGTGACATAGTCCGTTGCGAGATAGTGCGTTCTCTCTTGCTCAGAGACAACGGTTATTTGGAAGTTTATAAGGATGAGGACGATTTCGCCCATCAAAGATGACCTGGGACGAAGGGCATTTATTCTATACATGGAGGCGTGTTGTCGAATTCAATTGCACGAATAACAACGAAGGCATACATATAATATAACTAACGTAAATTAGATCCATGTGACATTAATAAGACTGTGAAAACTCGCTATCCATGACATATAGACTCGATGAACCACATAAGCTTAACGCAAGCTTGAGTATGTGTTCATGAAGACACATAGAATGAGAAGTGGTTTTTGAATTTGCATGGAGACCCTCTTTGGAAGACTAAATGGTATGTGTTGATACTGTTATTTTATAACTAGAATACTCAACGACAAACAGAAAGACCAAAGAGGCTGTAATAGACATTCCGTGTGGAAGCGTGTGATATGGATTCTCGTTGGGATTGGCCGGTGACCATTAACAACACCTCTCCCTTTATCGCCCGCCAGGATCCAGTTTAACTCAACAAATAACAACACATTTATAAATCGCTTTGAAGCAAATGTATGCGAGAAGATTAAAGCTTTTCAGTTAGAACTGGAAAATTCAAAGTTTTTTTTGCATTGAAACCAAGCAAGCATCACAAGTGCACTTATAATGTAATAGTTTACCATGATAGCCTTTCACTCGTTGTTAAAATGATGGCCTCCAACAATGCCGAGACTCATCTGCCCGCTTGATTGTGGTGGGTAATTTATCCTGTTAATGACGGCAATAACTTCATTAACCACTCCTAAGCGCAGCCGTTTGCAAAATTTTGTCTTTATTTAGCTGTTTTCTGTCTATATGTATACATAATGCCGGAGTGCAGGGCTCGGGGATTGAAGAGGGTGCTATGGGGGTTGTACTATTCATTTATTATTTGGTCATTCTTTGTTGATATTAAGTATTCGATTACAAAGGTATTCTTATCTTTTCCCAAGCATCTACACACAGCTGTTTGCATTTATCCACGACAGCTGTTAGGCTTAGCCTCAACCGGTGTTATTCGAGGCTAGTGATCGGCGGAGTAGGTGTCGCGCAATCATGAGTCATACCTATGGCACAAGCCTTATATTGTTTGTGTTCGATAGAGTCATATGCACCAATTACTGTTTAAAATATTAGGGTTATATGTTAAGCATGTCTTGTTGGCATTGTCCAAAAACAGGCACAATGCATTCATGACATCATTCCCATAAACAAAGGTTGGAATAATGATATTGAGCCTGGGTCTGATGTTGTTTATAACAGAGCTGATCACGGCTGTTTTAACTGCTTTGCTAAGATACTTTATTATTAATGTGTTAGTAGTTCGCAATTGAAATCAATGGTCCATCTTAATTGATATCTTGGATGAGTGAATGGTGAAATAGTACCTTTCGGAAGTACACATTACAAGCAGTCCTTCCTTTTCATTTTATTTGTTGTATATTTGAGAAAGCCGGCACATTGAATTATATGGAATCAGTGATAGTATATCAGCTGGATTCGGCAATATCTCTCGTCCCCCACCCCCTCTTACGAATGCTTTGGAACAGTTACACATTGTGTTAGTTATCGTGTTAAAATAGACAACGTAATTGATTCGTAAATCATGTAATCAATCAGTTTGGTATATTTCTTTATTCTGGTAATATCTACAATTTATTGCGTTACCATAACTTTCGAATACTGGAAAAATATATATTAGGAAATACAAATAAGAGAAGGAGGAACGACCGAACGTGATCAGTACTGACTATAATTAATAGTAGGATGACATGGTTTGATTCGAGGAAAGTAGAGAGCTTCATTGGTAAACACAACATAATTGAACCCATCATGGATCCAATTAAGTGATGTGTGAGACAGAGGGAGGCTAATTACTCGCATGATCAATTTGGCAGAATTGCAAGTAGAGTAGGCTCATTTTGCATCCATCATTGTCAATGTCGAATGATTCATCTTGAGCGTAAACGCTGTTGCTGCGAGAGTATATACACTTACTGATGTGAAACGCGACTTGTACGACTTTGGTCTCGTCGACTTGTTAATGAGGTTGATGTGATATATAATCGCCGTATTTTTGCATCTTTATGGAGCTGTTCTTCCGTCAGAGGGTTTACAAATGTCTTATTTATGTGTGTGCATGGTTAGCATGGTCATATAATACAAAACATGAGGTACTTATATAATCACCATTTCAATGTGCTGATCGAACAATGTTAAAAATTTGTTCACATATACATCGTATAGAAACCAATGCATAGCTAAAACACATATTGGTCAGCGTAAGATTTTTATAAGAACACAATTTAATTATGAAAAATTGTTAAAGAAATAAGTCAAAGATGACGATGACAGACAATCAAGTGGTCACAAATCTTTCATTTGGTGTTTTTTCTTTCACGTTAGCCTTGCTGCTGATGAAAAAAAAATGATGGTTTAAAAACAGGGCATATTTTGTTATCAGTACATATTTGATGCTTATCGCTTATTGTTTGTATATATCATGTGACAAAAATGTTTTTACACGGTCAAAAACCATAGACAGAATGAAATTCTCGGGACGATAAATCTAATAGTCATGACTACATTATCTGTATATAACAGGAGAGCATCGACATGATACAATAATTTGATTTGTTACTGGTGGGTGTTGGGTCGGAAGGTCTGAGAAAAATGAGTGCGACACGCATAAGCGCTGGAGGGTTTTCTTGGTGTGTAGAATCCACTGGCGAGGGTAACTTGTTATTGAATGTGACGTAATGACTATACGCTTATGCGAGGTGTGCATGACCGCTTAATAGCTCAAATAAATATCTGAGATCAATAAAACCAAATGAATGATTGATGACGCAGATGTTGTTTTAATAATTAAAGGCAGCAGTAATATTTACCGGATATATCTCACTCCTATTGAAAATGCTAAGATGGTTTTGAGACGATCATCATTGACGCTGCACCCGGCACGAGCAAAGATTAAGAATGGCACCTTATGCCTTTCTCACCATCATGGGGCAAATAAGGACTAAGAAGGATAAGATGGAGCTGAAGATGATAATAAAAATATTCATGATGATGATGGTAATAATGGTTGTTATAATGTTAATGATGATGATGAAGATAATAATGATAATGATACTGTTAATGATGGTGATGATTGTGGTGGTCATAATGATGATGATGGTGGTGATGATGATGATTATGATGATAATGATGATTCAATTGCCTATCAAACCCCATAAAACAACACAAAAATTTCAACCAAGCCAACGTTTTTCTGCTTACATAATTACCAATTTAAGGTGGTGTACTTTTACCATTAGGACTAATTAAGAAAAACGTTTGCCGTGGTGTTCTGATATAAGATAAGCTACACTTTTCCACGTTGATGTATAAATGCGATGCATTGGTAAAGTCGATCAACTGAACAAAACGGACATTATTATAAATTTATGAGCTGTTCACACAATTCGTAGAAATGCTTGCATTGTTTGCAGTGTCATTGTTAGGCTTAGCTCGTTTCTTGATAAACATATTATTTAGATTTGCACATGCAATAATCATATCAACTAACGAACAGTTGTCGACAAATTCAGATTCTGTACAATAGTGCCACCCTTCATAGTACAAAGCAGTTGGTTAAGTTAAGAAAGAAATGCAATGTTCGTTCAACGATGGTAATTGCTCATGAGAAGTCGTGTTTAACGCTAATATATGTTCATCCATTTTAATAGTGACGTCTTAAGTTGCTAGATTTTATATTCACTACGGCTTGGATATAACGGCAATGAGGGTTATTTAACCTTGGATTGTTGGTATATATGTTGTATAATGAATTGAGTACAATGATAACAATACATGACCTGTGCCTTCCTTATCCCTGGTGTATTTATTCTGCGGAACTGC
The DNA here is from genome assembly GCA_034190875.2 of Urechis unicinctus. Classification (NCBI taxonomy): domain Eukaryota; kingdom Metazoa; phylum Annelida; class Polychaeta; order Xenopneusta; family Urechidae; genus Urechis; species Urechis unicinctus. Next base: position 62,471,888 of record CM067350.1, read on the forward strand.
AAACGACCCGTCTATTGCACAATTACTTGGGGATGTTATCTCGTCTCAGTAGGGGGTGATGGTATATATGAAAGAGGCGCACTATTCAACAAGACCTTAAATTCCGACATCATCGGAGTTACCAGGTGTGTCAGGGGACAGGCTTCACTGTGTGTGCTGCATACACTCAAACGCATCCATCAGTAGTTATCCATCAATCAAAGGTACAAGACCGGTTTCTTGGTGAAAGGCAGCACTAATACTGAAATGGTGCTCTTGCAGTTATGTTGCTCAGAACTGTGTATTTTAATCTGTGGAGAAAATGGGGAACACTGATTAGGTAAATGAATGAAGCGTCTGCAAATTGGTTTTGATATGGCATCTGCACGAAAGATTGCGATGGTGATTCCATACCTTGTATCCTACTTTGAAATGTCCATCGGGCTGCTTACTGAGCATGCGCACGTTTAGGGTCTGTCTGGGGCGGCCTGCTGATATGTCACAGGTCACCCGGATGAGGAAGGGTCAGCTCTGATGAGGTGCAACAACTACATGTATTAAATACATGAATACGAGGCTAACCAGACACACGAATCTTTTGGATTATTCAGTTAGACCAAAAGTGGTGCATACGTGCTGAATCGCGCATCCTTTAACTGTATTCACATTCCCCGAGTTGCTATGTCATAGACAAGGTTTCCGTTTCGACGATCCGATAGGCATAGATTTTCAGCAACTAACTAGCTCAAAAATCATTATCAGCATAGCCATTGTGTCGGTACATGATAGTCGCGATAAATGAAGCTGGATTAAACGCCCAGACGGTGTTAACACCTCCCAACGGTCCTCTCTAAGACCCAGAAGCTTTTTTGATGCCTGTTATCAGATAAAAGCATCAAAGGTGATTGAATCTTAAACACAAATGACTGAAGAGTGATACCATTGGTTGTAAACGAGCTGTGCAGCACTAGGGGCTTATTGAAGCTATTTTTTCTATCAAATGAACCCACACACTCGAAACTATCTTACCTGAGGGTAACAGCAATCGGGCTTATAGACGTTAGGTGTAAACAGATTCATCCACTGTGGAAAGAAGTAAAAACCATAGACGTGACCATGTATCAGTATTGTTGTTATAAGGCTAGGGTCAGAGCGGGACTATGGTGTTCGTAATAGACACGGCGGAACAAGTAGGTCATGGAGGAATGGAGAATGAGACGGAAAGGATTTAGATGTGGTGATGGCGGCAATTGGGATGGCGGTGATGATAACACTGGGTCATGGGGAAATTAAAGGAAGGGTCAAGGCGGCAAATATGATGGTGTGACAGTTGGGATTAGGTTGGGGTTACGACAGGGATTAGATTGGCATCACAGCGGCTATTTCGGTCGGGTCACGAATAAGGTTGTTGTCAGGACAGGGATAGCAATGGCGTCACAGCGCTTATTAGGATGAGTGTGAGTTCATGGCGGGGATCCAAGAAGGATAAGATAAGGTAAGAACAAGGATATATAACAATGTGTTTTACAGCACCCTTCAACATGACCATTACGTAGCTTTCCGATATCGATTCTTTTCAAACAAAGTCATCAGACCATATTTTGGTAAGGAGCGCAGATATTCAACATAACGCTATGATATCATCTAGCATAACGTTACTTTGAACGGATACATTTTAATGTTGAAAACGGTTTCGCTTGGGATGAATAATAAACGTCAGAGCTATAATAAACCATACCATACAGATCAAGTTTTGTTTGTATGTGGCAGGTTGGTACAGATATTGGGATTCTTTTCTCGCTCTCACTCAAGACCAATAATCATTGTCAATAACTCGTCAATGTCAATTCATAAATGCCTTATTGATCTGCGTAGATTCCATCACATACACAGACACATACATGGCTTTAGCGCTTTCGGACTTCCATGGTCCATTGACGCACACAAAACTTCGAAGACGTCATAGGAAGGGACTTCATGAATAGTGCGCTTGCTTTATTCATACTGGCGCCTCCGAGATGCGTAAACAACCCGAGTAATTATGTCATAGACAGCGAGTTCGAACAGTGCTATGGATGATATACTCCGAGGATAATGGAAGCATTAGGCTTCAGCGAAAAACAAGTCGTCTACACTGTTACCCATATAAAAGGCATTGTGCTCTTCTCCATTCTGTGCATAGTATATATGCTCATAAGCCACGATTCTCGGTAATGGTCACCGATATGCATTGCAATTGTTCAAAGCAACATCCATATATCTGTTATATCTGAGCCAGAGAGACCATTGCACCTCGCAGCTGCAAGCGTTATCACCAACATAGCGACTATCTAAGTAGACAAGTAGCTCAAACGGCTCAGGCCATGTTAACCCCTCTCAAAGGTCTCCTGTGAAACCAAATCAGACAAAATCGCTTAAGGTGATAAAACAATAAAAAAAATAATTATATATATATAAATATATACATGACAACGTCTTTTATATTCACTTTTGGAAATCCTGACCAACCAAATGATGGTGACAGTGCAATATATATATATATATATATATATATATATATATATATATATATATATATATATATATATATATATATATATATATATATATATATATATATATATGTATATATATATATATATATATATATATATATATATATATATATATATATATATATATATCATATATATATATATATATATATATATATATATATATATATATATATTCATATATATAAATATATACATGACAACCGTCTTTTATATTCACTTTTGGAAATCATATAATATTTGGTGCTGCAAACTCAACCAAATGATATAATACAAGGTGACAGTGAAATATTGCCTTTTAACGGGGACATTTTTGTCTCAAACACGCTTCGAATGAACAAAAAACATCAATGATCTTTTCGTTTGACCTAACTTCAATGTTTTTCTCTTCACAATGTAAAGTGAATGCCAATAAAGAATTTGTATTTGAATTTGTCTCATATTTGACTCACTTACTGAATTAATTTTAATCATTAAATAATTTGACTGACATTTGACAGCAAGTAGTGCAGGTTGTACTTGAACGGTTGAATGCTGTATACAATTATGCAGTTATTGATGAGCCGTAAAGTGTGGTTATAATGGCAGTCTAATATAAATTAAACATTACCGCCATGTGGAAATATTATATGGAGTAATACAGTTTCGATTACACGAAGCATCAACAGAAAATAAATGATGTATGAAAACCACTGCGGAAGATGACATTACTTATTTGCTATCAGGTAATCTGTCTACCTCTACCTAACTTTTGTCGGCATTGTTCGCCAGGTTTGCAGAATCTGGAGTTTAGGCCATTGGGTAGTTGTGGTAGGGCAGGATGAGCAATTGCATCATCATCACATAAAGTTTCTTCACCTCTAACGTATGCTGAATAATTTTGTGTTCATGCAACATGCATGGTATAATGATATCAGGGCTTGAAGAGCAGATAAAGCAATCTACTTGCTGATCAATCAAACAGCAGGAACTGTTGAAAGCTGCTTTGATGGATGAAGTATAAACATCATGTGCCTTGCCTAGCAGAGCACGCTCTTAAGCATTGAATGGCAGCCTTAACAGCGATATCATACTGCTGAGAAGTTGGTGAAAGAGCCATGGCTCAATAGTGAAAGAATTTATATTTATCTTTAATTTCACGCAAAACATATTTAGAATGATACAAGTTTAACCAGACATGCATCTTTTGGCCATGAGTAATTTTTGACTAAGTGAAGGCGATGGTATTGGATTATAATTGTGGGAGAATGTAGGCCATATTCATAATTTAAAACAAATAGCAACTGTCATGTGTGCGTTCGCAGTTCAGACATGTCTCTTGTTTGAAACATTTGCATACATGTTCATGCAGCCACATGAACTAATTCGGACCCTTTCAACTTAGTACCAACATTCCATAGTAAATATTAAACTCAAGCCGTTGGTCACGTTTGATGAAACATGCAAAGTTATTTCACCAGTGCTATGTTATCTCATGCTGGTTATTGCTTAAGCTGTGTTTTACTCTACAATGTATTCATCGTTTGTTTTAAAAAAAAAAAAAACATTCGTTTGCATTAATTCGTCTCTGCACGACGTTTGGTTTTTTGAATGAATGAATCATCTTCAACTGGTAAATTGTTAAATATTATGCTCCACTCGCCCTGTTCTTTGACTTTTTGCTCTGCACTAGTTATTTAAAATCAATTTGTTTGCATTTTTATGTGGTTGAATCACCCACTTGAGTACGATGACGAGCTGTGGATATGAGTAGGGGTGACACTTTGAATACTTTCACGATATCTTCTGGTTTGTCAAGGAATGATTAAACAAGTTGGTAGCACGTGCCATTATACCTGAACGAATGATTTTTTCAGACCTTTAGCGCTACCCAGCTCGTCATGTTAACAAACCCCGGGGCTTCTTCACTATGTCGTTTAGAGTCATTGGTGTTATCACTACATGAGCTTTCGCAGATCAAACAAGCGACTGGGTCTCAAAGGAGACCACTGAGAGGCGCTTAAACTGTCTGAGCCGTTAGATCAAGCTTCTTGTGGCCAATAACTCTATGACTCAATGGTAGGTAACGATCTGATGACGTCTTCATCTGCGAGGTATTATGTACTCTGTGGCTCAGGCATATTTGTTATACAGGTTTAAAGATGATTGAGCAGATTAACGATGTACTTTGTTTACCTCTGTCGCGAACCTTCGACTGCAATGGTATAGGTTATAAACAGAGGTGAGTTGAGTATAATGCTATTTGTTTTGATAACAATGCATTCTATGCCTATTTGATCTCCTGAGCACTAACGCTATGGCACTGTGTTTACTCACTGTCGATGACATGATTACTTAAACCTTGACTTTGGAGATAATTGAAGTTAACAGGTGCGTCGGTGAACCACCGAAGCCAGATCTTTACGGGCCAAGCATGAGTATCTACATATGACAGAAGCCGCGAAGATGGATAAGGCGTTTATGAGCTGACATAGGAGACCTCTCTTAGATGACTTAATGGTGCTGAATAAGTGAGTGTGAATGTTATCTGCGTGAACAGATTCCCCAAACCACAGGCATATATACAAAAGGGGCAATGTTACATTATCCACATGAAAGCGTGTGACACGGGTTCTGTTTTGTGAGTAGCCAGAGACCATACATCGCTTGTCTTCCTTCATCGCCCTTGCGGAAGCTGCCCTGAAAACCAAATAACTGCGCATATGTATTCTTCTATTGGTACCAAATAAATGCAAGAAGATGTTATTAGGTTTTACTGACTGCACTTTACATTTAAAGGTTAATTACATTTACACCAACCATGCATTATTATTGCACTACCAATGATTTATAAGGATAGCCGTTTTGTCATCTTCCGAGTTTCACGCTTGATTAAGACGAGGGCTAAAACTATGTTATCTGAAGTTTGGAAAGGAAAACCCCTGGAATGAAAACCTGACTGGTTACTCGTGACTCGGATGATCACGTTAAATGGATCACGTTAAAAGGGGATGCACACGACCCGGTGGCTAAATGGTATTGTGCTTGACCTTCGCCCCAGGGACGTAGTGTTTGCAGCACAATCTGGGAAGCAGGATTGTGCCAAGTAGA